>JARFJB010001104.1:547500-1025000 GCA_036346205.1 Vesta saturnalis
CTTCATAAGAAAATAAGTCGACATATTTCTTTAAGAAAATTAAATTTTACATAACTTATCTTTATAAAGTTATTTAATACAAAGCCAGATAAATCTAAAAATTAACTAAACAAGATCGTAACTGTACTATCAATATTTTTATAGAAGTTAGCATCTAAATTGCTATTAAAATCTATCTAACATGACGCTTCAATCATCCATCTGACAAAGATACCTGTTAATTTGGTTATGTTTAATACACACAGGAGCAAAGTTAGTTGCATATTGCATTTTGCGAATGCAGTCTTTGTACATATTCAATTTCTGTTTCGAAAAGCAAATAGAAGATTATCTTTTAGGATAATATGGTTTGCTTAATTTTGAATCCTACGTTCGTCGTGCTTAGGTGAAAAAGAAGGCTGACAACATTTATTCCCCAGTGTATTCATGATTTATTTAACTGGTTTTGATCGATGTACGGTTATTAAAAATGCCAAGTGTTATTGCAAGAAATAAAAGTATTATTGTCAGATGTGGTTGTACAAAAAATTACTGTGTTACAATTAAATACACTTTCAAAATTTACTTTGTATGGCGGGTATGTCCGTATGTGTGTGCACGTGCGCCCGCGCCTATATATATATATATATATATATATATATATACATGCGTAAGTTTTCATTTTATCCTGGTGCTGACTAGATTTTGGAAAAAACCCAACGACAGAGAGAGGGGATTATTAGGGCGCATTTTCTAGTTTATATGAAATATTTCCAAAACAGTATATGTCAAAGACATAAAAATACCGAGATATAGACTTTAATCATAACTGAGTTTTCGATCCGACGCGTAATTTAGCACTAAACAGATTCCCAAGGTAGTACTTAAAAGTTTTGGTTTAAATTTTTTCTATATCTGAATGACGATCAAGTTTATAGGAAAATCAGTAGACATATTTTTAAGAAAATTTAATTTTGTGTAACTATTTTTTATGAAGTGTTTTAATACAAAGCTAAATAAGTCCAAAAATTAATTAAATAAGTTTGGAACTGTTTTACCGATATTTTTAAAGAAGTTAGCATTAGATGTCTATTCAAATCTATCTAACATTAAGCTTTAATCATCCATCTTACATAGATTATTGTTTTAGTTTTTCCAATGTTGCTTATTTTCGTTACGAACATATTAAAAAAGAGGTTGCATAATTATCTTAAAGAAATTTTATTATTAAAGTTATTTCATTTCTTTCAATTTCCATTTTGTAGGTTGGAAGGTTGTGCGTTGTTCCATACCAGATATTTTATTGATTCACGGGCAATAAAAATACGTGTAATAAGTGGATTCAGTAATAACAATAAAATTCACAGTTGCAGTATGGTGTTTTTTAATAATTACGTAAAGCAGTTTCTTACAAAATCACAATTGTATACAATAATAATAAATAAAAAAGCACCTAGGTATAGCAGAGTGTAATAATTTTTGATGCTACTGTAGAGGGATCACACACAAGATTTTGGATTATACCAAACAATAGTTCTGCTGATTGATAATCACCAATTTCATTTAGTAATAAGCAGTCTTTCTTCATATACTTTGTGTATACAATTAGGATTCAATAAAACAGTCAATACACACGGTATATTTATACGATTTCCATCACATGTATTGCAACTAAGTATTTCTTTACTGGCTAGTTAACATGTTAATATACAGTGTGTCCAAATTTCTCTGTTATAATTGTTTTTTAAAGATACATTTGTTATTATCAAAAACAGAAGTTTTCAGTTTTTACATTCTTGTACTACTTTGTGGACCTAATTTCATGGCAAAACCGAAAATTTCGTTTTCGACTTATAGCCAAAAGTCGATATTTCTACACTTTTATCAAGGTCTTATACCTCGCTTAATACTATTATACTGATATATTTAGTCAACGGTACTTATATATTGCGAATTGCCGAACTCAGTTGCGTGTTTAGAATTTTCCTAGAAGGTGCGGTTTTTGAGTAATAATATAAACTTACATTTTTTAAATGGGAATCATAGTTGGCTTGGCAAACATCAGCTGAAGTTCTTTCTCAACTTTTCAAAAATATAACTATAGACATTTTTGAATCACATCTTCCAAATATTTTTTTTCAAGACGGTGCCCCTGCCCATAATACTTTGGCATTGAGGAATTACTTAGAAACCCGTTTCCCAAATCGTTGGATTGTAACATCTGGTTCGGTCTAAAGAAAAGAATATACTAAATTTTCGATTTTGCCATGAAATCTAGGTCAACAAAGTAGTACGTAGATGTAAAAACTGCAAACTTCTATCTTTGATGAAGTGTGACAACTTACACACGCTAAACATTATTTTCAAAAACGTTATTTTTTTTATTTATAAAACAGGGTATTTATGCCAAGATGTGAAGCGCACAACGGTACCGCTTCCCAAACTAGGGAGTGTGGCGCAACCCTTTTGACCACTTGGTTTGGTATAGCCCACAAACCAACAGAAGGACCACGACACACAGAAAACAAGTATTACAGGTAAAGAAAGTAAATTTAAAAGACAACAGGAGAAGGATATATCTGCAATAAAACACTACTGAATGTAAACATTTCTAACTATACTCGGTTCCCACAGTAAAAGGATTAAATTATTAAACACAGAGAAGAAATGGTACAAAATAGCAATAAACTCCTGAGTGCGTACTGGCACTTACTAGAAACTAAAATTTGAATTTACCCTCTAACCCCGTGTTTAGATATTATTATGGGGGGTAATATAATTAGTGTTATGATTATCATCGATGATAGATCGAGTTAAAACCGATGAAAATTGAACGAGTGAATGGTAAGAGAATATAATGAACGTTAATAGAAAATATATTTTTTTAAAGTCTCCAATTTTAAATGATTTGTCACTTTGATAGTAAACTATTTTATTCATTAAAATCATGCGACAGTCAACATGCGGTGATAAAATTATCACCGATTTGATAGCCTATTCTGCGATTTTGTTGTTGTACTTTAACCAATGAAAGTAATTAAAAATGTACCATGTGACATGCGAATTATATTCTCGTCAGAAAATAATCGCCTTGCGACATTATTTTTTGAATCTAGCAATCCAAATTGTTTATACTGCCATCTCATATCCGAACGTTTTAAAAAAAAAGGATAGAAACGTACTTGAAGTGCATTTGACACAATCGATATACGTCATTGAATAGTTTCATGAAATGAAAAGAGAAATAAAACACTTGTTGGTATTGCTTAACATGCATTTATGCACTTTAATTCTAATTGACTAACTCTTACTTTTATCACATAACATCACTATTTTGAATTCAAGAGGTAGGTAATATTTAGTTTCGTTTCACTATTGCAATCGCAAAATCACAGCGTGTGGCAAATGCCTGCGGCCACACTGAAGAACATTAAGTCTCACAATAGATCTAATCCAATTTTATCCAGTCCAGGTAAAAAACGACCTCGTAAAAAAACAAAATTGGTGGGTGGGTGGGTGGGTGGGTGGGTGCGTGCGTGCGTGCGTGCGTGCGTGCGTGCGTGCGTGAGTGCGTGCGTGCGTGCGTGCGTGCGTGCGTGAGTGACTGAGTGAGTGAGTGAGTGAGTGAGTGAGTGAGTGAGTGAGTGAGTGAGTGAGTGAGTGAGTGAGTGAGTGAGTGAGTGGTGAGTGAGTGGTGAGTGAGTGAGTGAGTGAGTGAGTGAGTGAGTGAGTGAGTGGTGGTGAGTGAGTGAGTGAGTGAGTGAGTGAGTGAGTGAGTGAGTGAGTGAGTGAGTGAGTGAGTGAGTGAGTGAGTGAGTGAGTGAGTGGTGAGTGAGTGGTGAGTGGTGAGTGAGTGAGTGAGTGAGTGAGTGAGTGAGTGAGTGAGTGAGTGAGTGAGTGAGTGAGTGAGTGAGTGAGTGAGTGAGTGAGTGAGTGAGTGAGTGAGTGAGTGAGTGAGTGAGTGAGTGAGTGAGTGAGTGAGTGAGTGAGTGAGTGAGTGAGTGAGTGAGTGAGTGTGTGTGTGAGTGAGTGTGTGTGTGTGTGTCTGTGTGTGTCTGTGTGTGTCTGTGTGTGTCTGTGTGTCTGTGTGTGTCTGTGTGTGTCTGTGTGTGTGTGTGTGTGTGTGTGTGTGTGTGTGTGTGTGTGTGTGTGTGTGTGCGTGCGTCCGTGAGTGCGTGCGTGCGTGTGTAAAAAATGTATTGTTACGCTGAAATTATGTGTAAACGCTGCATTATGAGGAAAATGGCGTCCTTATGCTGGCGTAGTAATGCACATTCAGAAATTTTGAGTTTTTATCGTGTTTGTGATACCTGTGACCATTGGAATTGTTATCCTATACTAAATTATGTTACTAATTTATGATGACGTCGTCAGATTTTTCATAACTATTCTGAAAAATCACTTTCACGAGAATATAATCTCAACCATGATTCTAATTATTAGTAATAAAAATACAATAATTGTATTTGTAGTAAATTATAAATAATTAAAAAGCTATTTAAACTTAAGTAGTGCACTTTGAAATTATTAAAAGCGTTGATAAATATCTTTTACGTCAAAATTAAAATCAACATCGCAATAGTGTATGTTTGACAAATCTTGTTCTGCTTCGCGTTGTTCGAATTGAACTAATTTCTGCTGTGCGCTCTTCGTTGATTATACCTCTCTGGCTTTCACTTTCTCTACCTTACTTCTTTTTTCCGTTTCACTGGTTTTTCTGTGTATTGCGAGGTATATTGTGTGTTGTTGGTTGACCCTTTTGGTTTAATAGCAACTTCCATGTACTGGTCTCTGCGCGTCGCCTCGAGTATTAAGGCTGTTTGGGAATTTTCGATATCTAGAGATTCTCTTTTTTCCCTGGTTAGGCATTCTGCTTATACTATCCTTCTGGTCTTATCAAAGTTGACATTGTGTGATGTCGATAGAACGTGTGTTTAAAGATAAGCTTGTGATGTTTTTCCTTATTGCTAATCGATCTTCTTTCAGCCTAGCACTGATTCGTCGGTTTTGCTTGTCCTATGTGCGTTCGATCACAGTCTTCACGTGGAATCTCGTATATGGCTTGATCTTTTAGCTTGATTTTGGTTTTCGCGTTAGACAATATGGTTCCAATCGGTTTATGTGTCTTTTTAAAATTCTGCTAATCCGGTCTTTTGCTTACTTCCTTTTTCTTCTTCTTGGATATGTTTTTCGGTGAATCCGTTTTGTAATAAAGCTGTCTATCATGTTTTGATTCCTTCCTTCGTGATTTGATGGTCTGCAGTCTCTGGGATCTCGTAATTAGTGCTTTGACCAAGGCTCGCAGTAGTACTGGATGATCATTCAGGTACCGGTTGGTGTGTGCCGGTTTTCTATAAACTGTGTGTCCTGGTTGTCCTCTCTTTTTGTAGTACGCCTAAAAACGGCCGTGCTCCATTGTCTTCTATTTCCATTGTAAACTTCATCTGTTCGTAAACTCCATTTCTTCTCGTCCGTGTGTCGAGATTATAAAAGTATCGTTCACATACCTTAACGATAACTTGGGTTTGTGACGTCGTTTGTATTGTTTGTTCTTCCAGATTATTCATAAATAAATTAGCTGGAACTGCCGACAGTGGTGAACCTATTGGTGCTCATCGATTTGTCTCTATTTCTCGCTTCCATAAATGGAGTAAGTGCTTCTTACGCAGTGTTCCGTTAAGCTTGTTTTAGATGATACTTTGTTTGAATTATGTCGACTGTTCTTTTGATCGGCACATTGGTGAATAGCGACACGATATCGAAACTAACCAATAGATCGCCATGGTTGTCTAGTAATTAGGTCTATGTAGTGTCTCGAATTTTTTACGTACGATTCTCACTTTTCGGCGTATGGTTACATCTGTTTGGTGACGTACCTTGCAAGTTGTTGTAAAGATGACCCGATTGAAATCACTATTGGTCTCCGTGGTTCTCTAAGATTTGTGAAACTTTGGTAATCCATAGAATTTCAGGCATTTCGATGATTTCTCACGTGGTGTAAGTGTTTCTTGAATTTTTGGATCAACCTTGGTGTCACCTTATATTGGTATTTGTCGTTTTTTCCAAATATGTTGTAGGATCCGTCACGATCTTTATGTATGCTGGTTCTTGAAGAAGATTGCTTACCTTATTACCTGAGTCCTTTGTCTGCGGGTAACATTATGTCTGTGTTTTCCTCAAATCGATTAATACCATGACTTCTTCTCCAGATAAGTTCCTCTTTGGTACTTTAGCATCTCTCAATACTTTGGTCACCTCTTGGAGTATTATTTTCTCTGTGTCATCTTTCTGTTTATAATCGATTATTCAATATTGCAGGTAATGTCTTCCATTGGAAGTACTCCTGGTGCTAGCATATAATTGAATCCTTTAGCTAAAGGTGTGTTTGTTGTCTCATCTAGCTTCATATTGGAAGTGATGTTTATTACATTTTCATGTTCAATATGTGTTGTCGATTTTGAATCTGATTTGGTTTTTGTTTATTTTGTCCAATTATTTTCTGGTGTCGTGAATTGCTCCCTGCAGTAATGACATGCTCGCTTTTTGTAATATGTTGCCAATGTTGTTCCATTTGGAAATTTTTAGTTTTCGTACATTTTGGTCTAATTTGTTCCCTTGTACATTGCGTTAGGAACCGTTAGGTTGCCCAGTAGTCTGCTTTTCTTCGACTCTGCGAAGGTTCCTACAAGAATCCTATCAACACACAAGATCATGGACACAGGAGAAATGATGTGCATGCACACACACACACACACACAAATATAGTATATATATATATATATATATATATATATATATATATATATATATATATATATATATATATATATATATATATATATACAGGCCAAATACTCATTAGAGCATCTAACCCGTAAAGGCGATTGCGCACACGGCATAGCTCAGTGGTGTGGGCGGGGTTCTTACTTTATTTTGCCAAAGGACACTCGTCACAACTCCAAAAAATGTCAAAATCGGGAGAACATGTCAAAAAGGCGCCATCTAGTAAATACATTTATAGCGGGAAAACGTCATGAACTAGGTATTATAATGGCCTAACAGGAAACCATCGTGTTCAGTCACAAAAAATATTCTTCTCCCTGCAAATTCTACTCCAAAAATATTTACACAAAGTTCACCTAAATCTCAATAAAATCTTAAGCTTTATATAAAAGCCGCAAGAGTGCGATAATAATACTAAAGGAACTCATTAAATATTCCGATAAACTTAGCGCTAAAATCATTAGCTCCAAATACCCAAAAATATGTGATCAATATGGTAATTAATTATACAATTTGAAACGAAATATACTCCACAACAAAACTAAACGCGATCGAAAATTTATAAAACTCTAAAATCTAATAAACGGTCAAAACGAGATGTAATACCTAAATTCAAGAAAATAGACAGCTCATCCTCAAACAAATCACAAACTGCTTACCTTTTTGCCAACTCCAGGTAATCTACAGCTGATCAGATGATTCCTATAAAAATTATTTCAAGAAAAAGGGCGACTACTCGCAAAACTAGCATGTGCAAAACCAAACTGATGTTCGGTCAACAACCCACTCACTACATAATTACGTTACTTTATTATCTAAAATTTCTTTTAAAGTGACCTACTACCAAAAGAAAACAAACGCTCAAATCGAGAAATTCTCATTAGTCATTACGCTAAAGCTTAATGAATAAAAAAGATTACTTAAATAAACTTGTATAACTTCAATAAAATTTGATTACAAACTAAATAACCGATAAATGGATGTTGTAGCTGTAAAATTATTCAACTAGAAATTTCTAAAAAATATGTAATCTTTACTTTAGTTGGACAAAATCGTAGGCTCAGAGGAGGAAGTCATAATAGATTCATATCTGTCAATAAAACAGTTATAAACGATAACAATGATCCTATATTATGGCATTTACATATTGAATTTTGGTATAGTTACAAAAAAAACACAAAATTTTTCAATTCAAAATAAGAAACCTAAAAGTAATAATCAAATTCAGTCGGCACTTGCAAGGTCGTATTATCAATAACTACCTTTTAATCAGTAAAACGGAAATAATAAAGACATCGATAACGTCAGTTTTGACATATTTGCGCGAAATAAACTTTCAATACACAACATTACACAGTTAAAAAAATTCAAGATATTAAGAAATAAATCGTGTGAAGGACTACGCCTGTTTCTAAATTGCCCGAAGGGTTTTATAAAATAGCTTACACGAAAGCAAGCGAATGCATCTTTCACACAAACATAAAAAAACACACACACACTTTATTGTTAACACCAGCTGTACAAAAAAGTAAAAGTTTACCTGAATTAGTACAATAGACTACTCTCCTTCCTCTGGTCGTGCAACTGGGCCACCGGGTAGGAGTAGTGCAGGTAAACTTAATATATACTTACTTTGTTGTTTCTTTACTTATTTCTCTTATTTTGTTTTTTAGGAAGTGAACGGATTTCGTGGAGGTTTAAAACTTCCAAGTGGTTCTGGTAAGCGCGTTATTATTTCAACATTGGAAGTTCTCGTGGATTTGTTGACGGGATGCCGAAGAGTTTTATTGATAAAATGGTTAGCAATGATTATGATGGCCAAATGAATGCGACACACTTTCAAGAATGGTTTAAGGCTGTTTTGGAAAAACTTCCTAAACAGCCGGTAGTTCTGATCGATCTGGCGCATTTTCATACAATGTTGAATTATAGAAATCCAACTACAGCGTGGTTGAAAACAAACATTGTGTCCTGGATTATAAAGAACAATGTGCCGCTACCTGAAGGTGTAACTAATTTCAATGAACTAAAAGAACCAAAACTGTTGAATACTTCGAAACCATACAATTATAATCACTAAAGAAATGCGCAGGTATGATGTTAAACT
Source organism: Vesta saturnalis (assembly GCA_036346205.1). Taxonomy (NCBI): domain Eukaryota; kingdom Metazoa; phylum Arthropoda; class Insecta; order Coleoptera; family Lampyridae; genus Vesta; species Vesta saturnalis. Next base: position 556,370 of record JARFJB010001104.1, read on the forward strand.
ACTGTGCAATCTAGCTTACTTGGGCTTACGCACAAAAAACAAAGTGGCAAAAGAAAATAAAACTTTTAAAATCCAAGATGTGCTACATTTGTGTACTGATATGAATACATTACCTAACCACTTGTGAACAAACTGCGTTGAGCATTTTAAAAGAGTCGAGGATAACTATAGACGAAAAGACAATTTAATTGATGTGCACGTAAATCTATTAATAGTAAATATAGGAGAAGATTCAGATAGCATTTTTTTATATTTTCGCGTCGTCCTTAGAAACGTAACAATATTTTGTATTAGATTAAGGATGATGGAAAAGGTAACCGGCAGCCCTTACCGAGCTCAGAAAATCGGAGACCCAATATTAAGGAGCCCATGGTAAGGGTGGTGGTACCTCCCCGGCTGGCATGGAGTATACATGCCTACCACCTGTATTTATATTTAATGATGAATGAAGCTTGTACATAAAAAAGCTTGTAATTTTAAAAAGTAATATCAATAAAGTTATGTATGTATGATGTGCAATTTGAAATTTAACTTTAAATAAAAGTAATGTTGTAGAATTATATGCAGAAGTGTAAGTATTGCTGCATAAACGATGGGCATGCACGCGGAATGTATGCATGTACATGTAGAATGTTAGGAAGGCAAGTGAACGGACATACGTGCTAAGTAATAAAAGGAGACAAAACACGACTCAATATCGTCCTTTTCTCCCCTCGGGGTGCACAGGAGGCTGGGGGGGAGGGCAATTATAAAGTCGCAAAAATGACGCGCTCTTGAATTTACACCTAATTCCACATTGAAATTAAAATTTTTACAAACGTCTTTGCTTTTTACAAGTGGTGCTTTATCTATTTCATTAGCGGGCGCTAATGTGGTCTTTATAGCACGGAAATGTCATTGTTGCTAAGCAGCATGATTGACAGCTGACCTATGACATGATATTTCACGTAAGTTGAAAGAATTATTGAAACAACAACCTTACTACACAACCTTTATTAATTTAATAATAATAATATTAATAGCAATATTACAGTATCTTAGTAACAACAAATTACTCTTTGCGTTTTCACCTTCCATTTTAGAATGCAAATTATTTACAAACAAACAGTACCTACCTTAGCAACAATTTAGCAATATCACAGTATCTTAGTAACAACAAATTAGCCTACTGTCGACTTTATTTCACTGCATTTGCATTTAAAAACTTGTCGAAAATACTGAATCTTTTTAAAATTTTGTTCCAATTTCATGGTGCAAAATAAAATAAAGCATTGTATGTACCACGGGCATAATTGTAGATTATGGCTCTCAGTAATATAAAAGCCCTCCACTTCGCGTCGGACTTTTAACATTCCCTCGAGCCATAATCTTCTGATTATGCCCTTAATACATAAATATCTATTACAAGCCCACTTTTGATAAATTACATAATTTGTATAATTTGATGTACTCATTAATTATTAGAAACAATGCGTACATCAACAAAATTAATTTTTAAATTAATGTAGTCTTTAAATGTAGTCAGCATTATGCATAGGTTAAATTGTACATTACAAATATGAAACTATAATTTTTACGCGTTCAATCTTAAAATACAAAATTTTGTGTAATTTGATGTATTTTTCTTTAAATTTAGTAAAATTTGTTGTGTACATCAATCAAATTAAAGTGACTTTATTGTGTTGACTTCTTAATAATGAAAAGTAACAACATAATTAAAAAAACTTGCCTAATTTAAATAAGATACTCGTTTTATATGAAAATTAAAATTAAATTTCAAGCTTTTTTCTTGTATAAATAATTAAACTAATCTGTTCAAGATATCTTATAGAAAAAAAATGTTCACTTCAAATAATATAGGTGGATAAACTGAATTTTTTTTTGTTTGACTTTCAATAATGAAAAGTACATCTGTGATTTTAGGAAACTGTTCTAAACCGATTAACTGCAGGCCTTACAGTATATGAATCTTTCAGGAAAAAATCATAAAAATACATGAATTTAAAACATTTTATTTATTTAAAGACTAATATTCTTTCCTGCACACATAAGTAATTTGAGGTTAATTATATTTTCAATGAACTGCATTCACACTTTGTCTATATGTGTGATAAGGATATTAAACTATAAGATTTTTTTTGTACAAATATTTAAACTAATCTGCTCATGATATCGTAGGAAAAAATGTTCAGGTTAAATAATGTAGATAAGTAACGATTTCATTGTTTGATTGACAATATATACTTTGCATATCTAATAATAATTACAATTTCTATGTACTACGTAATAAATTTCAACGTTAAACTTTTAAAAAAGTTTCCTGAACTACACTACACCCGAATCTAGGTGCTCCAATGCACGCAACATGTTTTTAGTTTTTAGTCTATAATTTTATGCTTTAAAATTCATTTAATATATTTTTAGAGGTTATTTATAAACTGTTTTTAAAACATATTCTCGCTGTCGAATACCTTCTCTCTCACATATATCTACCTCCTCTTACTCATACCATACAACAACTAAGAATTTACTTTAACTGTTCATTGTTTGTTTCTCTTTCACACAAATCTACCCCCTATCACTTATAAACACAGCGATTAAGAATGCACTTTAACTGTTCATTGAGTTACAAAATAAGCTATCATTTAAAAATTAAGTATACACTCTTATATATATATATATATATATATATATATATATATGTCTTAAATAATTTGAAGCTAATTATATATTTTTTTGTTTTAACTTTAAATAAAAAACAACTGTTAAATGGTATCAATGTTTACATAAACGACTTGAGATGAATTGAAAATATGTACAATAAATTTAGCAAAAACTAACCTAAAAAAATTCCTAAACTACACTACACACTATGCATCTATGTCCTACAATGCACGCACGCAACACGTTTTCAGTTTGTAGTCCATTTAATCTGATACTACAAAATAATTGTGTGGATTAATAATATATTTATCAAGATAATCACTACACAAAAACAACAAAATAAGCAAGGTATACTTACTTTTCGGAAAATCTTGCAAAAGTTATTTTATATGCTTTAAAATTCATTTAATATATTTTTAGAGGTTAATTAAGGATTTCTTCACTTGTAACTTCAGGTTAACTTTTTTTATACATGTGGTAGGGAAATTGGATGTAAGGGATATCACTGGAATTAGATGGATTTTATGCTTAAAATGTATGATGCACGTGCAAATAATTTGAAGCTAATTATATATTTTTTTGTTTTAACTTTAAATAAAACAACTGTTAAATAGTTTTACGTATAAGTAGACACTACCCTAACCAGGATCTGGATGAGGCAGATGTTAGGTTAATCCGTTCGGTTTCATAGTCATAAACACGGATCCTGAAGTTAATAATAATGGTCGGTATAGGAAAAGATTTGATGAATACATAACACCTTAAACTGATTTCAGTCTGTTCCGTTGAGCTTTTCTGCGGGAAATAGCTATCGCTTCTGGGAAACGGTTACCTGCTTTTGGGAAACGGGTACCGGTATTAGGTCTGTTTTGAGCTGTTTTTGGAAAACGGGTACCTGTTTTGAGCTGTTTTTGAGCTATTTTGACCTGTTTCCGGAAAACAGTTACCTGTTTTGAATTCGAAGCTGCTTAGTTTTGTTTTCTATTCATCTCATACAGGTCTAAATCTAAATTCATTAACTATTAATGAAGAAGATAAAATTTTAGACGATATGAATTTACTTGGCGACATGCCGCTTAAAACGTATGTATACAATTTATTATGGGGAGAAGATTCAACAAATGTTAAATCCAGCTTAGAAAATATTAGTTCGGCGCATAAAGATATTTTATTTGTTATAACCGAATGTATTGATAATGCCGCATATTATGCCAATTACAAGTTCCTCGATATTTTGATTAAAATATTATTAGAACAAAACGTCAACTATAAGTTTCAACACTACATTATTGCCTTGATTACAGTTGTCACACCCCATACCCACTACTGGTGCAAGATTAAGGTGTGTACTGCATTCAATTTCCATATATTTTGCATGATTAGCATCGTTCGATAGTTTATAATAAGTACAATCGATTAAGTATTCATTAGCTGTTTGTTTATACACTTAATCCTTGTGTTGAAATGATGATGATGATGATGACTAGTCAGTGTTTCTCTTCATTTTGATTTTTACTGCTACTACTACTACTACCATCATTATTTTGACAGCACCAACAACAAAATGTTAAATTATTATTCATATTGTTACTACAACGATATGAGGTATCCATATATAACGGTGAACTTCTTAGTTTGGATCGTTCCAGAAATGATTTTATTGCGGCTTGCATTTTAACGATTGTACTTGCTCGCACTTTCACTATGACTAAACACTGTTTAAGAAATGATTCTAGTTAAAGCATGCGTAAGTTACATATGGCGGGGTACTACTGTTAAAAACAAAATGTTATGTTTGTTGTTTTCCCAGCTGCACCCAAACTACATATGAACAGATCCTTCGTGTTTAGTAGCGTTTTTAAATTCGCGTTTCTTCTTTGAAATACTGATAAAAGCGTTGAGGTAATACACACTTAAAATCATCTGTTTCCATTACTATACGTTCGCCGTACTTAGTATTAATTATTGTCACATTAATGACTTTATACTTTGTCGATATCACGAGGTCGCACACATTTTTAAGGGGTTTGCAATAGGTGCTTTGGTTTAACCCTGCTAATTCCATGTTTAACAATTACAAGTTGCTAACTGACTGATCTCAACATACATAGCCCGCTGCAGTTTATATGAGAAAAATGGGTCCATGAGTACCTATCATAACATGTTTAAACTTGTTAAATACCCACCTTGACCTATTTTTAGTTTATTGACCTGTGACTATTGACCTTGGCTCAATTTAGTACTTCTTGTTTCCATGAATTATTACATTTCCAAGAAAATATGAAACCCCCTGTGGGTGTCAATAATCTCTTTTGACCTTGAAAACTACTTCTTGTTTCTACGAACTGATCTTATTTTTATGTTTCTAAGAAAAGTAAAATGATACCCCCTGCAGGTCATTACTTTTTGACCTTGTAAACTCTATTTTTAGATTTCTAAGAATTTAACATGATCATGATGATCATGATGATCTTGCAATTTCTATTTTTAGCTTAGATTTTGACCTTGACATTTCGACCTCGATGCGCTCCACAAATTTAAATTTCCCCGCCAAAAGTTTGACCTTGAAAGAGCTGAAGAGCAGTGACCTTGACATTCACACGTTCTCTCTCTCAATCGTACTCTTATAGCAGTTCCCGCGTGAGCCAGGATAGGCTGTATTTGACTAGCCATGACAGTCAGGATCGGCCCTATATGATTAGCGAAGGATTACGCACGTACACGACAGATTAACTGACTTCATCTTCAATAGAAAATTCGTATACCGCGAGTCCGAACCGGCCCTATATGACTACTAAGGTACATTCATGCCAAACATCAAAACAATCGAACGCCAAATAAAAAAATTATAACATTCTAAACTCAGGTCTTGCTTTCTAAAACCGATATAAATGTTAATTTGCAATATAAACCGGCTATTCTCAAATATGTAAAATAAGTGACTTAACGAAAGCTTCCAGAACTATGTTTTGTTTTAATTTTAAGTACATCGAAAAAAAAAACTAAACAATTTCAATCCTCAATATATCAACACGCGGAAACAAAACAGTGTAAACCTAATGACTTTTAAAACCAGAATTTCGAAAAATGAAAAGACAAAAAAAAATATCTGAAATGCTTTTACTTAAAATTTTAACATACGTAAAGAATATTAGTTTTATCGAAGCTGAACCACTTAAGTGCAAAAGACATAGTACCATGTCAATTTTTGGTCCCAGCATAGATCAAAAAATTAATAACCGACTGTCGTATCAAGCTAAATTTGCATTAGATACAAATTCAGAATAGCTGGGCTATTCTGTTTAAGGAATGTTTATATAGACATTTATAGTTTTGTTACAGTTAAACTTAAATTACACCGAACATTTAAGAATCTTTTTCCAAGGTATTGTATTACAACAGGTTGCTTATTCTATCTATTGAAAGTGTTAATAAACATACCTGGTAAGCAAACAAAACTAGGTCGAAAGCGCAAAAATTATTTTGTGTGCATCCGTCTGACAATGCTAACTTTCCAATCCTCAAAACCATCCAGAGACACTTTTTTTTAAGCTTAGGCTGCCAAACGTTAACAATTTAATTTTGGCATCCTAATTTTTTATAAATGAACCTTTGATGATAGCTGTCATACGTAATAGAACCCTTTTTGGCTCGTTAATGTTCGGCTTACGCTTCGATCAGTAATTCTGCTCATAATCGCAAAACTATCGTTTCTGGCCTAGTGATGCAAATTCATGTGTTTCTTCGTTATAACATCGCAACGCAATCTCTTATATTAAAATACAATAAAATGCAACGTTAAGTTGTATTATTTATCTAGCTTTTTATAAATGTTAAAACTTTTAACTCTTTTGGTGCAAAAAATAGCATATGTCATGAGATTAAATGTAGTTCGCTTGGTATATACTACACTGTTTCAGTGGTAAATCAAAATACTTAAAGATTATTCGCAAATATTGTAAACGAAAGTTATATAATTACATGACAGCCTCAATTACCTAATCACAGGTAATGTCAAAAACAATATTGTCTTAGTAACTGTATGGGATAGGCCCAAATTTAGCAAACCCAGGATACAGAGAGCGAGATGGGCTTGTGTTACAAGACATTATTATTACTATTATCAAATTTCTTAAGAAGAACTAATTCTTCCTAATATTTGAGCAAAGTAACAAATCAGTAATTTTTGGAAAGATGCTTCACTAATAAGTATGTTAACGATAGTAGGTAATCTGTAAACACATAATGTAAATTATGTGCATTATTTCAAAACTATAAACTAACAAATTTTATTTTACGTGTAACAGAAAATACATTTAAACAAGTAAACGCACATTCACTGCAATGTACCCTATGCTAATAAAACTTGAAAGTTGTAAAATGAAAGTCGTGCTACTTTTACAAATTACCTTTAAAGTTAGATGAAGTGGAATTGGGAATATTACACCACGTTCTGTAGAAGGGATATGATAAATATGAAGAATATAAATATGATAAACCGACTAAAGGAGCTTTTCACGCAGCGGCATACAGTTTGACGAGAAACGTAATTTGGTTGTAGGTTTACTTATGTGCTTTAGTGCATGGTGCAAATTCAGCAAGGGAACAATCAAGTTTACAAAGCTCTATTAAGCTAACAAAATTCGACCTGACGTGAACTTCTTGTGTGGAATCTCAATCAAGTTAAGAGAAAGCTAAGAGCGTTCGAGGATCGATGTCCGTTTGTACACGTAATACGTTAGCGCACAATTTATAGCCTGTTACAGCTGTACAATATTTATTAGGGTTGTAAAGCATAGTTTTGGAACCCAATTTATATTTCTTACGGGTTAAAGAAAAATTTGGTAAAGTACAAATTTGTTTTCCATACGAACCCGAATTGAATGAACTTTTACTTTTTCCTTTCTATTTGTTGCGTATTTAGGTAAGATTTATTATGGGCGTAAATAAATACACACTAACTTAGTTATACTGATTTGAATAGACAGAAAATAATTTTACATAAAATACACAGAAAAATACTATTACTTATAACATATTTGTCAACTACAACTAATAATTAGATTTTCTTGAAAATAATCAAGATTATACTTGCAGAGGTTTTAATTAGTGGGCTCCAACATCTAATAAATATCATTATTTTAAAATATAGAATACCTCTGATTTAAATAAGTTTATTACTTCTAATAGTATACTAAAGTATAAGTGGATAAAAAGGTCCTTAAAACACAGCACGACGGCGCAGCCGGAGTGCTCGAAATAGAGTAAGTGTTTTAAAGACCAGTTATCCACGAACATTTTACACTGTTTTTTTTTGTTGGTGTACCTTGAAATCATAAATACTAGTACTATTACTACAAAAAATGGAAATAAGAACTAATAATGTAAAATATGTAAATAAAAATTAATACTTTCTGAACTTTCTATTTTCATTTATAAAATTAAAGGTTTTGAATTTGTTAGTAATATTTTATTTGACGTTACAAGGTACTCCTGTCAGATCAATAATCAAAAAATTGTTATTTAGACTCCACGTTTCTTGAGATGTTGATGTTGGCATGGTAACTTTAAAAAACGCGCGCTTTAAACACGCTAAGACGTGCTTTAAATGGGTAAAACGAGGCACCAATAAAAAAATATATATATTTCATCCTTTTACTTTCACATAAATTCAATATTACTACTTTGTACCCAATAATGGGTTTTCCAATAACAGGTTTCAACTAAAATGTTCCATTACTTTTCCAACTGTCATTTTTTGACAGATGAAAAGAAAAAAACTGTACCACTAATAAAAGTAACGCTTCTTGCTCAAATTCACTATAAAAATGGTTTTGCTGAAACGGCTGGTCAAGTTTCTTGATTGCCGTAAAGCACTTAGGATGTAAGAATAGTTAGTGATCTAAAGAAAAGAATTTGTATCTGTTACCTAAAAATAATTTCGAATATTGCATCTGCAGCACAAAATGTGAATTTTTCATAAAGGCTTGGCTGATAAGGCTCATGAAGTAAGGCTAACACAAGCATTGGAAGTGCATGAAAATGTTCCAGAATATCACAGACAAATCATTCGGAACGATGAAGCAAGTTTTAATCTTGAATTCTTTGTTAGTAAAGAGAACTGTCGACTTTGAGGCTCGGAAAACCCAAAAATGATTGACGAAAGGTCCCTCCGTAGCAATGTGTAATTGTTTGGTTAGGTTTTTGGTCAGGAGGAATAATTGAACCTTTTTATAATGATTCGCTAGTCAGTGTTTCGGTGAATGGGCTGCGCTGTCGAATTATGACCAATAAATCCTTATGTGTATATTCAGAATTTTGATAACGTATGGAACGTACTTTGAATGTAAATGAAGTGAGTTTGCACAGAAAAAGATTGTTTTTTGTGTATGTAGAATGTAAATTAGTGTAAATGATACGCCACTGAAATTTTTAATGAAGATTAGGTATAATATGAAAGCATGTCTAAATGTTGTAGAAAGATTGTCATTCAATTTATATGAAAAATAATGTTTGAGTAAATTTTTACTGGGACGGCACTGGTAAAAGGTTACCGGATTGCCACTGGTCTTTTGATGTGGTGTACTATAACATTCCTATAAAAAGAATGGATGTAGACGTATGAGTGAATGAGTTTCTGATATACTGATACTGTAATAATGTGCAGTAAAGAATATGTATGTATGTTTTTGTTCGTATAAATGTTGTAACATTGTGTAATAATGGAAAATAGAGTGAGTCTTCAAGAATAAAGTTGTTAGAATGTGCTGAAGTTTGATAAATTTTGCGGAAATAGAGATTGCCCACATGAGAGGTTTTCATAGAAAGTTGAGTTATCATCTAAATAATGTACAGAGTGAATACAATTTCAATTAATGTTTTTTTTTTCGGAGAGTTGTGAGTGAATTTACAAAGTAATTTTAAAAGGGTACGTTTTTCTTACTTTGGATAGCGTTTTAGATTTCGACTCGGCAAGGAAAAAAAAAGGAAAAGCCCACGTATTTCATTCCCTCCCCAAGGGTGGGAATTCCCAGCATACATACATACATACATTACGTATATATGCATGGTGGGATTAAGGATCGGTGTGGTCAAGATAGGATAGGAAGGAACGGAGTTAGGGTTCTGAGGGGGAAAATACTACCCCAGCATTCCCCTAAGTAGCCGCACGTGGTATGCATATACGTAGTGATATCGGAGTTAAAGTTCTGAAGGGGAAAATACTACCCCAGCATTCGCCTAAGTAGCCGCACATGGTATGCATATACTCAGTAATATTGTCGCTACATGTGTATGAGGAAAACCCCCTGAAAGAACTTCATACAAGGTAGACGGTCACGGGTATCGAACCCATTAACTCTCGAATGCTAAGCAGGTTGTTTCACCACTACTCTACCAGCTCGGTACTCCAAAAGGCGACGCACGAAATACACGATTGTGATAGGATGCAAGAGAGAATAGTTCGGTTAGAGCTTAAGTAATGGTAGATCGCACGCGATTTTGAAGAGACCTTAGAATGGTCAGTGTTGGATTTTGTTTGTAAAAATTTAGTTCTGCAGTACATTTATAGATGACCCTTTTTGGGTATATATGGTATATAAACATTACAAATAAAACAGTGCAATTGTAAGTTGAAGAAAGGAATAGTCATTTATTTCAAGGATATATAAAGTGCAAACAGATTTAAATATAAAAGAGCAAATATTTTGTTGACAGTATTCAGTGTTAGAAATTAGTGGTCATCAATGGCATTGAATGAAGTACATGTGTACAATCGTTAGTAATATAAAATCGATTGTATAAAGACAACTAAGAGTTTTACTATTTATGTGGAAATAGTTATTGTGATAAACGTTTACGGTGAAGGGCAAACATTAAAGCAAAGAGCTCGTGAAACACGTGAGAACGACAGACATTTTTGTTCGATATTGAGTTTACCGGTCCGATTATTCATTCAGTACGGCCGTCTTCTGTGTTTTGTGCGAGTGTGGGTGCAAATTTAAAAAGGGTTACTGAAAACAGACTACACTACACTATATAACGGACATAGGATTAGCTAACGTAATTTGTAAGAAATAGTTTTAGATTTTGTTTAGAAGGTAAAAGTACGATTATCATTCTTGCTTGTTGAGTTTAATTTTTTTTATTATAAGCAAAGGATAATCGAACTTTATCTATTTTGATGTTTTTCGTATATAAAATTATGGGCGAATTTTTAATCTATAAGAGTTGGTGTTTGTGATGCTTTTGAAGTCACGTTTTTGTTTACATTTGCGAATTGGTCTATATATATATATATATATATATATATATATATATATATATATATATATATAATTATATATATATATCCATTATTCAATTTACTTTTGTTGTTTATTTGTGTCAGCTGAGAAAAAATTATACCATTAACCTGTGTAAAATTGCATAATGGGTTACATCTATTGATAATTGAAGTGACCTTTGAATATTTTTGAGCTTAGTAATCGACCGGAAATTGTGTAATGAGCAAGGTCGATTGCAAAATTTAATTATTTTGAACTATTTTGCAGTTAATCAAATACAGATCCAGATTTAAATTATTTAATATAATAATAATAATAATAATAAGGAATAACCGTATGGTTTTCCCGCCAGGCGAGTATACAGCTGACATTTCGCAGTTATTCTGCGACGTATCGCTGCACTAGGAGCTCCTGTTCCGTTCGCGTGAACTTTTTAACTTTTTCATAACACGTGCTTTGTGTGCTCGTCGTTTTTTACGATGACTGATTTTCGTGAACAGCGTGTTGCCATCAAACTATGCTTTTTGCTGGAGAACGGTACGTATCAAATGTTACATATGGTCTACAAAGACGATGATATGGGGAGAACGCAAGTGTTTTCCCGTTTCAAAAAGGGGCACTATCAATCCATGACCAACCTCACTCAGGTCGTCCTTTACTTCCCGCTCTGATGTGGGAAACAATTACGGTTCTAATCCGTGATGATCGACGTAGAACTATTGACGAACTTGTGGACCTGTCCGGAGTGACTTGGAGTTCAGTCTAGTGCATCTTGACCGAATATTTGGGGTGACCGCCAAATTAAATCCTCGGTTGCTGACTACTGAACAAAAGCAACGTCGCATTGAAGTGTGCCGTGAATTGAAAGAAATGTTTCAGACCATTTCAAACTTTTTTAACAAGGTCATAAGCATAACAGGTGAAGAATCATGGTGCTATGATTATGACCCCGAAAGAAAGCAGCAATCAAGTCCATTTCGCCCCAAAAAAGCACGTCACTTCGAATGTCAAAACGATACTGATTTGTTTTTTGATGTGAGAAGGGATGTCTCCTAGGTCAAACTGTTAACCTGGAAGAATTAAACAGGTTGTGTAACAGTTTGGCGTGAAAGAGAAACGATTTTTAGGTGACAGGTGATTGGTTTTTCTACCACAACATTCTTGCTCAAACAGCGTTGTCAATGTGCCAGTTTTCGAAAAAAAAACTGGCATACTGGGGCGGTTCTCCATCCCCGGTATTCGCCTTACCCTGCCCCCGTGACTTTTTTTATTCCGAATAAAAAAAAAATCTTTTTTAAACAGTCCGGGTTTTTTTGGCAAGGAAGAGGTGTAACAGTAATTTTTTTAAATTCGGTTATAAATATTTACGTAAATATGACTAACTGTTACTGAACGCAAGAATGCTTTTCGATAAACTTATTTACTCGGTGATGAAAATTTTTATTCAAACGCGATTAACGCAGATGGCAAAACTGTTTTAACGCTGGAGTTTCTGTTTGGCTGTTTCATAATGCGGACAAGTCAGGACTCACATCTTTCAATTTTATTTTTTTGGTCGAAGCCTAAAACCGCTGAATGTGTTTTCCTGTTAGGCCATTTTGTAGCCGTTGTACAACTGCTGGGGTGTTCCCTTAGACAGATTAAGCGGTCTATTGAGTTGTTGTACTTAGAAATTGAAGCTGAAATGTTTCTATTATATAAACCTTATGGTTTAAAAAATTAATTTTTACTATCATAACCTTTTTAGAATTTTAAATACGGTTTAAGATTTTAAATTTGATTTTATTTTCCGGTAACCAAACTACATCTAACATGTAACTTAACAAATTACCTAAGGTCAGGCTATTTTTTGACACCGTTACTCCCCTCCCTTAAGAAACCAAAAGCTTGCGCTTGTTCAAACTCATTCTACAAACTTAACTACTGACCTGCCTATTTGATATGGCAAGTTTAAAATATCTAGGAGTATAATCTTTAAAAAATGGAAAAGATTTTCGTAATTATTAAAATCCCCTTTGGTACTAAGAAATTGTTTGAACAGTGTCGTAACTACTATATAATTTTCCAACTGTCTTAATTCGTTCGTTTATTTTATACAGTTCTTTTTCTCTCGAACAGAGCATTTTTCCTTGATTATGGTCTTATGTTTCGCGAACTACATTTTTTTGCGCACATTTTTGTCCCCTCGTTGAATTGTTTTACGACGTATGTCAACAAAATACTACTGAAGTAAGGTCATTAACTGAAATGTGTTTATATTAGAAAACGCTTAGTGAAGCCAGCTGTTTCTTTTCAATACAACAGTATTAAACCTTCCGAAACAATAGTTACTAGCTTTACTTTAATGTTCGTAAATCAATTCGTCTGATTTGTCCACTTAATAAAAACGTAATTTGCACTAAAAAGAGACGTATTTACTTGTTGTACAATCAATATAAAGATAATATATTACATCAAAACGATCTTGCTGTCGAGAACTTCATTTCTTGACAAAACGATAAGGTGTAACATCAATATACTGGTAGAGTAATTTTCCAGCACACCTTTCAATAGTCCAAATATAACGTAATACGTCATCGACCCAAAGCAATAAACACAGACCTGTAGGTAGAGTGGGCATAATTAAGCAGCTAGCATAACTTGGCCTGTTTCCATACTTAATGACAAAAAAACAAAAGGTATATCGAACTTTTCTTTAAAATAACGTATTGCGCTATATGCACGCCATTGTGAACAGCGTCCTTCTTCATGATTTTACAATATGAAATCGAACGATTGATGTTCAATTTTCAAACAAAATCTTCTTGACGCATGTGATTTCTTAACGAAAGGTACAGATTTACCTTATGCAGGAAAGTAAACATACGATACAAAAATGTGCACCAGAAGGTAGAAGAGACGCAAATCATCTCAGATACGGGTGTAAAACAAAAAAATTGATGAGGGTAATTACCCATTATACACTACAAAAATATATACACTGGTATTCGGAATTATAGGTAGCCGTTTCCCCACCATTTCAATGTCACATCTCTAAGAAATCAATTTTCAGGAACAAAGGATATCCATTGTTCAAGTAATCCTTGGCTGTCAGGGTCATAATTCCTAGAAATCACCTGTAGGGCTATCAAATAGATTGTTATCTAGGTTAATGGCTACAATGAATTGGTATCAATTTTCAAGGTCATAAGTCCTAAAAATCAACCTGCAGGGTATTCCAATACATGGCCGGTAACGGTATATAGGAGGATGCTCTTCAAGGTCACGTATACTATAGGATCCACTTTCTAGTTTTCAAGGTCATTGCGTACACACACACAATGCCTGCATATATTCTTCAAGGTCACGTATAGTGATCCACTTATTAATTTATTAAGGAAAACCCGCAAGTGAATTAGGTTAAGGTCACGTACACTTTACCTGCATATTCTTCAAGGCCACACCTCTGAGAAATCAATTTTCAAGAACAAAGGCGATCCATCCAATTCTGGTCGGGTCAGGGTCATAATTCCTAGGAATCACCTAGATGGGGTGTGCAAATAGGCTTTTCAAGGTGCGGGGGATTCTACTTTTAGGGTTTCATGGTTGAGGTCATACGTCGGGAAATGTTCAAATCAGATCAGCAGCATTCCTAATCAATGACGTCACGTGGCTTTCAAGCAAGCAATTATTGGCTGAGTCAAGGTCATGTGTTGTAAACATCCAGAAATCTGTTCAACAATGTTCAGATTAATTGTTTATTTTGTTTAATTCTCTTGCAGAAAAATGCTCCGATGTAGTTAAAATAATAATTAATTTTATCTCTTCTTCCGTAATAATGAAATCGGTTAAGATTTCTATGCAAGAACTCCCACCAGAATCTCGTTTCATCTGTGACTAATCCCGTTCGACCGCGAAATTATAGCAATAACCAATCACGTCAGACCGCGGACTATATAAGCGGAACCGCAACGCGAGATTAATTATCTTTCTGCTGCCGTCACGAACGAACCATCAGCTATCTTTCCGCTGCCGTCCTGAAGAAATCATCTTTATCTTTCCGCTGCCGTCCCGAAGTAACCAGCTACTTATCTAACCGCTTCCGTCTTGAGGTCACCTGTGACCTACTGAATTTTATTTTCTATCAGAGGCCAATACGTCTGAGTAAGTTATACTTTGTTTTACCCTGATAATCTCACCAGTTTTAAAGATTTCTTTTCTGCCTTTGGTGGATTATGAATCGATGTTACTTGTAAACACATACACAACTCTTACGCTTTTTCGGAGCGTAAGCCCGCAGAAAACAAACATCCCTTACACAAATCCTCCTCATTGCTTTTAGGAGTATTCCTGTAAAGTACTGAGGTTTCCTGCGAGAATTACCCCTAAGGCGTAGGCCTGTAGAGGTGGTTCTTGCCCCTAGGCTTGTTCAAAAGACGTATGGCCTATTCGATCTAGACCTCCTTCTATCTGGCCCATGGTGCATACGGCCGGTTGGGTTCGATATCCTTCCTTAAAAACACCTTATCACACGAGCACGCTGCTAAAAGATCAGATTTTATTATCATACCGATCCTTGTTGCAATCAGATTTGTTTTGTAGAACAACCACTAAACATCCCGCCCTAAAATATTGACATTTAATTGTCGATATCCTGTAATTAATATCGTCCAACCGCCGCTTCCAGAAAGAAAGTAAATTTTCTTTAAATAAAATCTACTTCCCTAAAGAAAGATTAGACGCTTTCAATTACAGTAAAAGTGCAAATAGAAAATTCCAACTTAATTCTTTTAAAAAAGAATACTTATTCAAATCCGATTTAATAGAACACGTAAGCTCTCGTGTTTAAATTTTAATTTAAGAGATTGTCATATTTCTTAAATACTTCTAAACCGACTTAATAACACCTTTAAAGTTTACCTGTCCAGTTACTTCTGTTATATAAACAAACTACCTACTACGAAATAAATTAATATCGTATTTGATAAATAAACCCTTTAAAGCTAGAGAGCAACGACAGTCATGGCACAGTGACCTAGTTATAAATTCATTCCCCTGGTTAACAACATATCGTTATCAGGCCATTTTGTACAAAATTCCAGGTAAAGAATGCAATAAAATACCCTTCACATTTACGAACGTTTGAAATTATTTTATTTTGAAAGAAATTACTATAAAACTAACTGTTTGGAAATTCTCGATTAATTAATTTGCGGAAACAGAAATAATGTAGTACCATCGCACACCTGCAACCCAGGTCCGTACGTTTTAATTGTTTATTTACATTGAGTCACCCTGGATGAAAGCGAACCGCCTGTTGCCACTTTAGGAACGGAATTTTATTTTCAAGTATTGTAATAGTTTGTTTTATATTTTTTAGGATTAAGTGTTATATATTTTAGGTTAAGTCACATATTTTAGCATTGTTAAAGAAATAGGAATTAAATTCTTTGTTTTGTGTGGACCTTGCTGTTGTCGATAAAATCAGAGCCTCCCCACTATATACCGACTTGGAAGCTATGCCGGGTACACAGCATATAGCTCTTAAATAATTAAACCATTGTACAACCCTAGAATAGGGTGTTACAGTGTTAACCTGCAGGGGTATCCCGATCTTACCCAACCTTATCTGATTGAAAAATTTTAACTATCTCAGGATGAGGTAGTTTCCCCAATAACTGGATCCGTTTTCCAAATACAGATAGCCGTTTCCCAAAACGGATAGATGTTTCGCAACACGGATAGCCGTTTCCAAGCTGATTGGGCGCTGCATGTTGTTGATCAAGCTTAGGATTGGCTGAGTCATGGTCATGTATATGCTTAGAAAGCGATTTTCAAGGTCATTAGACTGATTCTGGAGGTCAAAGGACAGCAGCATCATAGTCAAAGAAGTCTGCACCACTCTGATGTTAGTCAAGGTCAAAGCGAAGCAGCATCAAGGTCAAAAAGGTCTGGACCACTTTGAAGTTAGTCAAGGTCAATTCTAAAACTATAAGTTAAAGAGACGTAGATTCCACCAGCTACCCCCACCATTTTAACCTTGAATGCAATTGATGCATCTATATAAGGAGAGTGCAATCATAATGAATAATTTTATGGTAAACCTAAAGTGCTGTGAAGAGCAATCGGATATTAGTTATATTTGTTAAAGTTATAAATAGATATCTGACATTTGCGTCAAAGGGAAGCTTATGCTTCGAATTGTGAAGTTTAATTAAACTACACATGCCTTATTGTGCATTTAAAATTCTGAAATTGTGTCCTATTTCCAAGCGATTTTCAAAATTGTGCATATGTTTTGCGAGTACTCATAAGTAGTTAAAAGTTAGGTACGGGGTCACGCTACAGAGACGATGATTGTAATAGTTGATGTACAGGGATTCAAAACAGCAAAACATGTATTTACACCTAAAGAGCTAGAAATATATAATGGAAATCAAGCTGCCCATTTTGTGTTTAAACCACCATTTTCGTGGCACGCCTTAGATGAGAAATTTCAACGACAAGCCACCTGGTTAATCAATAATCATCACTGCATCAAATGGGGATCTGAATATACTTCTATACATACCTTTCCACACATACTTCGTGAGCTAATATCGATAACAGATGATGTGTACGTTAAAGGGCCAGAAAAATCCGATTACATTCGAAAAATATTGAGTCTGTTATAGAAATTGAAGAGCAACCAGCTTTGCCCAAAATGAAAATAACTCGTTTTTTTCATACACAAACCACTTGTAATTGTGCTTGGACGAATGTACACTTTTTGTACAATAACTATGTAAGACAATAGCAGTAAAAGGTTTATGAAATTGTGTGCTGATAGGGATTACAAGTAAAGGGGAACAGTTTGTAATATTTACAATAAAATGCAATTATATATTCTTTTAAGTGTTTGATGTCATGTAAAGCCGCATTCTCTGATGCAAACTATTCCTATGGTCATACCCCACCCTACCTATCTAGGGAAACAATGT
This sequence comes from Vesta saturnalis, assembly GCA_036346205.1. Lineage (NCBI taxonomy): Eukaryota > Metazoa > Arthropoda > Insecta > Coleoptera > Lampyridae > Vesta > Vesta saturnalis. Next base: position 574,278 of record JARFJB010001104.1, read on the forward strand.
TAAGGAATCAAGTTTTAGCATTCGTTGAAGGTTAAATTCTAGGAAATAAGCGTTCCTATTGCTCAATTCTAACAATAGAATCAGTTCGTGGAAACAAGAAGAAAGATGGGGTTGTTGTCTATGCTAATATCAAGGTTCTTGTATTGACTAAATTGTTGTTTGTAATAATAAAAGATTATGTTTATGTGGGTTCATACTACTGTCCTAACCGTCAAGATGAAGTAGTTTCCCCAAGAACCGGATCCGGTTCCCAAACACAGATAGTCGTTGCCCAAAACAGGGACCTGTTATCCAGAACAGTTTCCCCCCAGAAAGCAACTCAAATAGCTCATTCATCGTAGTTGAGGCTAAATTGAACTAGGCTGTGCAATGTCACAATCTTTTCTTAGAAATCTATTTTCAAAGTTTATCTTAGAAATCTTATCAGAATCAGCTCGTGAGGGATATCATATTACATTTCTATGAAACACATGTTCAAGGTTATTGCTTAGAAGGACATCATATTGTTAAAAATCTGAACATAGAATCAATTAGTGGAAATATGAAGGTTGTTGCTAAACAGTAGGTTGTATTGACTAAATTGGGTCAAGGTCAACTTTTGTTGGTATCCTAGTACAACTCTTAGTAATCTGAAAGTAGGTAAAGGTACTGATAGAACTATTTTTTATATTATAGAAAAAGCTGGATAATCCTCCCAAATCACCTACTTTAGAGGGTATTTTTTATAGGTCAAAGTACTGATAGGGGGTAGTTTTTATATTATGGAAAGAGATGTATAATCTCCTTAAGTCATCTACTTTAAGGGGTAATGGGTAGCTTTTCCAATAGTGATAGATACTGGAATAAGTCGACGGGAGTTATAGTCCAGGGGTGGTTTTTGAAAAAGTTGGTTCTGGTTTGCTTTCGAGCTCCCTAACCATATTTAAACATGCTTTAACTAGAATCATTTTATAGAACTCGACAGAGCGTGCAAAAATTAAGTGTAATGTGTATCAGGTTTAAGGAACGGTATTGCATAATTAAAAAATAAGGACTTTAAGTGTTGTGAATATGGTGTTCCTTTAAGTTAAAGAGATGTAGACAGTAAAATAACTTCAAAAAGCTTTCGTAGTACTGGTTTTCGGTATTCTCTTCTCCAACCTATCAAGGTTAAACGGTTCCTTATTGAGAAACGTCTAGTTATTAGGTTTATATTAGTATAGAATACTACCGTCCTAGGATTTTATCCGATATCAACCTTCCTCATCCAGATGGGAAGGTAATACATATTAGGTACTTTAAGTTCTCGAAACACAGAACTAGGAAGTATGGTTTGATAGGAATTAGTTCTAGGACATTTTATGTAAGGATTTTCAGGATGTTTACCTTTTTTTATCTGAAAAGCATCAAGGTTTCGTATGAATTTAGTACATTGTTGGGATTAGAAGGTTGTACTGCCCCCTTGCATTCTTAAGTTAAAATCAACAGTACTTTTTATTCCTAAATTGACTAGCCTTGGACTATATACAAGGTATAAAAGAACAAACAATGACAGCTATATACATTGCAGTATAGAAATGGAGTTAATAATGTATACATTTAAATTTGATGTACTACGCCTAATGTTTCTGTCAATTAAATAACATTTGTATAAAATTGTGTAAATCTTCTGAGGATAATTTGAATGATAATAAACTTAATGGGGGCACACTGTCTAATATCGTAAAAACTGATTAATTACTAGACATTTACCTGGACCGTTTTTGCATATAAGTTAAAGAGGCCTGGACAGTAAAATAACTTTTAAAAAGCTTCTGGTTTTTCGGGGTATTCTACCCAGTTTGGTTTGCAAGGTTTAGGTGTGGGGCGATACGTAAATGTCTACTAATTACTCAGCTTTTCCGATTTTAGACAGTTTTTCAGGCGGGGCAAGTGTGCCCCCATTAAGTTTATTATCATTCAAATTATCCTCAGAAGTATTTAACGTTTTTGGGAAATTAGTGCGGTTTAACAGTAGTAGAAAGAATGAAACTTGTAGTAAATTTTGTCTACTTTAATTTCTACAAAGCATTGAAAAATGCAGAGATTTAGCTAACGTAGGAGATTTAAATAGATTTTTGCAAAAGCATGGTCTGCATACAAAGTATAAAAGAACAAACAATGACAGCTACATAAATTGCGGTATAGAAAAGGAGTTAAAAATGTATAGATTTAAATTTAATGTACTATGCCTAATGTTTCTGTCAATTACATAACATTTATATAAAATGTTGTAAATCTAAGTGATTCCTAATTTAATAAAAGAATCGATTTAGTTATAGATTTATTGGTTTTAATGTATGTAGATCGCTAGACAGAGAAACGTGATTGTTTTTATATCAATAAATGGCATTTATGCATATGTTAACTAAAATTTCTTTTATTAGTAAAGCGTTATAGTGGTTTTTCATTGTTTCCTTGGATACAGAAATTAAAATTGTTAATTAAATAGAGACACATTTCTACCTTATTAAATATTCCTTCGAAATCTTGTGTAATGTACAAATCCAAAAGACAGTCTTCCTTCATTGGGTTAATAAATTGGGCAATTCATAGAAAAGGGTCTCCAATTTAATATCAGCAAGCTCAATTTTGTAAGGAACACAAACTGACTGGGAATATTTTTTAGTTACACTTTGCAAACCATCTTTTCCAATAATTTGGATAATACCTTTGCCATTCGGTTCGAGCTATTATTTAAAATAATTGGAAGCTTAGCCTTGACTCCATGTCTAGCCTAAATAAATTCACCAAATATTCCTCGGAGGAAACTATTAAACGAACCACAAGTGTATTTCTTTACGTGCGGTGTCTTTCTTTGTCCATTGCAATGCTCCATTCCGCAAATTTTAACAACCATTATGTTATTGTGATTTCGTAAATTCTCCAACTATTGTCCAAATCTTTCGCCGATCTATTAGAAGTACTCGGAAATATTCGGATAACCTCGGTTATGTTCGTGGAGGGTTGGAGTGTGGGTCGCCGAAACAGCCTTGGCCGAAAGCCTCTCGTCGCAAAATTTTGCCTATATGAAATGGTGGGGGTAGCTGGAAATTGATGTAGATAAAAACCTATTTTTAGGAATTATGACCTTAACTCTCTCAGAACAATTGATCGCCTTTGTTCTTTTCTCACAGGTGTTACCTTGAAATAGGGGGAAAAGGGCTACCTGTGTTGCGAAACAGAACCCCTGTTTTGGGAAACCGAACCACTTGAGGTCAATGAACTTTGCTGGGGGCGAGACCTTTAAAATTAAACTTCCAAGAATTGCTTGATGACCTTGAAACATGCTTAGAATAGACAACAATCTGTATGATACCCCTAACCTTGAGAACTGTAATAACTTAATTAACAGCTCAGGGTTTCAGATAGAGGTCAATGAACTTTCTAAAATTGATGGGGAGCGTTACCTAGAAAAGATTAAGGAACGTTGGCGTTGAAATTTCCCATCAAAATTTGATTTACACTCGATCTTGAGTTCTTGGAGGCCTTGAAGGGCATCTTCCTACATACCCCCAATTGAACACTGTACGTGTGACCTTCACAAACGAGAAGGTTTATCCCTATACGTAACATTGAGATCCTAAGAAGAAACTTTGACCTTGAAGCGGGGTGTGTGTACGTTAAGAACTTAACCTTGGAAATGGAAGCGACCTTAACCATTCCCTACCACGTGACCTCAAAGCGGACAATCTGTACGGGAGCGTCAATGACCTTGAGAACCAATCTAGTAACTTTTTTAGTGCCTTCTTCAAATCTAGTTACTTCAATGACCTTGACCTTGAGTAATATACTTTGATGTAGACAATGTGTATGATGACCTTGACCTTTAAAAACCATGTACTTGGACGTAGCGAATGTGTATGTGAGTTGAACTTGAGCAAAAACACTCGTAGAAAAAGTATAGTAGAAAAGTGTCCCAGAACTCTCGTAGCATATCTACTCAAAAGGCAAAACGCAAAACGCAATCTGCCCGTCTGTGCAGCTGAGAGTCTGTCTGTCGCATCGTAGCTTCCAAACAGGTGAACCGATTGTAATTTTATCTGTTTTAATGGCGTCTTAGTCGAGAGTGTGCTTAGCTATGATTCAAGAATTTTTTTTATTTTTTAGGGGTTCTTTTTTGGTGTCGAGGTTTTTTTTTAAGTTTTGTAAAATTTACTTGTATCTGTAAATTCTTAGATACGTGATACAAAAGTTAGCAACAACAGAACCGTTTATTTTCTTATCAATTTCGCGTTACACGTAGTAGTTTTCTGAAGTATCCTTGTACATCAACGCTAATTGATTTGTAGGTACGTTCTCTTTACGTGTGTGTAAATATTACAACGAGACTTAATCAGAAGTAATGGCGACAGCGTGAAGATGTGATAAGCATACGTTAACCTATTAAATTATTAATCGATGGGTGCGCTGTAGTGGGTTCAACAACATGTTTAAGTACTTTTTATTAGTTATTGACGAGTCACGAGTTTTCAGTTTTTATATAAACACATGTAAGAAGATTCGAATTTTTCATTTTAATTTGACCTTATTTAGAATAGTTGTTCATACTTATGATTTACAGTTTTCATTATGATTTCTAGATACAATCCTGGTATACCTTTGTTGGTAGGTACTTATTAACGAGAGTATATGCCACTAATAGTAAAATTGAAGTACCTTTGTTAAATTAGTAAATATAAATGGACAGACATTTATTTGTATGACAATCTCATTATGCCCTAGGGCCTCAGTATATTTTATTCGTACATTTAACGGGTAGTTTAGAAAGCATTAGTCACGCCTACGGCACAGTTTCAATATGGTAGCGAACTTAAGTTGTCGAGTAATTTTGTTACAACACATACGTATATATGTATGTCTATATATATATATATATATATATATATATATATATATATATATATATATATATATATATATATATATATATATATATATATATATATATATATATATATATATATATATATATATATGATATAAAAATATACTGTATAAGACGTTGGTGTTGGAAACGATTCAAAAGTTTGCTTTAACTGAAATAAAATTGGAAACAAAAAGTATTAAGTTACATAGCTTTCTAAAAGTTCCTACATACAAGTTTTGATTTATTACATTTACTGCTCGCATTTTATATCTGGACAAGTCCCACAGTTTCCAATAAATTGAAAAAAAAATGTGAACGTATGTTTAAAAACCAATTTAAATTAAATTTATAGCTTTACTGTATTTTCAATTGATTTTCTTGTAGATAATTTATTTTAGCATCAAGACTAGGTATCCCAGTATGTCCCGTGAAAAATGCAAGATGAAAAGTGTGTAAATTAGAAACCACGAAAAATCTGTGAAACTGAAACAACTAAATCATTTTTAAACCCACAATTTGTTAAAATCAAATAACTTTTCGTTACTTAATTGCTTCATTAAGTTAAAATTGGTTGAGTACTGCTTAAATAGACTTCATTCTAAAATTTAATTAATTTTCCCAATTATAAAGCTAGGAGTGAGAGTTTGGACAAAATTAATGTTTTAACTTGGCCGTAAATTTTCTTATAATATATTACATTTGGAATTTGTAAAAGTTTAAGAACTTTATATCTCGTTAGCAACAATACTTTTACTATTTATAGGTTTCGAACTGGGTAAAGCTTGGAAATTGACTGTATGCAGTAAATGTAAAACTTCAGGTTAAATTTCAAACTTGGCATTTCGCCCGTGTTACATTGACACTAAATTAACTAATAATACAGTGTGAATTACATATGCTAAGATTTTGTTTCTAGTTATTAGTACTAATATTCGATTTAATTCACTTCGCATTAAAAACAGACATCATTTTTGAAAGAACGTTAGCTTCATAAAGTTAAAACCACTTCCGTGATAACGATTTGCAGACGTTCGTTTGAGTTTAAAAAATTGTAATTAATTTGTTCTAAAAGAAAAGAAGTGACACTTCTTAGGACCCAATGTTTAGATTCCAAACAAATTATTAAAATTCTAATTTTGTAATTCGTAATTTATAGGTATGATTCTGAACTCGACTGCTAACCGCAATCCGCAGACAGCAGTAATACTATTATTTTCTATGGTTTTCTATCGTATTTATACCTTTCGTTTTCATATTCAGTTTGGAACACAGGAGCATTAACATCCGCACATCACGGAAAAATTTAAGAACCAGAAGAAATAAAAACTAACAATGCAGTATAGGGCGACTAAAAAAAAACCATCGATCTTTTGGTAAATTGCGATGTGAATCAAAATTTTCATAGACATTTTTTAAGAGCTTTTTTCTATGATGTAAAAATTTTATCAAAAACGACAGTAGGAAGTGTAGTAAATTGCAAAAAATAATTTTTTTATAGCTTTTGTCAAGCAACTTGTCAACTTCTAACTGAAAATATGTGGACATAAAGAAATACAGTAGGTTCAAGAAAAAATAAATATTTTTGTGCGTTAGAAGGGTTACTTACATTAACATTAATCGAAATACGTCAATTTTCGACAGGAGCTTAGTAGTACATGCGTAATGTGAGCGTTTTTCGTAAATAATTCAACCGAAATTGATTTGCTCAGAAAGGATATGCAAATATACACAGAAAATCAAGAAAAATATGGCTAAGTCAATTTATTTACATAAATAAGTACTGACAAAGAGCATTGAAACTCCTTCACATTAAACAATAAAGTACTATAATACAATCGATAATAAAAGTTGAATATGCAGCATTGGCAATTTCTGTCATTTTTATCTACAAAGTGTGGCATTTATTTTTTAAGGTTTATTAAGATGAATAATCACCGACAAATTTTAATATCATTAATCAACCTGCGGAAAAGTATAACAGGTAAATGTCCAAATAGGGTTGGCAAGTAAAAATTTCGAATATCCAGGACACGGAAGGAGGTAAAAGGACTTACAAAATGTTTTATTATGGAAGTATGCCAAAACAATGATGTCCTCAGTATAGATATGTTATTAAACGTTATAATAAACGAAAACCAAAAATATAATACAGCGGCCATTTCAATTCAAATTCACCCCAAAATATAAATTAGCATTAAAAATTTGAATGCTAGAACTTGCAATATACTTTTTGAAGAAAAAGCTGGCCATAGTGAGGTACTACACCTTTGCAATTTCAAATTGGCACCAAACAATTTCGAATTGACATATACAATAAAATTGACAATTTTCATAAGAAATAAATTTATTTCAGAACAAACATTATACAACGTAAAACATATAATTAACACTTTAACTGCGAACATGAAAACTCCTATTTACCCAATCCAGTGCATACGGTATGAACCTTTGGATGCGAGCAACATACCTAACACATCTGGCTACATTGCTCCAATTATGCTTTCAAGTAGCTGTAATTCCTTTATTCTCCTGAGCTCGTCAGTAAGGCCAATTGCGCTTAACTCCAACTTTTAATTAAGACCACGCAAGTTCAATTTAATTTAACCTCCTAAGTAAGAATGCCGTATCTACCAAATATTGAATTTTGAGTTATGTGGTTTATATGGGTTCGTACCATCGTCCTAACGTCGTAAAAACAAGGTAAATATATTAAAATGACAATTTCTTTACGCCGTATCTACGCCGAAAAGTCTACACCTTCACCAAAGAAAAATGCCGTATGTACATTATTCCAGTTAAAAACGCCGTAAGTATGCAATCACATGTGTACACACGGCTTTTATCCCAAGTATGACGCACTTACCGCATTTTTTAACAAGTTTAGACGTGCAAATTTGTAACAACCCACTTTGAGTTGCATTAAAATATACCGTAATTTAGGTCTTTCGTTTATTCAGTTGCAAATATAAGAAAATTTTTTAATTATTTTTGCATTATAGCTATGAGGTAGGCAACTTAATTTGTATTTTGGTGTAACTTAAGTTGCATATCATTTTAGGGGTTTGTAATGCACATCCTCTAAATGGTTTATACCACTTCTTTAAATTACTTTTCCTGCTCAATATGTTCGCGCAATGCGTCATCATTGACTTAATTCTTTGCGCTAATCTTTTCGCGCACGATTACAACGTCTAATTTCAAAGCATCCGTTTTTTTTTTCACTTCCTGATGAATGTTGTGTGTGCAGGAAGCATTTTTTGGGGTTTTCCATAAATTTTGTGAAAGTGCCATTGATTTAATGGTAAGATATTTTAACGCATTATACAAAAAATTAAAACATTTGCTCTTTTCAGGCACTTTTACTTTCTTTTCTTTTATTATTACTTTGGTTTACACTTTAATTACATTTTAAGTACGCATTTAATTTTACTGTTGCGTACGCTTTCATTTTATGATTGCAATTATTATTTGAAAATTTTAAGAAAATGCATTAAACGGATTATTCCATTTCATGAAGATAAATTTATAAGAAATGAAATTCCAGTTTGGGTGTGGTGGACAACATAAAAGCACTGTTATTGCAATATATTGCGCAACATTGACACAAGGATTTTTTATAATACCAGGGGTTCTCAAGAAGATGTATTACATTTTGTAACAGGTATTTTATGTTTAATGATTTTTTTTAGTAATTTAAGGCTATTTTTAAGATGTATTTTATTTAACCCAAATTTAACTGTTAATAAACATAGTCTATATATTTTTATTTTTTACATTTTGATAAAATTTTTATTGTAAAACTCGGTTTAGTTATTCCGAGCATAATTAAAGATAACTTGGCGTCCGAGATCATTTTATTAGTGTTACATTTCATTTTTATTATTTATGTTCAGTGGAAGTTATCAATCCTAAATGGTGGTAATTAAGCAAATCGAAAGAATGAACCACCCTACGTTAATTTACCGATTTTATCCAAAGGCATCATTTTTGGTGAATGGTTTGTATCTCCAGTTAGTTTAACGATTTGTGTTTGGAGAACTTTTTACTCTTATTACTTTATTATATAAAAACACATTTATTTATTATACCATTTACACCACTTTCATTATACTGGCGCATCGAGCATGGGACTTGATTTGCTTTCATTACCATTATTGCTCTTATTTTAATGATATTGTAACAATTTATTATTACGATTTGTAATTTTTATTGTGTTTACGATTAGTGAAATTTTATTGTTCGTGTATTATTCGTCACGATGTCAAATTTGAATTATTTAGTGGATGTTCTACGTAGTGATGAGTTATTAGTAAAGTTAAATTTTAGAAATGTTAATGTTGCGGAAAGGTTAACCGTTGATGAGAAACGTAAATTATTAAGACGTAAGTTGAATTCAGAAAGGATTGATTCATAACATACAATCTTTACATAAGCCTAGTGGAGGAGAATACCTTAGACTTCATACTCGTTTATTGCATATTTTGAAACGTTTGAATTATACCACTTTTGATAATGAATTTTTGTATTTACACGATCAATTGTTAACTTTATGTAATGAATCCATAGAATTAATTGAATCTATTAATGAAGATATTGAATTGAACAATGAGTTACCATATTTAGACACTTATAATATTTCTATGTCACATAACGACAATGTTAATACTTCAGTTAGTATTTCTGCTGAAGATTTTTCCAAATTAATTCAAAATTTACAAATTTCTAAATGTTCTGTTCCTGTTTATAAATTAAATTTAAAATTTAATGGTAGTGAGAAAGAAGTTTTTACATTTATTCAAAGTTGTGAGGAGTTGATGATTGCATGAAACATTTCAAAGTCGGAGATGCTTTTATCTGGTATTGATTTATTTTCAGGAAAATGTTTAATATGGTATAGAGCAGTTAAGCCCTTAACTTATACGTGGGACTAACTTATTTCTAAATTAAAAAGTGACTTTTTATCCGAAGGACATGACGAAGTTTTGTTAGATGAAATTCAGAATAGAAAGCAGACTTTTGGTGAAATTCCAACCCCCTTTATTTCCGAAATAGTTAATTTATTATCACAATTAGACATTTCTCCTTCTGAGTGTGAACAGTTAAAAATTATTATGAGATATTTACAACCTTGGTTTGCTACTCAGTTAGCTCTTATTAATGTTACTGATATTTTCCATTTAGTTGAGTTATGTAAAAGATTGCAGCAAGTTAAAGCTCAGAATTCTAAATTTAATTCTAGTTCAGATTCTCAGAGACAATCTGAATAAAAACCTTCTTCTACATTGAGTCAAAATATTAAACCTAAAGTCAATTTTACTAGTACTAAGCCAAAAAATACAAATTTAACTTTTAATATTTCAAAAATTACTACAGCCAAATCTTCAACAACATGTTTTAAGTGTAAACAATTGGGTAATACCTATCACACCTGTGACAAGGGTGATGATAAAATCTTTTGCTTTGAATGTGGATATTCCGATGTTACTTTTACTAATTGTCCGAAGTGTAAATCTTCAAAAAACTTGTAAATGGGAAGTGTTCTGTTAGTCGACACATTCCTTATGATTTTTCAGAGGCTGACAAGCATGTTTTTAAAGAATGGTTAGTTACAGTTAATAAATTTTATGGAACTCCCAAAATTTGTTTCAAATTTGTTGAAAAGAATAATGATATTAGACCTTTTATTATGTGAAGATTTTTAATGAAAATTTTGTAGCTTTATTAGATAGTGGAGCTACCGTTACAATTTTAGGTAAGCCTGATTTGTATTTAATTGATAGATATGATTTAAAATTAAATAGGAATTCACCTTTTTCATCATTGATTATTGCTGATGGTTCTTTACAATCCATTTTGGGAAGTGTTGATTTATCTTTGACTGTTAATGGCATTACTAAAACTATTTCTGTTATTGTTTCTGAATCTATTACTACTGTAATTACTTTGGGAGTAGATTTTTGTCAATTATTTGAAATTAAAGCTGATTTTAGTGAAAATTCTTTTGTTGCAAATTCTGCGAAAACAAATTTTTCAATGATTAAGGGTATTGATCTTAATAATGATCAAGTCTTTGAATTAAATCAAGTTATTGGCCTTTTTAAAACCTTATCAAATTCGAATTTAAGGTAAAACAAATAAAGTTTTCCTTTCAATTAATAGTGGTGATGCAATACCAATACTTAAACAACGTTATTTTCCTTTATCTCCTGCTATGTTGGAGCATGAAAACAGAGCAATTGTTGACATGTTAGAGCAAGGAATTATTAAACCCAGTTCTTCTCCATGGAATACTCCTAGTTTTGGTTCGAAAGAAGTCAGGTGAATTTAGAGTTTGTTTTGATGCGAAGAAATTAAATTCTATTAGTAAAAAAGATGCTTACTCTTTACCATTTTTAAATGATATTTTGCGTAAATTAAGAGATGCTCGTTATTTAACTTCAATTGATTTAAAGAAAGCTTTTTGGCAAACTCCTTTAGACCCTGAGAGTTGTGAAAAGACTGCTTTTACTGGTCCACGTAGAGGATTATTTGAGTACACTGTTATGCCCATGGGACTTACTAACGCACCCAGTACTTTACAACGATTTATGGATTCAATTTTAGGTCATGATTTATCCCAATCAGTTTTTGTTTATTTAGACGATATTATTATTTTTTCAAGTACTTTCAAGGAACATGTTGCGATTTTAAGGGAAGTTTTCAAAAGGCTTAATGATGCCAAATTAGATATTAATTTAGATAAATATGAATTTTGTAAACCTCAATTATCATATTTAGGTTTTGTTATCGATAAGAATGGTCTTCACACTGATCCTTCAAAGGTGGAAGCTATTACTAAATTTTTTCAACCACATACTTTTACAGAAGTTAAGCGTTTTATTGGAATGTGTTCTTGGTATAGACGTTTCATGCATGATTTTTCCACAATTTTAGCTCCGATTAAATAATTTATTGAAAGGTAAAAAGAAATCTCAGAAAGTTTTATGGAATGCCGAAACGAATGATTCATTTTTGAAAATTAAATCTTTATTAGTTGATGCTCCTATCTAAGCGAGTCCTGATTTTTCTAAAACATTTTATTTACAATGTGATGCTTCCGATTGTGGTGTTGGATGTGTTTTAACCCAAGGGGACGGAGAGGATGAAGTTGTCATTTTAAAGTTATTACTGATCATCATTCACTTATTTGGCTCAATAATGTAAAAGATCCTTCAGGTCGATTAGCCAGATGGAGTGTTAAACTTCAACAATTTGATTTTGAAGTTATTCATAGCAAAGGTAAATTAAATGTTGTTTCTGATGCACTTTCTAGAGCCTCTTTAGAAGTTAGTTCTTTAGAATTTTCTGCAGTAGATTTAGACGATTGGTACAAGAAAATTTTAACCAACGTTTCTGAAAATCCTGAATTATTTCCTGATTGGAGAGTGGAAGATAATAAACTCTACAAATTTATTTCAAATGATTTAAACATCGAATCGAATTTAGTAGAATGGAAATTAGTTGTTCCTAAATCTTTAAGGAAAGATATTTTACACAAATTTCATGATGATCCTACATCATCACATTTTGGTGTTTTTAAAACTTTTTCAAAAATTAAAGAATTTTGTTATTGGCCAAAAATCCGACATTTCCAAATATATTAGAAATTGCAATATTTGTAACCGAAGCAAGTCTTCACAATTTAATCATTATGGTTTTATGGGAAAGAGAAAAATGTGTCTTATCCTTCTCAATGTATTTCTATTGATTTAGTGGGTCCTTTTCCAAGATCGAAGAGTGGTAATACAGTTTTATTAGTTATTTGTGATTGGTTTACTAAATTTACTTTGATTCACCCTATGTTCAGTGCTACTGCTAAAAGTATTTGTCAGTATATTGAAAATTATGCATTTCTAGTTTACGGTGTTCCCCAAATTTGTATGGTCCTCAATTTAAAAGTGCACAATTTAAAAATTTAATGAGTTCTTACAAAGTTCAATCCATTTGGTTTAATGCAAGTTATCATCTCCAAGTAAATTTTGTTGAGAGAGTTAATAAAGTAGTAGGTACTGCAATTAGGTCTTATATTAAAGGTGATCACAAGGAATTGGATGTTGAAATTCACAAAATTGCCCATGCTATTCGTAACGCTGTCTACGAAATTTTCACCTTCCTTTTTGGCGTTTGGTCGGACAGTTCCAATTTCTGGAGATTTTTATGGTCGACTAAAGGATTTTAAAGAGGATGATTTATTTATTACTAACCGTGAACAATTAGTTCAAGATTTAAATGAACTTTCGCCCGTTTTTAAACAAGTTAAACAAAATTTACATGCAGCTTACGAAAAAAATTCAAAATCTTACAATTTGCGACGTCGTCCATTAATATTAAACGTCGGCGATTTAGTTTGGAAAAAGAATTTTACTTTATCTGATGCGACTAAAAATTATAGTCAAAAGTTAGCTCCAAAATTTATTGAACCGAAAGTTGTTGAGGTGCTAGGTCCAACTACGTACCGATTGGCCACCCCTTTTGACAATAAACCATTAGGTGTTTTTCATGTTAAAGATTTAAAACCCCATTAGTTCTTAATTATTTTTCTATTCCCAGTATTTTTGAGACTCTTACATTCTGGTTTTCTAATTTACATTTTTATTATTTTGATGATTTTTCAAAGTAATTTGATTTTTGTGCTTATTTCGCACATTATTTTATTTTATATTCTTGTGGCTTTGCAAACCACTTATTTTATTTTTACTACATTTGTTTAGCACGATTGTTGATATTTAGATCACATAGTGCGATAGTTTTGCCGATTTTTGGGACATTAGTTCTCAGACAGATTATCTTCTTCTATTGGATACACAATTTGCTATTGTTACAATAGTAAAATTTAAGATAACCATTTTGAGTTTACCTCTGATCGTTATTTAACGTGAAATTTTCAAACTCTTAACCGTTGATAAGAAAACTAGTAATGCTTGTATACATTTTATTTTTTTTTGATTTAGTTATTTTGTTTTCCCTGAAATTGTTTCGAAATTCTAGCTTTTGACGATTCCTGATTTGTCTAGCGTTCTATTCTTGGACGGTGCTTGAGGACTTCGGTTCGCCTCGTGTCAACCTCGATTAGTTCACTTCCCGATTATGACGTTTTAGTAGTTTTAGGGGGGGGGTGTTGTGTTCGTAAGAGTGCATCATCCTTTCCTTTGCTACTTCATTTAGATTTCGACCTATTTACAAAACGTACGTGTTAGTTAGAAGTTTGTTATGTCTTGGACGACGACTGTGGAACAACATGAAACCCGAATGTCGTGAAGGGTAGAGTGGCCTCTCTTTTTCTCCACGACGGAACATGCTGAGCTAATTTGCCATGGAAATAGTCGTATATTGGATTTACTGATTTTGATTCACCGAACGTGATTGTGGTAGTTTTTGTATTTAATCTTTTATTTAGCATTTTAATTTTTCCCTTTTATTTTTATTTACATTTTATTTAGATTTTAGGTATTAGTGTTTACATTTTGCTTAGATTTTAATTAGCTTAACAATTTTTACTTTCTTAGATTTTAGTAAATTCATTTATTAGCTTACTGTTTGAAATCTCCGCTTTGGTGATCGAGTTTTAGGAGGGGGTGTGTAACAACCCACTTTGAGTTGTATTAAAATATACCGTAATTTAGGTCTTTTGTTAATTCAGTTGTAAATATAAGAAAAATTTTTTATTATTTTTGCATTATAGCTATGAGGTAGGCAAATTAATTTGCATTTTGGTGTAACTTAAGTTGCATATCCTTTTGGGGGTTTATAATGCATATCTTCTTAATGGTTTATACCACTTCTTTAAATTACTTTTCTTACTCAATATGTTCGCGCAATGCGTCATCATTGACTTAATTCTTTGCGCAAATCTTTCCGCGCACGACTACATCGTCTAATTTCAAAGCATGCATTTTTTTTCACTTCCTGATGAATGTTCTGTGTGCAGGAAGCATTTTTTGGGTTTTTCCCTAAATTTTGTAAAAGTGCCATTGATTTAATGGTAAGATATTTTAACGCATTATACAAAAAATGAAAAAATTTGCTCTTTTCAAGCACTTTTACTTTCTTTTCTTTTATTTTTACTTTGATTTACACTGATTACATTTTAAGTACGCACTTAATATTACTGTTGCGTACGCTTTCATTTTATGATTGCAATTTTTATTTGGAAATTTCAAGAAAATGCATTAACTCTTTCAGGGACGGTGGTTCAAAAAATGTACCATAAGAAATTTTCAACTTTTGCGCGGTGGTACGAATATGGTATCGTTTACTAAACTGTTATGTATAAAGCGTGTGGCGGTTTAAACTGTGAACCACCTATAGTGGCTTGCCCGTCTTAGTTCTGGTATCCGTTTTTAGTCGGCGCAAGCGTTCAAGGCCGCTGTACGATCACATGTTTATTGTTTCATTAATTAGTGACATTGTTTTGATTTTGCGCTCTCTGTTTTTCGTTGTATTGTGTGTTATTTGAAACAAAAACTACTTCTAGTTGTGTATCACAGATAAGTGAACTGCCTAGAAAATAAATGTAGAAAGAAAAATTGGTTTTCTTTTTGTTTACATGGTTTTTCAAGCGGTATAAAATCCGTACCACCGCGAATATTTGCAAAATATTTTTTTCTTTTTTTTACAGATTACAACTTGTTTTTGAAAATGGATTTGCCTTTTCGCTTTGTAGACATCACAGCAGATGAACTACTGGACGACCTATATTTAGATGATGAGTGTGCAAGTCTTCCTTCAGATGTAGAATTAGTCTCAGAAAACGAGATCATCCAGGATCCCGATGGTGAAGACATATTCCTCGAAGCCGCACTCGAAAATCAAGATATCGAGCTTATAGGAACTGAATCTGACGAATCCGATGTCGAGATGAATATTCCACTAAGTATTATGCGGCAAAACCTTTTAGCAGCAAACGGTAATAATGGAACTATTTTTGATACGACGTTCGTTCAAAACAACAATCTAAAGGAATTCAATAGTCCATCAGGTGCTGCAAATTTTGCGAAAGAGTTAGATAGCCCCACCCCAACAGATTTGTTTTTGCTTTTATTTACCTAAGAATTAATTGACAAAATTGTATTTCAAACGTTTGAATTTTTCAAATTTGAAAAATTCAAACATTTGAATTTTTCAAATTTGACAAAATTGTTTACTACATCTTTAACAATTTTTAACAAACATTACTACTGACGAAGATAACTGTAAGTGTTATCGAAACGTTTAGATTGTATAATTTAAAGTACACCATTAAAAAATCCCAAAAAAGATAAGTATTTTATTATAGTCTGTATATATTTTTATTTTTTATATTTTGATAAAATTTTTGTGTAAAACTCGGTTTAGTTATTCCGAGCATAATTAAAAAATAACTTGGCGTCCGAGATCATTTTATTAGTGTTACATTTCATTTTTATTATTTATGTTCAGTGGAAGTAATCAAGCCTAAATGGTGGTAATTAAGCAAATCGAAAGAATGAACCACTCTACGTTAATCTACCGATTTGAGTCAAAGGCATTATTTTTGGTGAATGGTTTGTATCTCCAGTTAGTTTAACGATTTGTGTTTGGAGAACTTTTTACTCTTATTACTTTATTATATTAAAACACATTTATTTATTATACCATTTACACCACTTTCATTATAGATTAACTCAGGTGTTACTTAGTTTGTAGATAATAATCAGTTGAGAGAGTGTGGTTTTAGTTAAATTATTAATTTAGAAACATTGTTTATGTGTTATTGTTACATGCATTTGTCTGAAGGTAAACATTTATATACATTCCTTTACCTTGTAATTAATGAGTATAAATTTATTGTAATGATTATAGAAAAATAATGACGAGTAACAGAACGAAACTGTAATGTCGTTGGCAGTTGAAAATCAGGATCTTCAATCTACAAATTCATGCAATTCCAATCAAAGTTATGGACATGAAGATATAAATAATATGACTGTGATCATAGAGGATGCCTTTTTACTCCACCAGTTTCCAGAAAATATGTTTGATGCTGAACCTAATCCAAAGTTAACAATCTTATCGCCCATGGAATTGATTACATCTACTTCAACAAACTATGAGTGTGGTGGTGGTCAGCTTATACAAATAAACTCTTCTTGTATGATTAATAATAATAAAATTGTTAATGTGGATTATAATAATGCCAATTATATAATGGATCAAAAAACAGAATGAATTAGAAGATAGAAATTCACAAGTCTCTGCAGAAAACACGAATTCACAGAATTATCAGCTCGAAACCACAAGTAGTGTTACTAACAATTTGGAAATTATAGGTGCTGAAGATAAGGGACGTGGACACGAGAAGTCAAGCAATAAAATGCACCATTAAGTACTGTCGAAAAAAATGTTGCTCTAAGATCTCTAAGCAAAGACGACGCGCGATAAACGAAAATTTTTGGCAACTGACAAGACAAGAAAGAAAAACTTATATTTTGAATATGTGCACATGTTTAACGGTAAAATACAACTGAGAGTGACATAAAACAACATACATTTAAATATAGTTTTAAATCAGATAACGGACATCTTACTGAAGTATGCAAACCATTTTTTTTACCACGTTGGACTTTAAGAAAACAAATGACCAGATATTACACGATACACTGTAAAAACACCAAAAGGTCAAATTCATTCACTGCCCGATACACAAGGAAAAGCTAGCTGCAAATATAAAATCGACACAACTTCTATAAATGAACACATAGAATCGTTTAATTCCAATATCTCTTACTACAGGAGTGAGCATCCTCCTCAACGGCGATATCTTTCGAGCGATATCACAATTTCTGGCATGTATCAAGACTTTAAGTCGAAATTTTCTGATAGCAAACTATCCTATGAAATATACCGTTTAGCTGTTAAAGCCAAGAACATCTCGTTTGCCAGACTTGGGAATGAAGAGTGTAAAATATGCGAGGAGTTTAAGTTGCACGATCATAAAGAATGGAATTTAGACAAATATTGCAATATATGTTCTAAATGGAAGAAACATACAACCCATGCTGATAATTCTAGAAATTTGTATCAAGAGCAAGCAGAGAAGAAATTTGGAGAAGAAACAGTTTGCATTTCTGTAGATCTTCCAAAAATTATAATCCTGTCAAGGATCGATACCTTTTAGAAAGTAATTTTTATTAAACGTTTAATTGCATATAATGAATCTTTTGTGCCACTGGGAAAAAATCACACCTAGAGACGTAAGTAGTTCTGTTGAATGAGTCTATATCTGGAAGAAGTATAGAAGACACTATAAGTTGTTTCTACACATTTCTATTGCGACATAGAGATGTCCAACGTATAATATTTTGGCTTGATAACTGCTCAAGCCAAAATAAAAATTAGTGTTTTCTAACATTTGTGATGAGGATGGTAACTCCAATGAAATATCAGCTACACAGATTTTTATGAACTACTTTGGCTGGGCATACTGTTATGTCAGCGGACAGCTTCCAGGAAAAAGGAAAAATGTATGATTTTGAAAATTTTTCAGAAGCAGTTTAAATTGCTAAACGATCAAAAGCAGAAATCAAGAAAATGGATTATAAAGATCAAGAAAATCTGTGGAAAGTAGAAGTTAAATCAAGATCCTAATCGCCTGTATCTATCAGATATGGTACAAATGAAAGCAACGCGAGGAAAGCACAGACTTCAGTATACAAAAAGATGACGAAGGATTCAAAAACTTAGACTTCTTGTGTAAAAGGTCAATAAAAAATCTGGTAATTTTTGTCCTTCTCTTACCATCGGGAGGTTTCTCTGCTACGCCTAGTTGCTGTTCTCCTATTTACACCTAACGTGCTAACAAGAGCTCGACAGTCTTCATTGTTGTTATGTAATGCACACATTTTTCTTTTATTTACATCGGCATCAAATTTTTTAAAGTAGGAAATTTTTACAATTATTATTTTTAAATATCAACATTGACCTTGATTGAATTTAATTTGACTCATAGCAATTTCACATTGTTTAATGTCAATTTGAAATTAGTTGAGTTCATTGGCCTATTTCCGTAGTTTTTGCTGTTGTAGCGCGATATTTCGGAAGCGGACGTACACCACACTCGCATAAAATACAATAATACAAGCTAGGGTAGGAGTGAAACCCATATAGATCCCAATAACACACTAAGAGCTTAGGCACAATACACCTACACAACAACCACGAAAAAGTTTAATATATATGTATAAGTCCTAATAATGTATGTAGGGTTATTCAATGGCTCAGTGGTTAAGGTATCAGACTTGCAAATGAAAGGTGCCAAATTCGAATCAAAGTGGTCAGGTGCTTGGGGAAAATTCATAGTAAATGAATTCTACTCAATTGTGAAATCAGTCCATTTCTGGACTAAGCCTAATAAGGGAAGTAGAGTCCACTTTCGAAACGTCGCGCAAAAACTATGGAAATAGGTTGATTACCTCAACGGATATGAGACCATAGTGACAAAACTTATAACATAGAATAATTTGAAATCGTTTAATGTCAATTTACAGCTGTTTAATGCCAATTTTAAACTATTTACTGCCAATTTGATGTCAAAATGTATACAAATTTGTAATTTTCAGAAAAATTTATTTGAATTGCAATTTGGATTTGAGATAATAACTGCATGTTACATTCCATTTCATATGCAATGCGTTTTAAGAGTTGAAAATTCGTACACTTTAGCCATAAAAGGTAAAAGAAGAAAACGTGTATGTGTCAAATCAAGGACAATGTGGGTTCTCAAGTTGAAATGTGGTAATGTACAGTTATATTCAATAAAATATAGTACTACTCTTGGAAGTGATTTTTGGCATCTATTTGATACTGTAAAGCGTGTTTCTTGGCTACTGCGTTATATCTGCGAATAAAAAATGAATCTACAAAAATCTCAAAACTAATCCTTTAATAACGTATAGGTTGATATATTGTTTCAGTATTTATGGAATTATATTGTTTGTAAAATTCAATGACATTGCAATTACACATTCTATCGAGTTTAAGAAAAATAAAATTTCGAGCCATTCTCTGAACTTTGACTTTAAAATTGTTATACTAATGTAGCTATGGATACCAAAGCCTGTTCAATCTACTTAAAAATGGATGTACCCGATTTTGCTGAATAGAACTGTACATGAATGACATCATAGTCGATGTGTCCATGTCACCGGGGTGCCAAACAACTACATGAAGGAAATGCATACTGGGAACGTTTTAAAGTTGATTGTTTTATGCTTGCCACAAAATGCATAAAAGGTTAATGATATTAATGTATATTAACTGAATAAAAGAATGCAGTAAGTCTCAGGATGAAGTGATAAATTATCCTATCAACCAATGTATAAGTTTGCAGTCTAAAGTTCAACTATTTTAAGTTATATGGTTTAATCAGATAAACGTTATCCGATAGAGTGACACTGATAAGTAATTCAAAGAAGCCGGAGCCAACAATCTACAGCGATGGTTGTATCTATGTAAATTTATAATACACATTTTACAGGTGTTTAGATTTTCCCAAATGCAGTAACTTAAACTTAAAGAAATCGTAAACGAAGGATCTGGCAAACATTTCATACAGAATTTTTGTAGATCTCGACGGGATAAGCTACTTGCTAAATCATACAGACGTGAACTCAAAAAACAAAGTTTCCGTTCTTAGGGGCTATCATAACGCGTAAATACATTAAATACAGTATATACATATATATATATATATATATATATATATATATATATATATATATATATATTGTATGTGGTCGGAAAGCAGAAATGTGTTCCAACGCCTACATGCACACACAAACACGCACGCACGCGCACGCACAAATGCAAATTGGCACGCGCGCGCATATGCACGTGTACACGCACAAGCACACGCACACTCGTACGCATACCATCACCCATACGCACACGCGTACGCACACGCACATGCACACACGTCCTAACGCACAATCCCATGCAAATAGACACTGAAAAACGCACATGCACACTCGATCATACGCGCACATGCACACACAAACGTAGGCGCACTTTCACACACGCACACGCACTCATACGCAACACACACACACACACACACACACACACACACACACACACACACTCATACGCAGACACACACACGCACACTCGTACAAGCACAATCACAAGCAAATGCACACTCAAACGCACGCGAACACTCCGACACACGCGCTCACGCACACAAATGTAGGCGCACGCACTCACACACACACACACACATACACACATGTAAATGCACTCGCATACGTTCACGCACACGCATAAGCACACGCTCACACACACTCGCACACGCACACGCACACGCACACGCACAATCACAAGAACACGAACGATCACACGCAAATGCACACTCAAACGTACGCACAATTCAGACACACGCGCACATGCACACATAAATCTAGGCGCACATGCACACACACACACGCACACGCACTCGCACACGTTCATGCACACGCATAAGCACACGTACACGCACTCTCACACGCACATGCACTCGCTCACGAACGTGCAAACTCTTACTCATTCGCAAAATGCTCGTACTCGCAAACGCACACTTAAACGCACAGGCACACAAACGCACATGCTCATTCACACGCACACTCAAACGTACACGGACACACAAGTGGTAGGGAAAAAACCATAGTCAATGAATTCTACGCAAGTGCGAAGTCAATGCTTTTCAAGACTAAGTCTGATGAGGAAACCAGAATTCGCTTCCGAAACGTCGCGCACAAACTATGGAAATAGGCCGATCAACTAAACTGATACGAGACTATAGTGGCCAGACACTTATAATATAGATTAATTTGAAATTGTTTAATGTCAAGTTACAGTTGTTTAGTGCCGTGCCAATCTGAAATTACTTACTGCCAATATGAAGTCGAAAATGTATAAATGCACGCACACTCAGACACACGCGCATATGCACACACTCACAAGCACACGTACACGTACACGCACACGTACACTCACTCGCACGCACACGCACACATACACACACACACGCACAAGCACAATCACACGCAAATGCACACTTAAACGCACACACACACACACACACACACACACACACCCAGACACACTCGCACAATCACACACAAATGTAGACTCACACGCACACGCACGCACACTCGCAAACGCACTCTCAAACGCACATGCACACGCTCACTCATACGAAAAAGTACACGCACACCCAAACTCACAAGTAAACGCACAGGCAGATACACGCACATGCACATACGCACACTCACACGCATACCCAAGTTGACACACGCAATTACCCCCACAAACACACGCACAATGACATGTACTCGTGCACACAAACGTACACGCACGCACTCGCATACGCACGCGCAGGCGCACGCATTACACACACGCACACGCATACTCACTGGCACACGCACGCTGACACGCACGCGAACACATAAGCATGCGCTTGGGCGCTTATACCATTGTTGATTTCCATACTGCAATAATCGATTTTCTTATGAACAAATGTTCTGTTCTTTAAGTAATGGTTTAAGACGTCTAACTGATTCTGCTGTCGTTCTAACTCTTAAAGAACAAGACTAGTGTTGTTACCCTCACAAGACGAGATATCTTTTATTGAGTTTAAATTACTCGCAATAAGCTGTTGTTGTTTGTACATACTAGCACTAAACTTATTAGAGAAATACTTAAAAATATTTTCAGATGTGATAAGACTATCTTGAATTAAAAAAATAGGAAATATAACTTTAAAACCGCTACAGTCTTTCCATAATTTTCACGTCTGGTTTTGTAAATGTATTTTAAAAACGAGTATTAATTATTATCTACGTTACGAAGTATGATTGGGTAATAAATCTCAATTTGAAAATTCACATTCTAATGTTAATCCGTTGTAAATGGTTCGGCTGTAAGTGTTATAAATCTTTCAGTTCTGATTAGATCAGCAAGATATACATGTATCTTGCTGAAATAGCGATATTTTAATTCAATTAAAGCTTTATATTAAGAAAAGCAAATGTTAGAACGGTTGATATTTACCGTAGAAAGAATTAAGCGCACATATTTTGCGCTTCTTGATTTTATTTATATATAACCCGTAGTAACTGTTTTTAATTTTTATTTAAACCTTTCCAACGCGTACAAAATGATCAATCATTTTAAATTGTTTTGTACTAATTTCAACCTTTTTTTTTTTTTGAGACTGGCTGTCGCAAATACCAACCGTCGAACCCCTTAATCCTTCAATCAAAAATTTTAAAGTACCCTTCTCTTTGTATGTGCTTTTTCGAGCAAGCCTGAACCATTGGAAAATAGTCATAGACAACTTTTCCTCTGTGGAAGCTAACATAGCGACTTTCCAAACTGAAAATCATAAGATAAGATTACTTTTTACACTAAGCGTGTGGCTGCGATTGTTTAGATCCATCATCGCATTTTACCTCTTTCTTACCATTTTCTAAAAACTACAACTTTTCAGTGTATAAACATTTACGCTTCTTATGCAATAGAAAAACATCAAACCAACAACTAACCCTCTTACACAAGAAAAACAAAACAAATGCAACCTTAAACTTAAATTAATGTTCCACCACTCAACGAGGGCCAACAAGCGTTCCACTAAATAAACTGAGGGCACATGTGCTGCATCAACTAAACTAACACTTCAAAGGCGAACCCCACAACGTTCCTCTAACTAAACTGGGAACCACCGCGTTCTACCAATTTAATGAGGAACTACCTCATACAACAACCTAACTAGAAAGCCATTACTATGGTCTTAAGCAAAAAACAACTGCCACCATAATGCAACAAAATAATTACGCTTAAAATAAAGCAAGAAATTAGAACACCACAATTTGATTCCTACCTAAGCACAAGGAGAAAGAAACGTCTACACTAACAAACTACACTACTAAACCCTTTTAACCTATAACAAATAAAAAATTTGGTATATTAAAGAGGTTAAGTTGCACCATGGTCTAACTCAGCAAGGTACAATACCTAAGAAACTTACTGTAGGTTGAGAACTTATTTATTTTCAGGTGTGTGGGAGGTAGAGATATGTCCATAGGTATAATCAGTCAAGCATTTGTTTGTTTTTTCTTGTTGGACGCCACTCAATTTTATCGGTATAACAATTAAAATACAACAAAAATCGAAAAAGTTGTACATTAATAGCAAAGGTAATCCGAATAACACTAAATAACTATATTTATATGTATATTTAAGAAACAACAATATCTGATTAATTTCAGCATAAAATAACTAAAACGGCATTTCTCGTAAAGCTTTACGAAGTTAAATAATTACTAAATCAATACAACTATACGAGCTTATAATCTATCTTTACCTAAAATTCAAAATGTAATATGATAACACTGTATTTAATAATAAAACGTATTCTTGATCTACGTCAACAACATTACAGTTACTATAGGTCATGTACTCAAATGTTTTTATCTTAGAAATAGAAATCAGATGTTAGTTAGAATTATAACCGTATCAAAACAATACTATACTGATTTGTTATTTCCTTAAACGTATTAAAAGGATACGTACATACATGTACTCAAAGTAAGTACATTAACTTCGTCTTAAAACGAACTACAATATGAGAATTTCATTTCCGATTCATAGGGTAGGTAAAGTAAGGTAATTTCCATTTGTCTTCAACGTACAAATAAACGAGATGTAGTCCATATATTAAGTTAAACAAGTATAAAATACTAAAAATTACACTCACATAACTAGTTCTCCATGATCATACGTACAATACTTTAGGTTCATGAATACTAAGTATAATAAAGAAGGCAAAAGCAGAGTGTTCCATTTTACTCTCTCACAACCATCAATTCAATTCCTAAGTTCAAAAAACAAAACAAGTGGCCAGATGTACAAAGGTGTAAAAGCTACCAATCGTCGCACAACAGCAATGCTAGGCAGTTTTTTAGCATCAGCCTTTGGTGTAAATAAGAAGTACACACAGGCATCGATAGACTACAGAGAAACCAATAAGAACTTATGAATGCATCTACCAACCAAACAAAGGTTATAATATGAGAAACGTCCCCTCTAAACGAAACTTAAGCCAGAATAAGGACCACAATATTGAATAAAGCACTACAACGAAATGCAAAAATGGTACAACAAAATGAACATCAAGAAATTAAATATTCATCTACTTTATAATTACGGATATTCACTTTAATCGGGGAAGTACCTTCGACCTATTCGCACCAGCCCAGGTTTTCGAAGAAATAACAAACGCAAATTTGGAAGTACTATATTTACTAAAAATGTTAAACAGACCACTGCTTAAAACTACCATGGAAATTTACGAGAAGTATATTCGCATCGTTGGATTCTTTTAGACTGTTGACATTTCACAACACGTTTTAGTACGAGTACCGCTAATACTTCTCAGTATGGAAAACTCTTCATATCAAATGTTAGATATACCAAATGGCATCCTACAAGTAAAGTAGAATACTTAATTTTACTTCCAAATAGGCGGGGTGGAATTCAGACAACACTTACTTTATGTTTAAACTAATACTTGTTTTCCAGTGGTGGTAATAAGATGGAAAACAAATCTTAATTGCGAAATCAGCCAAAGCCAGAGAAGATTGATTTTAAGACTAAGAGACATCGTCACCATGGTAACCTGGAACCAGCTTGTTATACCCAACACTTGGTTATGCATGAGCAACAAACTGAAGTGTTTCAGACTCTACTAACTAAACAGAGTTATACCAAACCTAAAAAGAAGCAATACTGTACCGGTAACTGCCAGTTATACCCAACCAATTAATATATCATTTAATGAAACAAGAAGTCAAGTAATGTACGAGGCAAACCCTGAGCAAAAAGTCATGAAAATAGTAGACATGTTCAACAATCTGATCTACGAAGGAACAAACCTCTAAGAAAATCGTCGCAAACATATTTAGGAAACGATTTCACACAAAAAATATATAAATTTTCTAAAGCAAGTTACGTGTATATACAGTGCGCTCAGAAAGTAGCGGATAAATTCAGTATTTTCGAAATCGTTAATTTGTGGTTAAAATCCTGCGACACGTCGATTTTTTATTTTGATTCCGGACTTTATGCTGTATCGCACATGTAGATGACGCTGCACACTTTCCGGATATGACGTCATAGTTCATATTTTTAAATGGCAAACCTGTATGTTCTTCACGGAAATCGATGAAACTCGTTCTCCTGAGTTCAAAAATGCCCTATTCATTGGGATTATTTGAAACAATATGCGCGATATTAATTATTGAATACGGCATAATTCGAAAGGTACGGTAGCGGATCGCAGTGTGGTCTTCTCAGTCTGCAGAAATGGACGCATTGCGTCTTTTCAACCAAGAACTGGAAGACGACGTAACGGTTGTTATTACATCAATCGCTGTCTGCATCTGCCCCACAGCTGCTCAAATAGTTTTTCCCGTTGTCAGCAAGGCCACGTCATGTACGTACTTGGCTAACGCACAATCAACTCCTTTGCAAATTTCGTTAATGGACATAGCAAAGAGAGTACAGCTAAGGGTTGAACCCTGTGATACGCAGTTTTCAAGTCCTTTTTATCCGGACAGTGTTTCCAGCTCGCACTCTAAACCTCCTATTGGTAAAGAAGAATTCGATGAAGAACGCCATGTTACCTCTGATCTCATATTTGTGTAAGTTTGGCATGATACCCTGTTTCTAGGTCATATCATACGCGCATTTGAAATCGAAAAAAACAGCTACTGCATGTTCCCTCTTCCGAAAGGGCTTCTGGATGCGGTACTCTAGCCCCACCAGATGATTGGTGGTGGACCTGCCTTTCCTAAAGCCGGTCTGGCATTCTACGAGTATGTTGTTTTCCTTCAGGTACTTTTGAAGCCACGCGTTTATCATCTTCTCCAGTAGTTTACCCTTACAGCATGTGAGGCTAATACGCCTATATCTACTGGGAGCAGTGGGTTCTCTTCCTAGTTTGAGAATAGGGATAACAGTGGCGCTCTTCCAGGGTATGTACCACTAAGCCAAAGCGTATTATATAGGCTTAGCAATTCTCTTTTCATGTCGCACGCTAGGTGCTTAAGCATTTCATTTGAGATCATGCCACCATCGGGTGCTGATAGTTTGAAGGCATCAAGCGCTGTATCAAGGTCCGTCATCGTAAAGGATAAGTTGTAGCAGAGTTCTTGAGTGGCACTTAAGTCGGGTCCTCTCTCGTGCAGGGGCAAACTATGTCTAAAAGTTTTTGGTGTAATTGTCAGAGCTACCTATACGAGCAAAGTGATGGGCACTGTCCTCTACAATGTTTCCGGCTGATATATTTATACTAGTAAGTATGTGTGTTCTACGTTTGACATCCATGCCGCTAACCCTCCTCCATACTTTTACTTTTCGTATGACGTATGTTGGTGTTATAGTTGATGCGCAGTGGTTCTACGAATCGGGCTTGGATTTCACTACCGCTCGTCTACATTCTGGCCTCAGCCTTTTGGAAGTCACCAGGTTCTTCGGAACCTGTTGAAGGCAGAATTTCTGTCCCTGATGGCTTGGCTGACGTCACCGTTCCACCAAGAGACAGAACGCCTTTGAAGCTTGCCTTTGATAAGTGGAATGCTTACCTCGGCCAATTTCACCATAGTATGGGTGATTGAGCTTACGTCTGCGGTATCGGGTGCCCTCAAGTTGAACGAGAACCATTCCCAGTCTGCCTTGGCTGTATTCCATCTCTTCGCAGTATTTTGCTCCGGCGTCGGGATCCATATCTCTATGACTATCACTTTCATGTAAGTTATCTATCGTTCGCTAGGTAAGACGTGTTGCTAAGTAACTAGTCATGATAGTTAGGTCTATAGTTTTTAAGGTATTAGAGATGCTACTGAAGCTATTCGGCTCGCCTGTATTGATTAAGACCAGATCGTTTGACTCCAGACACCCTTTTATCACGCGTCCCCTTGAATCAGTTTTCCGCGATCCCTATTGCAGATTGTGTGCATTGAAGTCACCCATCAGCATCAGCGGCTTTGGTAGCTGACGTACCACTTCTTCGAGATCTTGAACCGTCTAGTTGTATTCAGAGAAGTATATTTGGCAAGGGCGAGCTTAAGCTTACCGCTGATAGTGATAGCGAGTACCTGTAGCTGACTATTGATATGTAACCTAATATATATGACGTCTATTCTCATCAGTATAACTACTCCTCCCCTGCCTCTATGACGCAACTGTGGCTCGTTTCATTCCATATTGTACCTTCTCAGAGCATATGGTTGTTCCTGCCCGAGATGGGTCTCTTGGATAGGTCAACACATTGGATTGTGCTCTTGTATAAGAAGCTCAACGTCGCAATACTTTTGAATAATCCCTCGAACGTTTCATTGAATGACTTTGTCCATTGATAAGATACATAATTAAATAAAACAAAATAGTTAAAAGAGCACATAGATGAATAAACAGGTAAGTATATGAACAAAGGACAAACAGATAATTAGACAAACGATGCTTTGCTAAAAAATATCACAGATAGGTATCACTAACATTATCACAGACTTATGACTTTTGTGATCCCCACCAGCGGATTGCTGGGAGATCACATTCGGCGTCTCGGGTGGCCGTCTGGGTTTCCCCTTTTGCCATCCTTTCTTTTTATTGTTCTGCTGCGGAGAGGTATCCTCAATACGGTCGTAAGCAGACGACTCACTGATGTGGACGCGCTTCGTACCCGTTCTTCGGTTTCTACAACCACCATCATAGATTTCGAGCTCGGCTCGAGAACGCTGTATTTTGGGGGCCTCCAGTTTTTACTTTTGGTGCCGTCTACGTAGGGATAACGAATGAACTTTTTAAGGGTTGGACTAATTTTGGAATCAGCTCCTTTACTAAGAGACCGACTTTCGGTTTTTCTATTGCCATCTTGGCATATGATATCCCCTGCATAGGGGTGCACGCCACTGCCCAATTTTTTTAGCATCAAAATAGCTTAAGTTGTCCTTTGATTTCAGTTCCTGGATGGCAACTTCCAGCTTATACACAGGGCATACCTGTGAAGCGCGCACAGTGGTTGCCCCACAATTCACACATTTGAGTAGCTCCTCACGTACCTGTTCTGATGTACATCTAACGGATGTATTGCCATACTTCTGGCACTTAAAGCACCTCAACGGAGCTGGAACATACAACCGTACTTCTAAGGAATAAAAAGCGACCTGTATCTTTTTGGACAGAACCTGAGTATCGAAAGTAAGAACGTGGTTTGGCGTGTCTTTTAATATGCCGTCTGTTAGTGTCGTTAGTCGTTGTACCTCAATCACTTATTGATCTGCCATTTCCTTCCTTATCTCCTCTTCTGTACAGGTAAGCAGTTCTGGACAGAAGATCACACCTCGTGGCCTATTTATCGTGCTATGCGGCACAATGTCTACAATCAGTCCCATGAGGATGTTAGTCTTCTGTATGAACATTTCTCTGTTCGGGTTTCTATCAGGTTCCCATCTTTTACCTCTTTAACCATCTTCAAGTCTACAAATACTCTATACAGCGCATTGCATATCAAGAATCAACTCACCTTATCAAAGTTGAACCTTTGAACTTTTCACTTAACAACCAAATACCGATATGAACCCGTCACCTGGCTTGCTATACTGCGTTCGACAACAGGGGTTTGGAGGTTACTCTGCGGTAACGGTGCCCCAACCGCTCCAATTTCAGAGGGTCCTCTTGTTGAATTGAGGTAATGTTCATTTTGTTCCCACGAAACTGGAAGTAAGCTGTCTACTGTAGCAGTGCTCCATACTACGGTGAAGCTATATACAACGAAGTCCGCCCTTTTCTTAGAGGTTTGGCCGCTAGGGACTGGTCTGTCCCCAGCCACCCATCTCCTCGGCACGGCCAACCTTGGAATTACGTTTTTTGGTTATAGTGGTTCCCTACCGGGCGGTCTGAGCGGTTAAGCCAAGACCCCCGGTCCTCAGAGGACTGCGTACACCATGCAAAAGCAGTGTGAACCTGATGGTCGTTACAGCATCTTACAGATTACGGTTTCTTGTACTCTAATGGTCGAATGTAAGCCTCTCTCGTTTGCCAGGATAAACATGTTGCCCAGGGAGCACTGAAGTGGGGCTGGGAGTAGGATATTGCCCCCGATTATTACTACTACTACTATTATTGTTATTATTACTCTGACGCTTGACAAGTATAGACGTGAAACATTTGACTTCTTCAAATTGTGCTTAAAATAGTTGATATAGTGTATAACAAGTTTTTAATACTCTCGTGTGATAAACTAATATACGTGATACAAATTTCTATTTAATTAGATCAATTAAAATGAAGTGTGGGCAATGTAAAGGTGAAATTTCATCCGAAGAAGTTAAACGTTATGGATGCAATGTTAGCTATCACTTTGAATGTTGTATCTCCGAACTAACGCTAAGCAAAGTCTAAAGAAGATAAATTGTTATGGAGGTGCCAATATTGCCGTACTGGCAAACTAACTACCGCACAGGGGTCCCAAGTGATAATTTAATGAACATTGATAAAGAAATTCATATGCTTGAAAGAGGAATTAACCCAGCGATAATGATTGTTTTGAATAAAATGATGTATACATTACAGACAATGAACGATAAGATAGATAAAATGGATGAATTACATACTTCAATTAAAGAATGAAAATACAGAATTAAAGACCGAATTATTATCTCTGAGGCAATGTGTGCAACGAAAAGATAACCTAATAGAAATGCTGTCTTCACGTGTAACCGGACTGTAACATCACAAACGACGTAAATACGTGGAAATACACAAAATAGAAAAGGAGGAAAGAACTACACCGGAAGAAAAATTTACCAAGATAGTGGAGAAAATAGGTTGTTGTAACGTTGAATATAAAACTGTTAAACAAATTTCTGTAAAAAATTCGAACTTTCTTTTAATAAAATTGAAATCTGAGGAAATGAAACTTGAATTTATAAAAACAGGGCGTGTGTGGTGGCGGAATTTGACTGTAGACAGCAAAAAAGCTCAAGGTAAGTTATATTTTAATGAATATCTGTCGCTTGAATTAAGACAACTATATCGAGAAACCAGAAAAAAAGCTTTTTCACTAAGATATAAATACGTATGGGTCAAATATGGAAAAAACATTAGTTAAAAAAGGCGATAGTGAAACACCAATATACATAAAATCTTTAAGTGGTTTAGACAAATTAATTAATTATTGCAGTTAATAAACGTTTAAAACTTTAAATTGGCAGTGATCGAAAATATTTCAATTCATATGAAATTTCTGATATTAAAAATGTGCACAATAAGATAAAACTTATTCATTTTGTACGTACTTTTGAAATTAACTTTTCCAGATTAATTCTTAAGCTATTAAAAATTATTATAATTATATAAATATATATCAGTTAAGGCTGTTAATTAATCAATTGTACATTTATCATGTTTGCTTGTTAATTTATATTACGTACAGTCTTAATTCTATTTACAACAGCATTGATGCACAAACAAATATTTTAAATTATATAAGATGAGTATTTATTATTAATGTCTTGTAGGTTTAGTGGATATAGAAGTAAATTTTGTTTATTTTTTCTTATTTTGCGGTTTACTCTGTATTTAAAAAAAGCCATAGAAAATATGCTGTACTTATAATTGTAATAATATTTGTTTCTTAATTATTAGTTAATACAGGAATTATTTTTATGTTCAATAGTACTAAAATTTACATAACAATCCATGACTGTTAATTACTATTAAAGTTTAATATTATTTGTTGTGAATGTTTCTTCTTTCTTTTTCTCTTTCTCCTTTTTTTTATTCTCTTTCTTTAGCGTCAAATATGTTTTTTGTTTAATAATTGATTTATGTGTAAGGTGTGAAATGTTTAATTAGGGGAACCGGATGATAAGTTTACAGGACTTAGTTGGACCCAAAAAAAGTAGAAATTTGGATAGAAATAAATCATTTAATCAATCATTCAATCGTTACTATTATTATTATTATTTATTGTTATCACACATACAAGTGGTATTAGAATATAATGGGGGATTAAATCCAACCATTATATTTTACAGGGTAATGTTTATATTAATATTAATAAACTACTAACAAATATGTAATTGTTATAATAATACTAACAAATATATATATGAATATTAATACTAAGAATTTAGATTAGCTAAAAATTTTCTTACAATATGGCATGTTTCTAAAATGACAGTACGTTGTAATATAGGAAATAAACTAGAATTTAGTGCTAATTTAGACAAATGGGTTTTGAATTTGTTAGATACTACACCAGTGGCAGACAGTACAATTGGAATCAAAGACATTTTTGTAATATTCCATACACTCATCATTTCTATCGCCAATGTCTCATATTTACGAAGTTTTTCAGTTTCAGTAGAAATAATATTTTTACTTAAGGGTATGGCGACATCAATAATGAATGCATGATTATCTGATTTATTTATAAGAATAAGATCAGGTCTATTATGTCTAACCTCTCGATCAGTAAGAACGATTCTGTCCCAATATAATATATAACTTTTGTTTTCTAATACTGATTCGGGAGTGTAAACATAATAAGGCCTAACATTATCAAGTAAATTGTACTTAATTGCCAGTTGTTGGTGTAAAATCTTACAAATTTGGTTGTGTCTGTGGAGATAATCAATAGGAGCCAAGAAGGAACATCCAGCTATTATATGTTCAATGGTTTCAAAAGGTACATTGCATTTTCTACAACAATCTGAAACATTAAGATTCATAATGTGCTTTTTGTAATTATTTGTATTTATTACACCATCTTGAATAGCACATATGAATCCCTCTGTTTCAAAATACAATGTACCTTTTTTTAACCAGTCTACTGACATCTCCTTATCAATTCCCGTGGAATCCAAAAGTTTCGGATGTTTGCCATGTAATATCTTATTTTTCCAATTAATTTCAAAGTTTAATTTTGGTTCACAGTCTAAATCTCTTTTGTTTAAGTTAAGTCCCGAAAAATGTTTATCTAAAGTAATAAGAGTTTTGCCAAAAGAATTATCTAAAGAATGAAAATAGTTTCTCAATAGAGATGTTTGGGATTTACATAAATTAAACAAATTTAATAAGCCTCGGCTCCCAAATTTTCTTTTAATATATAATCTTTCTACTGCAGATTTTGGATGTAAATATCTGTATTTATTTAACATTTTTCTTGTTAAGGTATTTAAATCTGTGTCCGACCATTTTAGAATTCCAAAAGAATATGATAAGGCAGGAACCGCCCAAATGTTTATTGCACTAGTCATATTCCTAGAATTTAATTTTGATTTTAAAATAATTTTTAGTCGATTGATATAATTTTGTCTAAATTCATTTTTTAAAAAAGTATTGTCCAAAACAAAATTTTGTTTAATGCCTAAATATTTATAAAATTCATTAGGTAATAACTGAGGAATTTTATTTACAATTGTCGGATTTATTATTGGTTTACCTTTAATAATATTAATTTTCGCACATTTATTATAACCAAATTTCATAGAGATATCATCACTAAATAATTTTGTGGTTTGGATAAGATTTTCAAGTTGTATTTCAGATCTGGAATACAATTTTAGATCATCCATGTATAACAAATGAGTTATGTAATTATTTTGTTTAAAGTTTAAAAGAAAACCTGCAAAAGAATTATTCAATAATTTAGAAATTGGATTTAAAGCTAAACAAAACCAAAGGGGGCTTAACGAGTCACCCTGAAAAATACCACGTTTAATTTTAAGAGATATCAAATTGTTCGATCCATTTATAATATTCGTGTTCCAATGATACATGAATGATTTCAAAAGGTTAATAAATTTTGTATTAATTTTATAAATTTTAAGAATTTCTAATAACCAATCGTGAGGAACAGAGTCGTATGCTTTTTATAATCAATATAACATAAATGTAAATTTCTTTTTTTCTTTTGCATAAGAGGTTATGATTGTATCAATAACAAGTTGTTCACGACATCCCATTGTTCCTTTTATAGAACCTTTTGTTCTAAACTTATAATATTATTTATTTTACAGTGATTTTGAATTTTACTGGTCAGAATTGATGTAAATAATTTATAGATTGTCGGTAAACACGTTATGGGTCTATAATTTTGTGGTTCCTTAGAATCTCCAGAATTAAAAATCATGTAAGTAACACCAGTACACAAAAATTTAGGTACAATTTCCGGGTTATCCAAAGCTTCATTAAACCAAAATAATAAAGGTGTATGAATAGCATTAAACCTTTTAACCAAAAATTTTGAATATTATCTAATCCAGGAGAACTCCAATTTGAGGTATTTTTTAATTGTAATAAAAATTCCTCTAACGTTATGTAATTTTGTTCTTTCCACTCAAAATTTTCAGAATCTTTTAGTAAATCATTAATCCAAACAGAATTTTTGTTATAACTAGATGAGTTAGACCAAATACTACTCCAATATTGTAATATATCTTCATTGTTAGGAGTATCATTAGTTGAAACTGAATTATTAAGCTTGGTGAAAAATTTTGATGGATTTAATGAAAATAGATGATTTTGATGTTTTCTGTTAGTACAAATACTGTATCTACGTAAACGATGAGCTGTAACTTTTAATTTTTGTTTTAAATTATCTAAAAGATTAATTAAAATATTATTACAGCGTTCTCCATCAAAATATCTAATTTTGTATATGTTTAAAATTTGCCGTACCTTAAAATATGCCACATTGTTAAAATTTTGTATAAAAGCTGTCAAAATTCCTATATCTTTTCTCAAACAATCAATTTTTCTTCTTAAACGAATTTTCCAAAATGGTTCATTAGCAGTGTTATTTCCATTGCACTTAAATTCAAATAGATTTTGATTATTTCTTTCAATTATTATAGTTGCTGCACAATAAATTGATAAGTGTATATAATACAATGAATTATTATTCTTCAAAAAATTTTCAATAACTTTGTTCAGAATATTGAAGATAAATTTTATTTTATAGTATCTGCTAAAATTTAAATTTGGTAATTTAGGTCTGGATAAAGGATTGGTGTCATCAAATAAGTTAATTTTAACCAAAAATTCTTGTTTCAAATCATTATATATGAGTTTATTGAAATTTTCAACATTTCTATTTCCCGAAACTTCATTTTGACAACTACTTGAATTTGAATTCTCCAAATTCGCAACATTTTCTTCTTGATATAATACATTCCCAACAGTTCTTTTTAAATGTTGAGTTTCCAAATCACTAATTAATTTTCTTTTTATAATTACATTTTTTCTGTCAACTGCATTTTGTTCAGTTAGTATTAATTCAGGAAATTTTGCTTGTATTTCAGAATGGAACTTTTTTCTCCAACCAGGTAAGGAACATCATCGCAATTATTTAGTGTGTAAAAAATGCGCATAACTTCTAAATTCATTTCCTTGGTCCATTTTATGCGCTTACGATTCCGTGAAGCGGTCTGTTGTAAATTCTCAACAGAGAAACTGGGTTGCATTCTTCTTGTATTGATTGTTTGATGAATCGTATCTAAATTCGGTTCAGGTGTCAATGAAAAAGTTGAACCTTCAAAAACTTTTTCATTATCTCTATTTATATAGTGCTGAGGGATAATTGCACTATCCATTATTCTTGAACTATTATTGATTGAAATAGATGGATTATCTACAGAAATATCCATTTACATATGAATATTTTCAATTCTATTATGTAAAAAAGGATTATTTCTTGTATAGACATATGACATAAGTCAAATTATTATTATTATCATTACTATTATTATTATTATTATTATTTATTTTTTTTTGCAGCATCGATTATCGAGATCATTAGCTGCATGTGTCGTTATATTCTATCATATCGTGTTAAAGATACCAGAGTGTTTCAGAAACTTAATTACATTTCTTAAGTCGTCTTCCTCTGTGCTGTATAGGACAGTTGAGTTTATTTTATGTTCTCGTCTTAGTCTGGCGTATTTTGTACAGTGGAGGATTGTATGTTCCACTGTTAATTTTTCTCGGCATTCTAGACAAACTGGTGTTCTAATGCATTGTAGCAAGTGTTCTGAAGAGAATCTAGTGTGTCCAATTCTGATTCTCGTAATAATAACTGTTTCTTTACGTGTTAGATTAGATGGAAGTTTTGTCGGGAGAATATTTCGTTTAAAATTTTTTAACTTTTGCTCTGTTTTTAGCCACTCGTCTTGCCATTGTTTGGTTATTATCCGGTTGACACTTTGCTGTGCGTCTTTGTAGCTAATTGGTATATTGCTAATTTCGCTGGTTATGGCTATGTTTTTAGCCATATTATCTGCAATTTCATTTCCTTCGATTCCTAAGTGTGAAGGTACCCAAACAAATATAATATTTTTTCCACTAGTGATTATCTTATGAATCGTTGCTAGAATTTGTGTGACCAATCGTTCTAAGCAGTAATTCTTTTGGATCTTTTTTAAGGCAACTAGCGAATCAGAGCATATTATGATTTTTTTTTGTGTGCTATACTCCGAGTACCTTAATCCCTGCCACAGTGCGTATAGCTCGGCGGTTATAATACTGCACCAGTTGTGTATTTTCCAGGCACGTCGTTCTTCGTTGACTACTATTGCACTGCCAACGCCTTGTCTGCATTTAGATGCATCAATGTATATTACCATTTTATCTTCGTAACTCAATAGAATTTTGTCAAACGTCTGAATTGTTTGATTTTTTGGTGATACTGTCATAAGGTCGTATACATAAGTGGCGCACAACAGCTGCCAAGGTGCTATCTCACAAAATTGTATGCTATAAACAGGAGGTATATCAATGTCTAATTTCTGAGAAAGTTCTATTTGTCTTGCAGTGACAGGACGTGTTATAGTGGGTCTGCCTCGGAAACACAGGTAGGACTCTTTGTTGTAAAAAATCTCGTAATTGGTGTGATCCGGTATTGGCTGTAATTTAATGCTGTACTTCACTATATTCTGCGGGCGTCTATATTTTAAAGGTGGTAATCCTGTCTCACAGTATACAGATGGGTGTGGACTAGTTTGAAACGCTCCCAGGCATAACCTTAAACAGGTTGGGTGTATTGAGCCGAATGTGGTTTTGCGAGCGGATGAATAAATCGCACAGCGGTAGTCTATTTTAGACAGGATTAGAGATTTATACAGGTTGAGCAATACGTCTTTATTTGCATCCCATCTTGTGTTAGAGAGGCACTTTATAACATTGGTGACATCTTTGCATTCCAGTTTAAGGTTATTTATGTGTGACTTCCAGCTTAACGCTTGGTCCATAGTGAGCCCTAAAAATTTAATTTCGGGCACTACGCTGATTACGTTTCCGTACAATATGATAGCAGGGTCCCTGTGTTCGCGTCTCAGGCGGCAAAAGTGGACACAACGTGTTTTCGCAGTAGAAAATCTAAATCCGATATCACTCGCGTTACGTGTTATGGTAGTAACTGCCAGTTGGAGAATCTGTTCGGTTTCGTCTACATCAGTCGATGAATATATAATGGCAAGGTCGTCTACATACCAATAGCTTCTTATTTCTTTTGTAATTTTTGCGGTTATTGAGTTTACAGCTATGGCAAATAATGTAACGCTTAACGCTGATCCCTGCGGAATTCCGTTTTCTAATGTCTTGGTGTCCGAGAACTCGGTGCCAACCCTTACTCTGAACTTGCGTTCTTTTAGGAAGTTTTGAATGAAGTTAAAGAGGTTACCTTTTATTCCCCATTTGTGTAACTGTCGTAGTATCCCATACCTCCATGTAACGTCATAAGCTTTCTGTAGATCAAAGAAGATTGCTATCGCGTGGGAACGGTTTGCAAAGGCTGTTTGGATATGATGTTCGATCTGTGCCAAATTGTCAGTGGTGGATCTGAATTTTCTGCAACTCATTTGATTGTTAGAGAGTAACTTATTTGATTCCAAAATCCAAATCAAGCGGGTGCTTATTATCCGTTCTAACGTGTTGGCAACACAGCTCATTAAAGATATGGGGCGAAATTTAGATGATCATTTTTGTTTTTTCCAGATTTCGGGATTGGGACGACGATAACCTCTTTCCAAGCTCCTGGATATACATTTTGTTGGCAAATATGGTTGTATATGTCTAATAGTCTTTCTTTGTATGATGCAGGCAATTCCTTTAGAAACCCATATGGTATGTCATCCGGACCTGGAGTTGATCTACGTGAGTTGCTTAATGCTTCCTCTAGCTCATCTATAAGGATATGCAAGTTATATATTGCTTCTTCTGTTTTAGTGCTATCCAATGGCAATTATTATTATTATTATTATTATTATTATTATTATTATTATTATTATTATTATTATTATTATTATTATTATTATTATTATTATTATTATTATTCGCGTGTTTGAACCAATAACAATTTTTGATTTCAAACACATGAATTGGAACATAACAATGAGGCAATAGCTACCATTTATAATTTCCAATGTCACTATGTAAATTTGGTATAAGTATCCGATTGTTTATTTAGTCTATAATTTGGAATTGGCTGTCGCAAATACTAACCCCCCAAATCCTTTAATCCTTCACTCGCGAAATAGGAAATACTCACCTGTTTTGTGCAACAAACAGCGTCATAAACGATGAGTAAAATTCTTTGATGACTAATTTGAGAATTAAGCTTCACTTTACCGATTTATTAACTATAATGGCATGCTACTACTCCCACTCAACGTTGATGTTTACTTGAATAATTTGATTCAGATACATTACAATTCACCTGAAAGGTTTTGTATCCCTCTTAGTTAACGTATGGTTGAATCGTGAAACAACATAAGTTAGATTATTTTAATGGAACTATTCCGGGAATATGTTCATTTGAAATTTCTCTAAAACTTATTTTGTATATATGTACTGAAACAATCTCTTAAACTTTGCCTCATTAACCCGGGAAGACCGTAAGCAAAGAAGCGCATGAATAAATTTTATATCAAAGTGCGAAAATATTACAACCATAATAAAAAAGTTTATCCTTAGGTTATCATGTTTTTAAATGAATTTTTGATTATTTGGCACCTTTTATAGTAGAGTTTCACAAAAATGTTAATTGTGTGTTCATGTTGATAAAAGAAAACAATTTTTTTTAATTAGCAATAAAAACCTGATCCTAAACGAGAATTAGTTGGTATGTAAATAAAAGTACTTAATAATGTGTACATTACCATGTAACCCTTATAGAAATCATTAATAATAAAATACTAGCATTGAATATATCATGCGGGTGTAAAATGCAGAATTTCAAGCATAATTGCATGTGGTATTAAAAATCACGAACAATTTTCATTTCGGACAGATTTTCAAAAGCTTGTCAAACGTTACATTGCGGTAGATAATTCCTATCTTAAAGTAACCATTAGGATTAAACTCCAGCTTTAGTAACGTAGTATCTAATTTAATACTACTTATACCTAGAATTACATTGCTTAAATTTACATCTTATTCGTATTTCACGGGTTTAAACCAACAATTACGCGTACTTTCAGATTAAAACATAATTAAGAAGAGGGCAAATTATATATTTAATGCGTAACTCAATATGTATGTTGCTTTCAAAGTTAGTAATAATTGTTTTTTTGAACTAACTATTTATTACTTTTAAAAATCGGTTTTGTAGGTATACGTGCATTTATACACAACCACATTCTAAAATCATTTTGAAAATTTATGTACTAAATGTACATATGTTTTTTTAACGAAACACTCATAGTAATTTTCAATTGAACGTATCAAAAATTCATCATCCGACTCGAAAGCTTTCCTATTCTCGACTATTCGAGTCGATACTTAAAAAAATAAATAAAAGAAAACCAAAACATAAAATGTTTTTACATTTATTAGATCTAAACTATTTTACGTTTGTAGTTTTCAAAAAAATTTCGAACCTATATTCTACGGATTATTACCAATAATCCTAACCCAATCATCTACGGAGACACATGGTTAAAGTTTTCTTTATGATTGATACTAAACCACAAAAGAAAATGAAGTGAAATGAAAATCAAGTTTGTTTTAATTTATGCATACTATGGGATGCAGTATAAAAATGAAAGTATTATCAAATATCTAAATTAGCAAACTATACAACTCCGTATCGTTTGACGCCTTTTACCAATTTATTCCAGATCACAACTAAATTTGATATAATTTTTATGCAGTTGTTATTATTACCCGTAATACATACACCGATCTACCGCAGACTTCACTGGGGCCGCCAATACTTATACGAAATGTTAATGCAGGCTCTATATAAGGCCAAAAGAAAAATTACATTTACTTTACTCTTACTCCTACTCTCAACCTTTACTCCGTACTTCCACTAACGTGTCTAGACATTTGGCCCATAAACAGTTATGCCAAACACACCACACACGACACACCTCACACGACACACACACACACACCACACACCACACACCACACCACACACACACACCACACACCACACCACACACCACACACACACCACACACACACACACCACCACACACACACACACACCACACACCACACACCACACCACACACACACACACACACACACCACACCACACACACACACCACACACACACACACACACACACCACACACCACACACCACACACCACACACCACACACCACACACCACACACCACACACCACACACCACACACAATAACCTTACATTAGCTTTGCTTCCCTATACCTAAGTGCGTGCGTGCGTGTGTGTGTGTGATTGTGTGTGTTTCTGTGTATGTATTTGTGTGGGTCCATGCGTCCGTGCTCCGTGCATGCTTGCATGCATGAGTGTGCGTGTATGAGCGTGCGACCGTGCGTGCGGGCGCGTTCTTGTGCGTGTGCTTGTACGTGTGCGTGTGCGTGTGCGTGTGCGTGTGCGTGTGCGTGTGCGTGTGCGTGTGCGTGTGCGTGTGCGTGTGCGTGTGCGTCTGCGTGTGCGTATGCGTGTACGTGTGCGTGTGCGTGTGCGTGTGTGTATGTGTTAGTTATCCACGATAACTCCAGAACGAAAACACCTTCATACTTTTGTATTTGAGTTTGTTTTCATGTGTTTTGGAGCTGATTAGATTTTCGAAGAAATCCAGCGGCGGCGAGGAGGGGGGTTGTTAGTGATAATTTTTAGTTTTATCAAATATTTCTAAAACAGCTTTATATTTCACAAATACGAAAATATCCAGATATATATCTTAAACATATCGATTATTTACGTTCTGTGGAATTTTTTGATACGACGAGTAATTTAGCGGAAAATAATACCTAAGGAAGAATTTAAGTGTTAGTCCAATTTTTTTCAATATAATTTATAAAGTATCTTAATGTAACACAAGGTAAGTCAGAAATTAATTAAATGTAAATGAAAATGGTTAAACTGTATTATTGATACATGATAGAATTTTTTTGTAAGTTAACATGTATGTCTGTCTATTAATCTCTATCTGGCATGATGTTTTAAACGTTATTGTGACATAGATTATTGTTACAAGTTCGTAGGTGATTTCGTTCCGGAGCATACCAACATATAGTACAAGCTCGATAGTGTGAACACAAAAATACCAAGTGCTGTTCATATTATGGAGGGTGTTCATGTTTTCGAAGGTACATATAAAAGATAGACAATAAAAACAGAAATATTTATTTTTTCTGGGAAACAACAGTGTCATAATTATTAATAAAAACATAATTATGTATTCAATGAAATAACAGCTATATATAGTACATACATAGTTATAAACATGTGTACTCTCATGTATATGTATGTATGCATAAAAAATACTCACATTTTGAAAAAGTCTGTAATTTGTTTCTGAACTTTTTAGTTTTTACGTTATGCATAGCAGCCTTTTCATAAATACCACAAAGCGCTAAAATTTCGTGTACCTAAAGTGAATTCTGCTCAGCCCATTTTATTACTAACCTTATACCTTTTATAGTACCACTGTGAAATACACGTTGCTAATCTAATTCAGGACCATTTTTCGTCTTCTTCATCATTTTCTTCATATTCAAGAAAATCAGTTTACGCTGTAGATTGACGATCTTCTTTCCACACTTCAATGTCATCAGAAATGTTACCAAGATTGACTACAAGTTATAAGTTTTGTTATGAACGAATAATTCAAAAGTAAATATGTAATTTATTATTAATTTTATTAAATATATCCATAAAAAGCTTTCCTAGAGTAATTTAATTTAATTATATATTTACTTTTGAACTTATTCGTTCACAAAAAAACTTATAATAGTTAAATATTAATCAAGTTGCTTTGGTATGGGTGAATCCCAGCTATATTGTAGGCTCACATTCCATTAATATAAGTAATTTGATTGAAATATCATTATATTTAGAATTTACATCAGTTCTACGTACATCAACACAAAATTTGCATCGATTGGGGCTTATATCTCGATAGCACAGTTGGTTAGCGCGGTACTCGTAGGTTCAAATCCTACTCAAATTAAACTTTTTATTTATGTATTTAATAAAATTAATAACAATTTTTAATTACATATTTACTTTTGAACTTATTCGTTCATAACAAAACTTATAATAATTGCTTCCACATCCAACGGATGGGAAGTACTGTATCGCTAAAAAAATTTTCAAAAATGTTTATTTGCTCAACCGCTTTAAAATGGTCGAAAACGTCTAAAAACAAAATTTGAGTAAAAAAAATCTTGTGTGTGTGCGTGTGCGTGTGCGTGTGCGTGAGCGTGTGCGTGTGCGTGTGCGTGTGCGCGCGCGCGTGCGCGTGCGCGTGTGCGTGTGCGTGTGCGTATGCGTGTGCGTGTGCGTGTGCGTGTGCGTGTGCGTGTGCGTGTGCGTGTGCGTGTGCGTGTACGTGTGCGTGTGCGTGTGCGTGTGCGTGTGCGTGTGCGTGTGCGTGTGCGTGTGCGTGTGCGTGTGCGTGTGCGTGTGCGTGTGCGTGTGCGTGTGCGTGTGCGTGTGCGTGTGCGTGTGCGTGTGCGTGTGCGTGTGCGTGTGTGTGCGTGTGCGTGTGCGTGTGCGTGTGCGTGTGCGTGTGCGTGTGCGTGTGCGTGTGCATGTGCGTGTGTGTGTGGGTGTGTGGGTGAGGGTATGGGTGTGCGTGTCTGTGTCTGTGTATGTGTACTCCATAACTTTTGAAGGACTTAACATATCAACTTGAAGTTTGTCACACATATAGACGTCAACTACACAAAGCGACTGATTGTTTTTGGAATCAATGGGGTACGAGGATAGGAGTAAAATTGGGGGATAAGCACCTCTTTTACAAATTTTTATTTTGTTACTTTTAATATGTATAATACAATTGTGAGTATTTTTTATCCCTATAATTTTTCTGTACAACAAACGGTTTACAATATACATATTAGCAAAAAACCGTCACTTTAAAAAACATGTTTTTCCTAAATATCTCCGGAACTACTTAACATATTCAAAAAGTGAAAAGATCATTAGATAGGAAACAAAATTTCTCACAAAAAAGTGTTTTTACAATTTTTTCGAAAATTTTGTCATTTTCGAAATATTTACAGAAAATATATTTTGGTACCCGTCCACACGATTTTTTTAAATTTTGGCATTATATAGAAAATCAAATTTCTGATCGAAAAGAATTCTTGTACTTTTTTTTAAGTTAATAGTTTTCGAGTTATTTACAAAAAAAAAAATTTTTTTAATTTATGGTTTTTTGCTGATATCTCGAACTTAGTGTGAACACGATTTATCTGACGGTATGTCAGTTTAAAAATAAATTTGAACAAATTATATTTTAGAATTTAGTAACAAATTTAACAACTTCATAGTCCATTCTTCTCTATCAGAAATGTTAATGACCTAGTCATAGACGCAACCAGGTTTTGACAATACTGTTGTATTAAATTTTTCCAT
Source organism: Vesta saturnalis (assembly GCA_036346205.1). Lineage (NCBI taxonomy): Eukaryota > Metazoa > Arthropoda > Insecta > Coleoptera > Lampyridae > Vesta > Vesta saturnalis. Next base: position 618,120 of record JARFJB010001104.1, read on the forward strand.
TCCATATTTATGGCATTTAAGTTGGTATAAATTAAATGACATTGATCTAATTGTGAGTATTTTTGTTCTTATAATTTTTCTGTACAACAAATAGTGTAAATGTCATTTTGATAGCATAATTTAAATTTTTGATGTGGAAGTATTGATACAGTTTGTAGCGTTTTTTAAGGTTGTGTTCGTACACTTGTTTTATTGCAGATGACCCTTAACATACCACATAAAACTTGGAATGAAACGAAAAAAACTTGGCCGATTTGTATATGGGGCGAGAATGACCAGTTTAGCTACAGATGGGTAGTTTGCCGCATTTTAAAGCAGCTGATCAACGTAGCCCCACTTGAACTATGACAATTTATTTTTTATTTCATTAATTTTATCATAAAACTAAAGTTCGTCATCTCTATACATTTGTACGTGTGTTGGGTAACACGCTGCATTCTTTACGTCTGATCTCCGCGCCGTTTCTGTACCCGGTGTCCGGATAAGGGTACGGAGGGCTCTATCTCGACAATGGTAAGATCAAGAGGTTTGAGAAAAAATCCTCATAAGTAATGTTAGTAAGAGAAATGGCTCGAAATTATTTTGAAGTTCATAACTCGACGGGCAGGGGACGTAACTGCATCGAAGAAACATAAAATTCATGGTATTTCGGAAAATTAGGTGCGGAGCTGTAATTTGGAAAATATGATTTGAGAGCTTGGGCGATACCGTATCATTTTGCTTTGTAACATTTTTCTGTATCTCTCAAAATAAAGGAGGGGGAGAGAAATTCATTTTCCAATATTTACATTTTAATATCTCCTGCACCACTCTACGGGTTCGAATATTCTTAGTTCGTTTGAAAGAGCAATTTATAGTCTTTTGAAGGGTGTTTTTGTTGGAGGGTTTAGTTATAAACAAGTAAACTAGGAGTTCTCTGCAGCGCTTACACATGTTTGTGATTTTTTGGAAAAGAAACTAAATAGAACGGTAATATTTATTTGACAGGGCGTTACGCGGATTAGAATTACATAAATTTTAGTGAAAACCCCTTCGCGATAATCCCATCCATTCTCGATTTATACGAGATGTTAAAAATTTTAATACCGTAATTGGAACAATTTAACTTGTCGGGGAAAATAAATCACATATCCATGGTAACCGCTACATTCGTAAAATCACTGATCTGACAATTGTCAAAAGTTACTTCGGAGTTTCTGTGTCTTTTGTGTATTTTTTAATCCATTCATTTGGAAAATATGCCTTTCCCAAACGCGGAAGCGTGATATGTGCATTTATTTCCAATGCTTCGAAGATACTGAAATTACGTCGCGACAGTATGCAATTTCCATACATAAGGCATTTTTCTAGAGAAGTCTTTTCAAGATTGGCCAGGCAATTACGGGAAACTGGCAACGTGCAACCCATTCAAGCACCTGTAAGGGTTCGTAGGACACGCAGGACACCAGGAGAATATTATCAACGTTTTGGCCTACGTGCAATACAATCTCGCCTTAAACACCAGAAAAATTTTCGACGACCTGGGAGTTTCAAAAGCAATTGTCCACGAGGTTCTTCAAAACAATAATATGCATCTCTACCACACTGTTTTACATCAGACATTAAATCCGCATTGGATGCGGCAAGTAGAACATCAAAGTCGTTGGAGTTTGAACGTATGGTGCGGAACGCTGGAAAGAAAAAATTATAAGTCCACGTTTTTCTTGTCGCCTTCTTGGAGACAAGAAGGCACATGTGGTTCCATCTTGATCGTTTTCCGCATTATGACCGAAACGTACGTAGGAAGTTATGTGAACAATGTCCGAAAGGTGTTATTGGAAGAGTGTCTATTCACCTGGCCGGCGCGTTCACCGGATCTTACGTGTTTAGTAGATTTCTACCTATGGGGTGCATTAAAATTAAAGCAGTGATTTTTTTCTTCCGAAATTAGATTAAATAAATGCACCGAGAACAATGGAAGACATTTTGAAAATTTGTGAGTTACTTCTGGCTAAACCTTCTTTGTGTAGGTAGTTCCAAGATTTTTGTCCTTCCGTTTTATTGTTATTACTAATCTTACGTTGGCCCGTTGGCCTTCAATCACACTTCAAAACTAAGTCTTGCACCAGTCCTAAACCTAGATAATGAGAAGGAAGGCAAGGCGCGATGTATTAATATTGTTACTTAGTGGGAAGAAAGTCGAACCGTCGCGTCGTTTAGATTACGTCTATTTGTTTAAAACCAAACGGTCCAACAAAATTTGGCTTTTTTCCAGAAATATGTTTAGGAGCCGGTGACAATGGTTGAGTCTATGATCATAATCAGTATGATTTAATGCATGATGTAAAACAATGTGGTAGATATGCATATTATTGTTTTGAAGAATCTGGTGGACAACTGTTTTTGGAACTCCTAGGTCGTCGCAAATTTTTCTGGTGCTTAAAGCGGGAACATTTTGCACGTAGGCACAAACTTTGATAACATTTTCCTGGGTGCGTGTTCTACGAACCCTTACATGTGCTTGAATCGGATGCACGTTGCCAGTTTCCCGTAATCGCCAACCAATCTTGAAAACACATCTTCAGAAAAATGTCCTCTTTGTGGAAATTGCATTGCATATTGTTGCACAATTTCAGCATTTTCGAAGCATTGGAAATAAATGCACAAGATATCATACGCTTCCACGTTAGTACATGGCACATTTTTCTCAAAAGAATGGATTAAAAAATACACACCAGACACAGAAATTTCTGAGAAGTAACCTTTGACAATTGTCAATTCTGTGATCTTTTCAATTTAGCGGTTACCATGGGTATGTGATTTGTTTTCCTCGACAAGGTAAATTGTTCCGGTTGTGGAATTAAAATTTTTAACATATTCTCGTATAAACCGCGAAGCGGTTTTCACTAAAATTTGGGAAATTTGAAGCCGTGTAACGGTCTGTCAAATAAATAGTACCGTTCTATTTAGTTTTTTTCATAAGATCACAAACATGTGTAATCGTTACAGAGGAAATTGTGTTGTCTCAAAAAGAGCCACAAGCCACACTTATTATTTAATTCTAACCTTTAATAACTCTCTTTTCCCCACCATGTTATTTTCTATAAGAATGTTTTATAGTTTCTGAGAAAACAAAAGAGAAATCTCGAACGATCTCACCGTGAGATTGAAGTGTGACCTTTTGGGGTCATTTTCACACTTCACTCATAATTTTCCATTCAGTGGTTCCAGCGTAATCTTCAAGTCATTGAGAGTCTCTGATGAAAATTATTATTTTGTATTCTTTTTCAATAATTTTGAACTGTCATTCGGAATTTTGTGACATTTTGGTTGTCATTATTGATATTTAGTCACCATTATTGAGTTTTAGTTGTCATTATTGTGTTGTAAGCCACTAATTCGTATCATTTTTTTTTGCAGTTGTAGGCTAAAATCATGCAACTAAAAAATCTTTCGTGAGGAAGCATCGTTCAGAGGCTCTGAACCAGGCCAAGAGACTCAAACGAGAATCTGCTGGCTTGAACCTACGTAACGACACGGGTAAAAATTTCAATTTAGTTGAAAGTGTGAATTTGAATAGTGTGAATGTGAATCTGGATACCGTGAATGTAAATTTGGAGAGTGTGAATGTAAATTTGGATAGTTCGAAAATTCCTCAAGTTGAAACCCTCGGTGGCGAGACTCCTGTTGGTCGTAGACTTATGGCAATTGGCTCGTTTGAGAAAATGATGGATCTAGGAGCCAAACATGCCAAGAAATGTCAAGGGACCACCTTCAAGATTATCCACGAGTCAAGGCGAAGTCCCAGTCTGTTTCAAGTGCCAAGTGTGTGATAGAGTGTTGATTGTTCCAACGGATGATGAAAAGTGCAGTTTACCAGTAAAAGAAGCCAGTGTCTGGGCTACAAATGCCACCGGAATGGGGTATACTGCCATGCATCATGCTATGACCATTCTCGATGTCAAAATCCAAAATGGTATAGAAATACAGGTTGTTCTATTTAAATTAACAAAGTTATAGCAAACTATTGAAAGGAAATTATAAACTAGAGTAGAAAGCATCCTCTATAACATTCGTGAGTGTACGAAGCATCATCTCTAAATCTGTGTATCTGTTTAATATGTGTTTGTTTAAATAATGTAACGATTTAAAGATATCTAACATTTTCAAGTTGAGTTATAAAAATAATGCATGCAAGAATTACTTTAAGATACACGATGTTACATTCAAAAATCATAACTTTGATACACCACATAAATTTTGATGTTTCAATATACTTTTAAACGTAGTGTATACTAATAAGTAATAACATACAAACTGACTTCCGAACAAAGTGATCTGTACAATCCGTGCTATTAAGCGAGATCTACCCTGTATGTATAGGTAAAGGTTTTGTTTTTGATTAACCTTCTAATATGTTGAAATTGGTTATTAAAAATTAGTAACGGTTTGGTTATGGCAATTGTTTGTTTCAGGCGGTTTTTTAGAATGTATTACTATAAGGACGTAGGTGAGGCCTGCAGTTTAACATCTACTCTATCTTCTTTCACATATAAATACAACGTATTTGAACTAATATTATAATTCACGGTCTTCTGAACTCCTGGGATGGAATACGGACACCAGTGTCTCGATTTCAGGGGTTGATACAAAGTACCTCGAGCGCCATACAAGGAAAAAACACAGTCCAGCTCGTATTTGAGCCAATACTAGACCTCCACGTCTTCGAAGTGGGGCTCCAAGTAGCCCCGGACGGAAGGATCTTTCACCAATGATTGATGATTCATCACAAATTTATCACACGAGCTCTCTTTAATTCAATTAGATATCTGTGACTACTCAACTCACCCTCTCCATGTCAACTATCAACAATTTAGTATTTTTTATGTTTGGACCAATCAGAGCACAATTATGCGACAACTCCACTAGCAGAATATTCCCGACAATTTTGAAATACTATTTGAGCTCATAATGCACAATAAGTTGCTGTACGTGTAATACCTGGTATCAACGTCAGAAGGTATAATCTCGGTCACATCTAGTGTTGGGATAATTGGAAACCTTAATTCTACTTGCGTTCAGACGGCAGCGTAAGAAGTTGCTTTAATGAGTACAAAAGTAATTATTTCTATTTTGATAATATCAATATTGCTTTTTAGATAAAAGATAATCACTTAAATAACGACATAATTAATAATTCTAATTTCTATGAACTTAGAATTCAAAAATACGGAATTTGATCGGCTTCTGGAGCACGTACCGTTTGAATGCAATTTATATCACATTGCGAACATAACCTAGCACAGGTTATGATAAATTCCATCAAGGATATTGTGGTGTATTACCAGAATTAATTTAAAAATTTAAACGGATTAATTAATATTGGCTGATATTGGTGGTATGGTTGGATGTGTTTGCAATCTAACTAATTACAGTTAATCCTATTTCGTATAGCATTAGTTGCAAATTTGTGCAGAAGCTGTATTCATTCGATTCTAAGTGTACAATATCACTAACCTAACTTCTGGCCTTAATCTTGTCAAACCATATATGAAAGCTATCATACTTTTAAATCTATATACATAATAATGCGCATTTTCAATATAAATTACTATATTTCATTTCAAGCATTGCACTAAATTCACAGGATATCATGCGTGTAATTGGAATCTGGTTAGTAATTTGTTTTAATTATCATTTGCATCATGGACTTTGTTAAAGTGGATTAACTAATAGTAACTTTTCTTAAATTTGCTTCCTTCGACGATTCTAACAAACACGTTGGATATAGTTATATAACCAAAGAGTATATTATACACTCTTTGATATAACTGTATCGAAAGATTTCTAGAGCTAATAGGCTCATATCAGTTACCTATGTAACTTCACCTTTCACACATTTTATACATAACTTGTGTATGATAGAAGTGTTATTACACTTGAATCTTGTACAAATGCAAATTTTAATATATAGGAAACTAAATTGGTTTCATTACAAAATATGAAATGTTTGCGGTCTATCATTTTGGAGTTTTTCAATAAATGCTACTAATTAATGCTAATTAAAGCTTACCTGGGCACCAAAAAAAAGAACTACATTACCAATAATGAAAAGTATCACCAGGAAATTAGAGTAAAGTGTTGAAAAATATTAATCATGAGTGGGTACATCACAAACCATTTACAATTGGTGTCATATGTTATAGGATGGAAAACTTAAATATATTACATGTAAATTTGAAAGTGTACATAGTACCAAAAGGTGGCATCAATCATCACTACTTAATGTTCACATTAATTTTGAATTTTCTGTCAGGAACTAATCCATATTCGTTTCTTTCATACATCTGGTACTGATGCATAATGAATGGAAGAAATATTTTCATAGCTGCTACGTACACATATTTGTAATTCCATAACACTAGAAGCATCAATAAAAAACAAGACATGTTCATTTTAATACTAGTAAGTATTTACTATACAGGGTGATTTCTAAGCTATAGAGAAAACTGAAAAGGCAAGTAGTAAGGATCACAACAAAATTGTTTTTTAAAAAAAATTAGATCAAATTTAATAAGAAAGTTACGACGGTTTAAAGTTCTTATAAACAGTTGAGCTTTTTTATAAAATACGGCACTAACAGTTATGAGAGTTTATTTATTGAAAACCGCGGGTTTATATAATCTAACCAAGTACGTCTAAGTTAAACGTCAGAAATTAAGTGCCTACTTTAATTGTTGTTGTTAACTTATTTATTAATTGTTGATTACTAATTCGTCTGAAATGATGAATTACAGTAATCAAGAATACGTAGATATGATAATGGTGTATGGAGCTGCTGAAGGAAAAGTTGAACGTGTAATACTTATGTATTTGGAACCATTTCCAAATCGAAACCGCCGCCCTAAGATACTTTTCTCAGGGTACTTCAACGCGGAAGAGAAACTTGGGATTTATAACCTAAACGAGGCCATGATGGCGGTAGACCACACCAAATCGAGGTAAATGTGGAAGAAGCAATTTTGGATATGGGAGATTCTGGTCCATCTACAAGTACTCGACAAATTTCCCAACGAGCTGAAGTTTCCCAATATTTGGAACGCATTGCACAAAAATGGTTTATATCTCTACCATTTTGAAAGAGGACAGGGATTGCTTCCAGGTGATTCTCCGTTACGGCAGCAGTTTTTCTGGTGGTTCCTAAATACTTCAAACAGAGACAGATAGTTTCCAATGTACGTATTGGCAACCGATTAATGTAGTTTTACACGTGATGGTGCTCTCAACTTCCACATGAGCTGAAGAAAATCCACACAGGATTCGCCAAAATAAATTTCAGGAATTACCGGAATGCCTTAACGGCCCTTCTTGTTTACACTTGTTGTGCGTCGTAACATGTGGTTTATGCATGACGCCTGTCCTGCACATTTTAGTCGTTGTGTACGAGACCACCTAGGTAACGCTTTTCCGCAAAGGTGGATTGGTCAGGGCGGCTTTATTAGTTAATACCACCGAGGAGTTAGATCATTCGTCTTCATATCGAGGCAGATAATTTGCGCCAACAAGTTCCACAATTAACAGAAAACCGGATTCGTCGTGCGTAATTGTGAGTTGAAATTAAGGGCCAGCATTGTGAACAACTTTTGCAGTTTTTATACATTTTGTTAATTAAATTTTCGTTCATTTTTGTCTTTTGTTTTGTCATAATTATGTTGTTTTTTCATGTATACCTACCGTAAAAATAATACTATTATAGGACTAATTTATCAGAGTGTGTAAGAAGTGTTTGTGTTTCAATGTAAAAAGTCAGCGGCACTCAATACGTGAGCTTTAACTTATAAGAACTTTAAATCCTTGTTACTTTCTTATTACTACCATTTGATCTATTTTTTTTAAAACAACTTTATTTTGGTCCCCTCTGCTTGCCTTTTCAGTTTCCTCTGTAAGTTAGAAATACCACGTACTAATTAATTGTGGAAGATTTGTGAAAACAACCAGCAATGTTAATAAACTGTAAAGATTGTATTTTTTTACTAAGTTTTAGTAATACGGTTTATTATTGTGGAACGTCAGTGCCGCTATATCTAAACAAATCGGGTGCCTCGTGTACTGATATTGTTTCTTGCGTTTTGAGCGTTTTGTCAGCGTTTTTAAGCGAATATATACTTTAAATGGTGAGTATTAACGTATTACATTACTTGGCGGTGTGTTTAAGCACCGAATTCTGTCATAAATACCTAGAATATTGTTGTATCTTAGACCTTAGCGCAACATAAAAAATAATAGATAAAAGATTACCTATATGTTTCATCGCATAATGACGTATACCTATTAAGCTTTTTCCAACTCCCCTTTCCTTTGCAGCCTTTAAAAACCTAAAATAATTATACGCCTCTGTTGCGTTATAGTGTTTAAAGTATGGGGCCCAACACATCACCATTTTGTATAAACCGAAATGACGCAATCATTTAGAACTTAATATTGAGGTTATGTCGTAATAAGATACAACAGTATTCTCGTTATTTATGACGTAATCCGGTGTTTAAATATATTGATAACTATCGAAGCACCTTGATACCACACAAAGTACGTATTCTCTTAAAAACGCTGGTGAAACACTCAAAAACCCAATAAACAATATCAATACACAAGGTCTCCCGTTTGTTTAGACACAGCGCACTTACCTTCTACAGCGCAATTGGCGACGTGGCGTAGTCACTAATTGACCGCATTCGAGAATGCTAGGGATGACTATGATATTTTAAAGCACGTATCGGGAATGACAAAATGAAATTTATGTATCAAAGTAGTGTGGTTAGTACGAGGGCAAATCAAATATGAACCAGACTTTTGTTTTAGAACATTTATTGGCACAGTAAGTAACATGTTGAATACACCTAATTTTTCTATATAATCTCCTCTTTTATTCACAAATTTTTCTCACTGAATCGAAAGTTTTTTAATTCCGTCACCAAAGAATGAACCTGGATGCGTCTGTAACCAATTGCGAACGAACGTGTCTACATCTTCATCGTCGTCAAAGTGATGAGCTCCCAGTTCCTCTTTGAGTGGCCCAACCATGCGGTAATCACACGGTGAGAGATCAGGACTGCAGGGTGAATGTTTCAGTGTTTTCCAATTAATGTTGTTCAATTTTCCTTGCGTTAATGTATCTGTGCGTGGCCAAGCGTTTTCATGGAGCAGAATCGCACTCGAACAATCATGTCTCGCCTTTTTCGTCGATAGGCAGTTCCACTTCGTCAAGCAGTTGGCTGTAGTACGCAGGATTAACTGTACGCCGTTCATAGAGTAAATCAACAAGAACTATGCTTATACTAGCAGAAAGATGGATCTTGGCTTGCCGCGGTGCTAGTTCTCCAGGTTTTTGTCACTCCGTGCCTGCCTGTTTAGACTCTGGGGTGTAATTATGCACCCACGTCTCATCACAGGTGATAATGTGCCCCAAGAATTCATCCCCTGTGTTCTATGTCGTGCCAAAAGTCTTTTACACACGGCAAGACGGTTTGCTTTATGATCTTCTCTCAAGAGACAATGACACTTTTCCGTAACCAAAATCATCTCAAATGATTGATTCGGCGCTCCCATGCGATATTCCGACGTGTTCGGTAATTTCCCATATTTTAAGATGTCAGTCTCCTTCAATCATCTCACGGCTTGGGTCCTTGAAATCACTTTTTCAGCGAAGCATGCCGTTGTCAATGAAAAATTTCGGCAGCTTTGCGCCCTCCCGCAACAAAAATTTAATAATAAGGCGTAGCTCAACACCGACGTGTGCACCTCTTGCTTAGACATGATGCTACTAACAGCCAATCTACCCTGATGAGCCGAACCAATTTACTCCCCTCCACTTTACCTTCCCCCCAACATATATCAAGACGGCGCGTTACTCACCTTACCTTGGAAGCGTTACAAAGAAAAGTCCGGTTAATATTTGATTCGGCCTGGTACATATTTAAGGTTTATTTCTAAAAGACCAGTACGTACAAAACGGTATACGCTACAAAAAAAGTGCTTTCAATGTTATGGGGACAAAAACCGCGCAAGAAAAATTCGGAACTGACGCCAAAAACTGAGCGAGTTAATCAAGCAGAATGTTGTTCAGTAGTCACCATAGCCGGGTTTTTAATCAACTTGCGTCGTTGTGTTAAAACTAAGTAATAAGAATTAATTAATACATGTCCTAAAAACATACAAGGACAGGATATTTCTATACATTTTAATCACAAAAAGCACTACCGAGAAGTTAGCCTTAAGGTTGTAAAATATTAAGCATAGATTGGAACATTATGAACCATTATGAAAGTGCAAACAGTCTCAAAACCAAAACCCACTCTCAATATTTTAATTAAGAATTATTTGATTAAGTACATTTAAGTAGATGTTATAATGGCAACAAATTCAAATCGTCACTTTACATATATTAATAACAACTGACGTACATAGATTAATCTGCTTTATAAAATTTGTTTGTTTACACTAAATATTATTTTCCCCTCGACTTTCGACGGGATTCAGTCTAGTTTATGTACATAGTCTCCAAGTAAGAAGCACGTCTCTAGAGTGTTTAATGAATGTAGTGATCTAATTTATAATAATCCAGGAACTAAATGACAATTTTAGGTAGATACCAACTTTTGTTACTCGAAATTTATAAAATGGTTTTAATGAAGCTTATTCTTTGTTCGTGATTTCTGTACACCAAATGCATATTCTAGGTTCAATTCAATTCAATAGAGTTTATTAAGAATTTGAATAATTAACAATTCGTATGGATTATATAACACAAAGTACACTTAAAATTAATCATAATATACAAACTATCGTGTTTGTGTCGGTAGTGCGCTGCTCAGGAGTCTTCGTCCTCCTCGGCTCGTGGATTATGTGATTGTTGGGTTACGTGGTGTTATGCCTGTTGGCATCGTGTTGTGTAGTTCCATAAAAAGGGATCGTTGTGAGCGGGTGTTGTAGCTGTTGTGGTTGGTGCTGTGTGGGCTGTCCCGTTGTCTCTCGGTCGGTGTATGTGATGCTGCTGAGTCAGATATCTGAAATAAAAAGAAAAACGTATAAGTTTGGTAGTCATATTTTCCTGCACAATGATAGCGGTGCAATTAGGAGGTTCGGGCTAGGACAGGTAATAGTTATGCGAGTAGATACTGGTATACGTATCCGAGGCATTCCTTCTCTTGGCCGTTCCGGAAAGTGTTTACCCAAAGGGGCACATACCTCCTGTCCGTGCGTGATGATCACTCCCCACAGGTCAGTCGCAGATTGCGCCTTAGATAGCCATTCTGCAACGTCGCTCTCGGACACTCCTACAGGTACTTCTTGTAGAACCATCTTCAACGTACGTTCACTTGTTGCCTGATAGCTATGGTACGGACTGCCATGCCTATCCATACACTACATTAGCTTGTCACGTTCCTTGGCTGTAACTAGCTGTATCCTGAATCCATCGCTAATTTCCTTCGCTCGGATGAACGTGACTGCTCGTCGATCCATTTCTCGAGAGAAGATTGCCCAGTTTTCCTTCTCGCGAAGGATTACCGGCGGCTCTCTCTCTCTCTCTCTCTCTCTCTGGTAATAGAGGCTCCCATGGCTTCCGGGCGGTCCATGGTGTCAGCAAGGGCCCTGTACGCTTTGGCAGTAGGTGTGGGCGTCGTCGGGCGGTCTAACGGTCTCTTCTTGGGTTTCTTCTTCTGCACCCGGAATTCTTCGTCGGGCGATGACTTCGTCGTGCAACGGTGACACGGCTACTATGGTTCCCGTAGCCGGAATCTTTTCTGTATTCGTACCTTCTGTCTACCTCATTCTGCTCTTCTTGTTGTTGTCCTGGCTGCGTTGCTCGGTGTCGGTTTTCCGTCCAACGGTGGGAACTCTATGTTACTCGGCAGCGTGGTAACGTAGTACCTCTGAAGTTCATGTGCTATATCTGACACCATAATAACGATGCTAGTAGAGGCTGGACGCTTTCCTTTTTTTTTAAACCATTAAGCGATCTTTTGATGTTCGCTGTTCTGAACGTAGACAGCGAATGGTATTCTAGGTGCAGACAGTAACTTGTTAAATATGTATAGCTTGACAAGAATAGCTCTGCGGGTGAAGTAATAAAAATAAACCCGGCCTATTGCTGCGTAGTGGTTGACAGGGAGATTAGAAAGAGAGTGGTCACTTGAATAGGAGACGTTCAGTGTTCAACTTCAATACAGAAGAAAATTAAGTGAGGACCATTTAAATAATACATATCAATTTTTGTACTTTAAGCTGTAGAAACGTTGATTAATTTGTGCTTGGATATATCAAATTTTCAATGTAAATTTTGGCAACTGTATTCTAGATCTGTAAATGAATCAATGCATTCGTATCTTTCATTTTAATATTTTAATATCTTAATGGACTCGAAACGAATAAAAATACATGTGTTGATCCTTGTAAATGTATCATTATATAATTATAAACAAATGTTAAATAATTTAGTATCATCTCATAATTTTATTTCTATATTTTTTCTACGTATGCACCTTGAATCGTGCGCACGTAGTGTCTGTTTTTCCCTCCGAATGCGTTCTTCCTTCGTTGTGTGCGCAGGAGGTTGAAATTTTTACTCTCAACCTTACAATTTTGTTAAAAAAAATATCGTATACCTTTAAATTTACATTGGGCTTTCTACCTTATGCTCTATTGCTGATAGGTGCTTATCTAAAAATTTTTAATAAAGATATTTCAAATCTGATGAGTTGCATCATAATAAACTACTCACTGCTCTGATTAAGAAATGATTATTATGAGAACTAGTATCACTCTATCAACTAATTACTTATTAACCTTGTGTATTGTGTAGTTGTGTACTGATTAACGATGGAAAATAAATCGAATATGCGTGTACAGGGTGGGAAAATAAGCGAGGTAAGCGGCTGTATGCCAGGACATGTCAATTTGACAATAGAAAAAAAAATTTATTCACAATTAGTTTGTATCATACTGCTTTTCTAACCCTTTGAAGATTGGCTTGCCAATTTTAATAAAGGGTCAAGAGTATGTAATCATTTTTTTCTCACATGCGTAGATGATCAGTGAACGCATGAGATAGGTGGAAACAAATAACACGTTTTATTAATAACTAGTAACGACAAAACCAATAGAAAAGTAGTAAGCATAACATTTATGGCTTTTCATTAAAGTAAAAATTAAAAGTCGCATTGTCACTACGTTCAATATTAAACGAGAAGCCGTGATATCCATCACGGCTTCTATTCCAAATGTTTGAATTTGAATTGTATAATGTTGCTTGCTCGTTAATTAGTAATCGTATACAAACCTCGGCAAAAGTACCATTCCCCTGTCTGGAGAACCAGTTCACCTCGAGGCTTCACCTCTCGGTGAACTATACTTCTCTCGACAGGAATGGAATACTTTCCGCATTGTCATGAAGTTCAATATTAAACGAGAAGCCGTGATGGATGTATTCCAAAATTTTTGGATTTGAACTGTACAATGTTGGTTGCTTGTTTTTTAATTAATAATCGTATGCAAACCTCGCCAAAAGTACCATTCCCCTGTCTCGAGAACTAGTTCACCTCGAGACTTGGATTCTCGGTGAACTATACTTCTCTCGACAGGAATGGAACACTTTCCGCCTCGGTATGTAATATACTATTTATTATAAATGTAGCCATGAAAATATGCTGGAAATGATTTTGAAGTTCTGTATTTCACCGCAATCAAACATTATATAGTAAAATTCTAAATTTCTCCCAAAACTCTTATATAAAGATATATGTAAGTTTGCTTACATCGTTAGAAAGTCTAGACAATTCTATGTAATTTTGGTTTAAAGTTCATTGCGTACTGACCATAATAACAGTGGTGGAGGCTATTGTAAGTGTAATTATTAAAATTGCTGTAAATTGTAAACTACTTATTCAATTTTAGTAAAATAAAGCTTGTTTTGAACACAAATGTAAGTATTTTAAATTGCCGTTCCTATTGTTAGACAGTAGTTCCTAATAAATGTGCTAGAGAGCGCAAATTTAATTTATTAAGAAAAGTTAAATTACACGGTATATTTTTGACATCGTATTCGACAAGTACATTAAATTTAGAATAAAAGCGTAAAAACTGTAAGTTGATATCTTTGCTCGTTTTAAAGTTATAGCGGAATGAATATTTTTGTAATTGACGAAGATTGGTTTTGCTGAGCCGAATTGGATAAATATTGGTCTCATAATAAAGAGATAGTTGTTGTTAATCGAATTAATATCTATCACCATCGCTAGGGGACAGTTAAGAATACAAAAATAAGTTTTTTACGCTTTTTATTTAAAATATTAATTACAATGGTGTAGGTATTTATTATATAAAAATCAAAAGGTAAATTAAATTTGCCATAAAAACTGTGCAAGATTTATCAAATAAAATCAATAATCCGATTTAAAACCCATACATATTAAGTATTTAATGCCTCGATAGGTGTTGAAACTGCCCTTCGTCACATTCCAAACAGACCTTCAATCTTGGTCGGGCCCATAAAACTGCTGTTTCCATTTCCTCAGCTGGTAGTAGACGAATTGCATCTTGGATTCTGTTTTCCATGTCAAATCTTGGTATCAGTGGAGTTGGAATACAATGTCCTTCAAGAGACTCCATAAGTAGAAGTTGGGACACGTCAAATCGAGTGACCTGGCCGGCCAAAGGAATGGGCTTCTCCTTCCTACCCTATCCTATCTTTAAAATATTCGTTAATATGGTGTCGCACGTTAAGGAAATAATGTGCTGGACACCCGTCCAATTGTAGATACATCATTCGCCTAATGTCCTATGTCACATCTTCTAACTGGACTGGCAACTCATTTATTAAGAACTCTAAGAAGATATTACCAGTTAGCACACGATCAAAAAAATAAAGACCGATAATCTTGTCGCCTATAATGTCACACCACACTTTTAGCCTCCAGCGGCCTTGTTGCTGCACTTCTCACTCCAATATGGATTTTCATCAAACCAATAATGTATATTATGCATGTTTACCCTACCATCACTATTAAAAGTAGTTTCGCCGACCCATAGAATTTGTGATTAAAAATTCCTGTTTTCACGAATCATCCCTAACATCCATTGACAAAAATTTATTCAGTGATCTTCGTTTAGCGCCTGATGCAAAACTATATGGTAGGGGTGTGGTTTAAAAATAAACAGTAACGCGCATATAGTAAACTGTGTCTATTAAAACGGATGTGCTAATGCAGTCATTTACCTGTGGGCTTTTAATATGTTGCGAACAGTAGTTCGAGCTATTCGCGAATCTAAAGATAAGACATTAATAATATTTGGTTCCGTGTTTCTAATGCGACGCCTCCTAATCCTAGGACTACAAAAACTACCAGTATCGTGTAGTCACTGTACCAAGCGTGGAAAAATTCTTCTTCCATAATGATGGCGATCTAGCCACCGGGCAGCATACTGTATTTTAGCTATAGCTGCATTTTGAAAGCACCTGTGGAAGGCATTTTAAAAAATATTCACAAACCAAATTGACAAAAACTCAAAATCTAAGCAAATTTAACGTTTCCATGCAATGTTATTTAAAAGTTTTTTTTTGTTTCCGCGGCCTACTACTAAACATTGATTAGACATTCCAAGACAAAGCGCTGGATGACGGTATTTATTAATTGATGTAGTTATTGAGTACGTTTTATTTAAAAAAAAACATTTGGAATGTGACGGATGCAGATTTAACATTTTTGGGTTTAAAATCGGATTTTTCATTTTATTTGAACGTTACAGGGTAAGCCACGTTAAAATTGAACTTTAATTTCGCTAACTAGCAACAATATTATAATAAATCTTGTATCATTTTAATTTAATTTACTTTTTGGTTTTGATACAATAAATACTTACATCATTGCAATTAAAATTTTGAAGAAAAAACTCCAACACCTTATTTTTGTATCCTTAACACTCCCTAGCGACGATAGTAGACATTTAAAAGAACTCTTGGTCCTTTATTCGATCAACAAGAACTCTCTTTAATATGAGACCTACGTTTATCCAATTCGGTTCAGCAAAACCAAACTTCGTCAATTAAAGTGTTAAAAAAATTTTTATTTCGCTATAACTTTAAAATGAGCAAAGATACCAACTTGCGGTTTTTACATTTTTATTGCAAATGTAGTCTACTTTTCGAATAAGATGTCAAAAATGCAGCGTGTGATTTAATTTTCGAAGTAAAATGAAAAAACTGATATTATAACAAATTGCGCCCTCTAGCACTTTTATTAGGAACTATTGTGTAACAGTGGGAACGGAAATTTAAAATACCTACATTTGTCTTCCAACATTATGCAAAATTGTCTAGACTTTCTATCGATGGGAGGAAAGGTATATCTTTATATAAGAGTTTTGTGAAAAATTTAGAATGTTAATTAATGTTAATATTTAATTGCGCCCCTAGCGGTGAAATACGGAACTTCAAAATAATTTCCAGTATTTTCTCACGGACATATTCATAAAAAAAAAGATTTTCGTTGTGGTCAGATGGACAGGTCCTGAGATACATCCCCTTCCAACCTTATCTGCTCACCCGGTACAAGTTTGAGCACTTTCAAAATTATTATGCAATTCAAAGATACCTAAGTTATTCCGTAAACATTTTTTAAATGTATGATAATTTTATATTGTTGAAAATATGTAACCCTCGTTTTCTGTGTTACAGAAGTGCAACCGGACCAATTCATCAAGTCGCCACTAGAAGTACATACAAAGGTTAGTGCAGCATCTGCATTGCTTAACGTTTTCGTTAAAATGTCTAATAGTATCTACATAAACATAGTTAACAAATATAAAATTGTACGACATACAAAGTTAATCATATGTGAGTTATAAGTTGAAAAATATACAAAATTAAATGTTAGTAGTCCGAATAGTTTAACAGTTTAATACAAGAAGCGGTTTTTGTTTTTGTACTTAGAATAAAACTGACTTTAAGCTTTATTTTTGTGTTTTACATTGCTGTATGAGCTTCAATTCATAATCCTCAGCATTAGGTACGAAAGCGCCACTACTGGCGAAAGTAACCACGTTTTCACACTTTTGTATTTAATCATAACTTGTGGTGAAGGTTTTCAATATAACCTGTTAATAAACCCTAGACTTAGGGCTATTTATGTTAGAAGTTGATCCAAAAAGAAATTATTGAATAATATCAATCTGTGATAACCGAATAGAGAAACTTAATATAAAGTTTATTTAAAATTTTCTATTATTACAAATTACAATAGAATCGCCATTTCAGTCAGCGGCGCCGGGTTTTGATCTCAGGGGAGGCTTGGTACTTGACAGATGAGCACGAGATAGCGCCGTTAGGCTAGAAATAAAAATTAAAACTCCAATTTAACTTCAATGGCTACGATATATCTTGATAAAATATTTTAACGGGAACAAACACTTCAAAGTATATAAATACATGAAAACTATAATACAATCAAACAAATAAGAGTATTACAAAGTAATTAAAAACTGTGATATTACACACAAAAAACAAAACCCAAATACAAACAGGAAGAAAGTATTACGTCTAACTTCCGTTTTAAGGTTAAATCAATAAAAGAAATCATTTCTCTCAAAAATACTAAGAAGTCTCGCACTTTAGGAATACTTTGCATTGAATCTTGCACTAGTTACTTAAGAGCATATGCCGTGCGATACACGAATATAGCTCTAGGCTCTAATTCCAAGATTTCTTTGTAAGCCAGAAACGTGTCCGGTTACATTTGCCGCACCATCATAACATCGGCCGCGACAATTGTTTATACTTAAACCAAGTCGAAGCAGGACACGTTGCACAATTTTGAGAAGAGTTCTTGAAGTAGTTGCTGATGTTTCCTAAAAGCCCATGAATGTCTCTTTAACTTCGACGCGGTTATTTCCGTAACGAAAACAAATCCCAACCTGTTCTTTGGTAGAGATATCTGAAGTTTCGTCAATAACGATACAGAAAAACAATGTCACTCACTAATTTATTTAGTGCATCGTTAGCCAACAACAACAAAATTTCATTTAAGGTGTCGTGTGACAACCATTTGTATTTACTTCGTTGAAGCCATGTTTTCAATTCTCGAACATCTTCAGAGAGTAACACTAAAGGCTGCTTTGTGCTAGATATATCGTCTGTGTGACCACGTATTGCTAAGCCCTGTTTGGCCAAGAACTCTAATGAAGCGGTAATTTTGACTAAAGCTTGTCGTGCAGCTTTCATTTCTTGTAATTTGCTTCGTGACAAAATACTTGCAACATTAACGCCTTTTGCTATTGCTGAATTAGAAATCACTGCGGACTGATATATACCAGACTTTTCATGTATTCTAATTTTTCTATTACTTTTTTCCAGTTAATGAAACGGTTCTCCAAAAAAGTTTCCCATGCCCTTTTACACCACCAGCAAAACACTTTTCCTTCTTTATTCTTAATCTATGTGAACAATTTTATCCAGTAGTCTTGAAATTTTCTTCCACTTCTGCTTGCATTGACGCATGCGCTAGTTCCAGCTTCCGGCTCAAAGATTTCAATACGTACACCTACACTTTTCAAATTCTGCGTTGATGAACTTGCTCCCGATTTAAATTCCGGTTCATGTGAATTCGATGTTTTTGGTAATTTAATTTCAAAATCCATGTTACGTTTTCGCAAAAGAAATCACAGACGGAGCAGTTTTTAGATTATCAGATTCGTCGCATAAATCACAAATACCGGTAAGCTATAGTGGACAGAATGGAAAAAGAATGCGTATCGTAATAACCATTCCCAAGAAAACAGGGTTAATGCAAGTGATGTTCCCCATTTCGATTATAAGTATTACTGGATTAATCTATATTAAGACGTTTCAGTTGGTAACACTGGAAAGAAAAACTCATAAAGCTTTGTTTACATTGGTTTAGGTACGTATCAGCTGTTTGTTAAAGTCAATTGCGTAATGGCTAAATTTGAAGAAAGGAAAGCACTTTGTGTGTTGGATTACACCTCAACCAATCAGTTATTAGTATGTAATATCACTTTAGAACCAAATTTACTAAAGATCCTCCTAGCAAGTGGTATTCGAAATTTTAAGAGAAATAGATGCATTTGTAAACAGAAATCAACTGAAAGGCCATCAGTGAGCAATGAAGTTGTAGAGCATGCAAGGGAAAGTGTTACGCGCAGTCCATAAAAATCTACCGTTAAATTTTATCCACACGAGCCCAGTGTTGCGTATGTGCAACTGACATATTTTCATTTGCTGAGGTATAAGTTTCGCTACTGGAACAGAGATGGCGTCGGATGTAAATTTAAAAAGCTCCATTTCAGTTTGTTGACAATTGTTTGGCTGTCGTTATAGTTTGAAGGTACTTTTAAGTGACGAGTAAGTATTGTATTTGTGTGATCATTAACGAATTCATTTATATATTGAAAATTTATATATATATATATATATATATATATATATATATATATTATATATATATATATATATATATATATATATATATATATATATATATATATATATATATATATATATATATACAGCCCCGGAAGTTGATTACCTCACTGATGAAGATTCTAAGGACGAGGAGAATGCCGATATAAACAAACTGTCAGGTAGATAATTACAAGCTCCTACAGAAATTCAACTACGACTTGAGCAAGAAGAACCAGAAGCAGGGTATGAAGATTTAGTACATAGTTGGATACAGGGCGATTTAGAATACCATAGTCGTGAGTTTGTACAATGTATTTTCAAAGATTTAACACCGGTGGAATTATTTGAATTATTTTTTGACAATGGATTGGCAGAGTATTTAAAACCCGAAACAATACGTTATACTACACAAAATAATTTTTCGGATACTAGTATTTCTTCTAAGGAAATTAAAGTTTTTATTGGAATTCTCAATCTCAGCGGTTATGATTATAAACCAGGTAAACGCTATTATTGGGACTCTAAATCCGATATGGAAAACAAGTTCGTAAAAAATGCGATCAGTAGAAATAGATTTGTCAAAATTATGTAATGTTTCCATTTTGCGAACTATGACAATTTAAATCCTCATGACAAAGGTTACAAAGTTCGACCACTAATGGTCAAATTGAAAACTAACTACATAAAATATTATTTACCATCTGAAAATTTAAACTACGATGAATCCATGATAAAATATTTCGGACGCCACAGCTGTAAACAGTTTATAAAATGTGAGCCTGTTTGTTTTGGTTTTAAAATGTGGTGTTTGAATGCTGCAGAACGTTACTTAATAAATTTTGATTTTTTTTTTTAAATAATTGTGGACCTGAACAGGCTAATTTGACCTATCGTGCTAAATTACTTAGGAGGGTGGATAGAGCGAACCGAGTATTCCTAGCAAAGGTAGCCCGAGATAGTATCAAAGAGTGTAATTAAGTAGCGCAATAACCATTGTAATACCAATAATACAAAGAAAGAACTGAAAGGGTTCTTCTATGCTCAAGGGACTATATGTCAGAAGATAAGGACGGGTCATTTATAAGCCTCTCTTTTGAATGCGGTCAACGATATCGAGAGAATATTGGGGACTACTAACCCAGAGGTGAGAATTACATTCTAGATGATGTCGAATTTGGGTCTATACAGCAGACAGAGTTGTCCGGGTGTAAATTATTGCTTAGATCTGTACAAAAAGTCTATTTTACGAGCAGCTGTTTTGGTAGCTGAGAGAAGATGGTCAACCCATAATAGATTTGAAGATACAGTCATTCCCAACAGAGTAATAGAGTCTGAAAACTCAAGATCTGAGCCATACATACTTACAACAGAAAATGATCGATCTTTTTGGCGAACGCAAGGCAACACTGAGTTTTGTTAGTATTAAATTTAACTAGATTATTGCTTCCCCATTCGAGAATACATTGAATGTCTTTGTTGATTGAATTTCAGATTTCAGATTTAATATCTTTAGACATAGAAAGTAGATTACGATTATGAGTAGACTGAGATGAATTACAATGAAGAGTGCTAAAGCAGGGGATCGCATTAGTTATTGAATAAACAAGGTCATTTATGTATAACTGGAAAAGTGTAGACGCTATAGCTGATCCCTCTGGCACACCCGCGTTAATGCTAATTTTTTTTGAAAAACAGCCATCAACTACGACACGTATTCGTCTTTTATCATGGAAACTAGAAACCCAGTTGATGAGCATAGCATTTAACCCAAACGAGTTTGGCAAGTAAACACTTATGCCAAACTTGGTCAAATGCTTTTGAGATATCTAAAGCGACTACAATTGTTTCACCGGATTGTCCTAATGTACTATTCCAAACTTGGGTCACATATGAAAGAAGATCACCTGTTGAACAACTCCTAAACCCATACTGGCGGTCACTAAGGAGTTTGTTATTTTCAAGGAACGAGAGCGGTTGCTGATTGAATCCTTTTTCCACGATTTTAGACAAAGTGGAAGTAATGGCAATTGGTCGGTAGTTCGAGGGATCGGTGTTATCGCCTTTTGTTGGGAATAGGTTGAACATTTTCTAACTTCCAGCCTAGCGTTGCAATGCCATTTTTTTAAACCTAAACACCAAATTTTTCAAAAAACCACATGTATGGTCTTGTTAGAGGTAAAATAACATAATTAAATTAAAATAACTACCAAAATCGTAAAAAAAAATATTTGAGCTCTTATGGGTTAATACATAAGATGCGTTGAGCATAAATATAAATGCGTAATGCACTAAAATAAATGCACAGTGCACTTAATCTTTTGCGCTTTGCATAGATTAATTGGGTAATTGCGTAATGCATTTATGTAAATGCGAATAAGTATGATCAGGTTGGCGTTACAAAATATACAAACAAAAAACTTGACAGTTCTGTAAATGTTACGATTCAATAAAAGGTGTGAATGATACCTCGTAAATATGTGAGGCCACACGAGTGAGTATTCGTTGGATCAGAAATTTATTTCACATATTCAATCAGAATTTCTTGATGGACCACAAACAAATTTTGAAATAAGAAAGAAAGGGCGTAAACCGAAGGATAATGAGGAACTTTGGGTAATAATCCACCAGGTTATAAAGAGACTTCCTCAAAACTGAAACTACAATCGCAATAAAATTGCTAAATCGTTAAAAGCGCATTTATTAAAAAAAAACGAGCCAAAAAATTACCTGCGAAAGAAATTCACTGGTAAATATTCAACCCAGAAAAATATATTTCACCGTTATGGCAAGAGTAACTGATCAAAATATGATTGTCGTAGACGAATCGGGTTTCAATCTGCATTTAGGACCTTTGTATAGATACACCCTTCTAGGAATTACACCATCTGTAGATGTACCTGGAAATAGAGGAACAATTATATCCCTTTTACTTGCATTAAAGTCGACCAAAAGTGTAGGATATCTTGTAAAATATCGGGTACCATTAATGCCGATGATTACAAATCATTTACTGAGATAATTATCTCACCCCAGCTAGAAGAAGAAATTATAATTATGGACAATGTCCGCATCCCTCACGCTAATAACGTTTCAAACCTATTAGGGGAAAATAATGTCAGGCACCGATATTTGCCTCCTTAAAATTAAATTAAACCCAATAGAGAAAGCTTTTTCAATGATCAAGGCACGCTACAGAATTATCCAACATAAACGACGTACAGCTAATGATGTTATGGAAATAATTGAAAACATTATGGAACAACTAGAGAACTACAGCTTTGCGGGATTTTTCCGTCAAATGCGTCCGTACTTAAATAAGGCCTACAATGAAATATAATTTCACTAATTTTCTTTTCACATACTATGTTTGGTTAGGTATGGTACAACGTTTAGGATATACAGGAGAAAATGATATATATATATATATATATATATATATATATATATATATATTGCGCAAGTGCCGAGTTCAATTAAAAAATTGCATCGTGCATGTTATACTGGGTGATTCCAAACTAGTTTCCAACCTTCAAGAAGGTGTTAGTATGTCCAAAGTCCAAAGTATATCCAAAAATCAACGGTTTTCGAGATATTTGAAATTTTGTGATTTTGTAGTAATTCCATATTGTCGTTCAGTTTAAGCCGATTCTGTAGGAATTATTTCTTTTAAATAATAATTTTAGTCCAGTTTTCAATAGTAAAATACGCATTTTACTTAAAAAATGCAAAATATGAGGAATATGCTTATAAGAAGAAAATTGTGGAGATTTAAAATCGGAATATGAAAGAAACTTAAACCGATTTAAAATTTTCTGTTGGTTACAACATTTAAGTAAACTATTCTCTACATGTAGTGTTAAAATATTCTAAAGAACTAGCTCAATTTTTTAGTTTTCCGATAAAACCATTTTTGTCAAAGTTCGTTCGAGAGTTCTACCAGAAAAAGATTTTCAATCGCGCCACCTCTCGAAAATGCTAAATTGAGAATAGTAAATCATTAAAGCCTTGATTCAACCGAACATGTTATTAAATAATTTTACATTTTGTGTTCAAAATCACTGCCTCCGTCCCTTACACAAGCTGTCTTTCTTATTTCTTGCCAGATTTTTTTTTCAAAATCATTCTTCATTCTTCTCGCTCCTTCTTGTATCCTTTCTAGTAATTGCTCACGAGTATGAATTGCTGTCGCATAAACCAAATCCTTCGGTCTCATATGTGAAAATCTAAAGGGGTTAAATTCGGACTTCTAGCAGGCCACGCAATTGGTCCTTGCCTACCTATCCACCGGTTTGGAAGCCATTCATTCAACAACGCACTAACAATTAGACAATAACGTGCTGGACAACCGTCGTGTTGGAAAATTATGGGTTGTCTATCAATGATAGGTACATCATCCAAAAATTCTTCCATGTCGTGTCTCAGAAATTCTTCATATCGTTCCCCTATCAAAACGTTAGGAAGGAATTTAATATGGACCTATCAATTGATTACTCATTGCACCCATCCAAACATTCATACCAAATTTCTTTTGAAAAGATGTTTCGTTTTTTAAATGTGGATTTACATCGATGTAAATTATGTAAGTTAGTGATACCCTCTCTGTCTAATCTCGCTTCGTCTGTCCATAAAATTCTAGATGAAAATCTAACATCCTCCCTGTCAGAATTTAAGATAAAATTGAAAAATTAAAGTCTCCTGATATTTTCCGAAAATATCATAATTGTTTGTAAGTGACACGTAGTATTGCATTGTACGTTTGTTATTTCTTATTTTTTTTTTCGATCCACTTCGTGACCAATTACGCGCTCGTTCTGCATATTCTTATATTAATGTTTGAATTTAACTAAATACAGATGAATTTTGAAAGAACGGAACTGATTAACATGGTCTTCCTTATGGGATTTGCTGATCCAAATTGTTTGCTAACTCAAATGTATGCGCGAAAATATCCCGATAGAAGACAACTCTCGGTTAGAAGTTTAGAAAAACTTAATGAAAGGTTTATTAGAAGAGACCATGTGAATTATGAAAAATCTGAAAAGTCTAAGAGGACAAGCGACGAAAACCAATTGAATATTTTGTTGTCTGTAATTTCGGAGCCTTTTACCAGTTCGGCAACAATATCCAAGGAAACCGATATACCCCGATCTACCGTTAGTAAAATTTTTGAGAGGAACAAGTATCATGACTATATTATAATCTCCCATCAAGAACTGTAAGGTCCTCATTTGGAGATTAGGAGAATATTTTGCCAATGGGGGTTGTAAATGGAAAGAATAACATTTAACTTTTTTCCAAAATGTATTATTCTCCGACGAGTCAACTTTCACTCAGAGTTGTAGCCCGAACGGTTATAATCTTCACTATTATGCAACGGAAAACCCAAAAATAGTAAGATTAGTTAATTCGCAGCGACAGGGGATTCCTAAACGTCTTAGAATGATATTACAGGTGATTCTTCTTTAACGGACATTTGAATGTTGCTGAATATTTGAATTTTTTGCAAAATGATTTGCCCCAACTTTTGCAAAACGTTCCTGTTCTTTTAAGGTAAAATATGTGGCTACAGCACGACGGTGCTCCCGTGCATTTTGCTTTAAATGTCAGCGTTTACTTAAATAGAGAATTTTAAGGTAGCTGGATAGGCCGGGGCGGTCCCGTTTCTTGGCCGCCTAAATCACCAAACAGTAAAGTTAGACTTTTTTCTATGGGGTCGCATAAAAAACGTTGTAAATCAAACTGCTCCGACTACTGCAGAGTATATGAGAGAACCCATAATTAATAAATAAACTGACCTTAAAATTTGACGACAAATCCCAAAACGGCATAAAAATTAGGGCATTCCATTTCCATTTTAAATAATCAAGTTATTGAGGTTTGAAATCATGCAACCTCGGATGAATATTTCGGGACTTGTAGAGTACTTTTTTTAATTATTATATGTCAAAACGTAGCTTATCAGGTTTTATTGGAACCCCAGAATACCGATTCCGAAATTTCCAGGTCAGGGCACAGTGCCGATTTTTATGGAATTCTTCAGTGGTCAAAATATTCATATTTTTCGAAATAATTCGAAAACGGTAAATGTTTAAGATAAAACATCTTACATAAATTAACATTAAAATTTGACGATAAATTCGAATATGGCAAAAAAATTGGGGATTTTACTTCAAAAAACGCATTTCGTTACTACCACACCTTTATGACGCACCCAGTATATTAGAAAATGATTTTAAAAGACGCACCTCTTCAACACCAAAAACTTTGATAGGAAATATTTCCTTCTGAAACTCATATTTACTGAGATATCGCACTAATGAGCAACCCTGTAGATCTGCATTCCCAGGTGCACCGGTTTTCCATTTTTTTAAACAGTATCAGTTTCCACCATTCTGCGATGGCTTGAAGAAAATACTCTCACATGAGGAGTTGATCTGTTGGGAAATCTCCGTATGTACTATCTTAGTACAAGAGATGCATTTTCATTACTGTATCCATACATAAAGACAATGTCAGCATATTCAGCATTCATAAATGTAGCCATCTCAAATACAAAACAAATAATAAATAATGAAAATAAATGATAACAAACGAACAGTAATCACAGGAACAATAACAACAGAAATGATAAGAACAATAACGAAAAGGAACGAATAATAACGGAGAAAAATTAATTATTCGAATTCAAAAATTACGAAAGTTACCAAAAAGGCGAATTAATTTATGAAAGGTCAAAACAAATCAGTTTTGTTTTTTTTTTTTGTTTAGAAATTGCCGAACCAGAGTTCTTGATTCCAAAACTGAATTTTTTCATAGCTGCTCAATTTGAAAATGTTCGTCACCTATGGAAGATTCAAATGAATATTACCTATCAATGAATAAGAAAGAGAGCTCGAGCTTTATAAAAGACGATAGTAGTCATTTTGCACACAAAATGTAAAAATTCTGAATAAAATTCTCAGTTCTATTGAATCAAGGCTTCAATGATTTATTATTCTCAATTTAGAGTTTTCGAGAGGTAGCGCGGTTTAAAAGATTTTTCTGGTGGAACTATCGAACTAATTTTAACAAAAATGGTTTTATCGGAAAAGGAAACATTGAGCTAGTTTTTTAGACTATTCTAACACTACATGTAGAGAATAGTTTAGAAGTTATAAACAATAGAAAATTCGAAATCGATTTTGGTTTCCTTCACTTCCCGATTTTAAATCTCTACAATTTTCTTCTTATAAGCATATTCCTCCTACTATTACATTTTTTAAGTGAAATACATATTCCACAACTGGACTAAAATAACTGTTTAAAAGGATCAATTCGTACAGAATCGGCTGAAACTGAACGAAAATCTCAAATATCTCAAAAACCGTTTATAGTTGAATATAGGTAAATATGACTCAATAGATCACAAATGAGCCATACTAGCACCTTCTTTGATCATTTATTGCAGTGCATTACGCATTTATTTTTATACTCAGCGCACTTTATGTAATGCATCAATCATTAATTGTAGTAGTTAATCCTGAGAGAACAAGAGAGTTACACAAAGTAGGGACTTTTTTATCAAGTATGTGTTTATTGTGGTATATGACATTAATTCATTATTGGTTTTTTGACGCATTCCGTAACATGATCAGTAAACCTCACCCCATGATCCAGCACCAATCCCAAACTGGTTACAGTATTTGATGGGGGAAGGAAAACATCACCTATTAAGATCTTTTACTCAGTTGACAGTATTTCTGTGTTTACTTTCACCCATATGTAAATATAGTTTCGTGAATAAAATAACTTAAAACATATATAATCCGTTTTAATGAAATTATATATTTAGAATAACTTTTAAATATCCCGGTTCTATCAAATTTGGTTAAAATTTACAAATAATAGATATTTATGTATTAAGGGCATAATCAGAAGATTATGGCTCGAGGGAATGTTAAAAGCACGACGCGAAGCGGAGGGCTTTTATATTCCTCAGAGCCATAATCTACAATTACGCCCGTGGTACATACAATGTTTTATTTTATTTTGCACCATGGAACTGGAACAAAATTCTAAAAAGATTCAGTATTTTCGGCAAGTTTTTAAATGCAAATGCAGTGAAATAAGGTCGACAGTAGGCTAATTTGTTGTTACTAAGATACTGTGATATTGCTAAATTGTTGCTAAGGTACTGTTTGTTTGTAAATAATTTGCATTCTAAAATGGAAGGTGAAAACGCAAAAACTTATTCACAAGAAATTTTAGATGAATTTGAGGCCGCCCAGGCAAAAATAATTCCAAGTAAATCGAAATATTTATATATAAAAGAGTACGAAAAGTTTTGCGCGTGGCGGAGCACAAAAAATGTGTCCACAAAATGTGATGAAAAAGTTGTGATGGCATACTTGTCTCAAATGGTAAGGGAATGTATATATACATTAGTCAATTATCTCTATTCAATACATATCTATTTTTGCAGTCAAAGATCTATAAGCCGTCGTCACTGTGGTGTTTATATTCTAAATTGAAAAAGATGTTCAAGTTGAAGGAAGATGTTGATATATCTCGTTTTTCCATGCTCACAGAATTCATGAAGAATAATTCTGTAGGTGATCAACCTAAAAAGTCCTATGTATTGCAATGGCATCAAATTGAAGAATTCATGTTGAAGACGCCTGATCATACGTACTTGTTAGTTAAGGTATAACGATTTTAGTTTTTTTTTCCAATTCTGATTATAAAAATTATTGTGTTTTATAGGTTTTCAAAGCCTTTGGTATTTTTGGAGCATGTCGTCGCGAAGAACTGCACGATTTGACTGTACAGGACGTAACAACTGAGGGATCAGTGCTATTAGTGAAGATCAAAAAAACCAAAACTTACACTTCGAGGCAATTTACAATTGTACCAAGCGATGGATTGGTTGATTACGTCTCTTTGTACCGAAAATATGCAGCATTACGACCGGAACATACTAAAATTGACAGCTTGTTTTGTCGTATCATAATGGCAAATGTAGTGCTCAGACTGTTGGGAAAAATACCTTAGGCAAAATGCCGAGGATAATAGCAGAGTTCCTCAATCTACCGGATGCCCATAAGTACACAGGGCACTGCCTTCGGAGGAGTGCGGCGACGATCTTTGCAGAAAGCGACGGTGATACAAGGGCACTGAAGCAGCTTGGTGGATGGCGATCTGATAAAGTAGCCGAATCATATGTAGAGAATTCTCTGCAAAATAAAATTAAAATTGCTCAGAACATTACTGGTACAGCAGCTATAAGTATACCACAAAACGGCGAAGGAACTGTCAGCTTTGGTGTTGGCTCATCTGGAGTTACAATTTCATATCCATCCAACTGTATTTTCAATTTTTATAAAGAATAAGTTTGATTACTATTATTTTTATTAATAAAGGTTGTATAGTAAGGTTTTTGTTTCAATAATTCTTTCAACTTACGTGACATATCATGTCATTTGTTTGCTGTCAATCATGCTGCTTAGCAACAATGACATTACTGTGCTATAAAGACCACATTACGCCCGCATTTGGGGGCGTATAAAGAACATTATGGTGGCAAAATAAAATAAAGGTACTTTATGAAGGGGGCTAAACTTTATTGAAAGCTAAGTTTCCTTGATGAACTTTTATGGTAAGGTAATAAGCCCTAAAAATAAAACATATTCCTTAAATAACTTTTGTCTATAGGTATCGGAAATACTTTCAACTTTACAACAACCACTGTAAACTTTTTTAAAGGTAATTCAATTTTGCATAAGTAAGTTCGCAAGTTTGTACTATGAAACAAAAGTAGCCGTGAACATTAATTTGCATATCTTATGTAAACGGAATAAAAAATTACGGTTCCATATAGGCTTGATTTTTATGTTTGGCAAATGAAGATGAAGCGTCAGTGTTTATAAATAAATAAGTAAATGAAATTGGGCAAATGTTTAATAAGTACATAAATTTAGCCAGGTAGGATATACATCATATTTATTACTTTTTTACAACATGAAGGTTTGCTTACGTGTATATGTTTAATTGATTACATGTGTTTTTACATTTAGTATAAAAGGAAATACAGGGTGATTCGCGAGGAAGTGGCAATATTTTAAAGATACGTCGAGGAAGCCAAAATAAGTAAAATAAACTCATATGTTTAAGTCCGATTTTCATTTGTTTCAGGGATAATTGACTTTTTCTTAAAATGTCAAATCTCATCAATTTTTTGCCTATTACGAAGTACGTTGATGTATTGACCTTATGCACGTAATTCTGAGAGCGAAATCCAGAAAGGAAACTTTTAAAATAATTATTGCCCTTTTAGTAACTTTAAATTTGGCGGCTAATAAATTCTCACCAAGAACGTTCTCACTATCGCCAATATTTGCAAAATTCCCTAACAGGGTATTTATTTTTAAGAGTTGACTTTCTGGATTACGCAACCAG
Source organism: Vesta saturnalis (assembly GCA_036346205.1). NCBI lineage: Eukaryota > Metazoa > Arthropoda > Insecta > Coleoptera > Lampyridae > Vesta > Vesta saturnalis. Next base: position 648,004 of record JARFJB010001104.1, read on the forward strand.
AACTTATGTGTAATTAGGTGAAAGTAGGCAACTGAAATGAAAACTGACAGTTAGTTGTTAAAGTGACAGTTGTTCAACATTAGTTTTATGAAGTTGTAAAAATGTCCCACAAATTTAGTCATAAAGAATATGCCGATATGATATTTGTTTGTGGGTTCTGTAATGGTAGTAATGTTCGTGCAGTGGAGGAGTATCGACGTCGTTTTCCGAATCGAAGAGTTCCTAACAAGCGAGTATTTCAAACTGTTTTGACACATGCCGGCGAAACTGGGACATTTCCAAGTGCAAGTATTGTTTCTGAAAGAGAACACGGAATCGCTGTTGGACTTGAAGAAGATATTCTGGATGTGGTAGACGAAAATCCAGAGATAAGTACAAGGCGCATCGCAATCCAATTTGAAATACCACAAACAATGGCTTGGAAAACACTTAAGCAACAAGGTTTGAACGCTTATCATTTGCAAAAAGTACAAAATCTCCACGAAGGCGATTATCCTTTAAGGCTACAATTTTGTCATTGGATTCGGGAAAACAGAAGATTGTGTAAAGACATTTTGTGGTCGGATGAAGCTCAATTTACGCGAGATGGAATTAACAATTGCCACAATAATCATCGATGGTCGGACGAAAATCCCCATGCTACGATAGAACACAATTTCCAATATCGATTTAGCATTAACGTTTGGTGCGGTATTCTACATGATCAATTAATCGGTCCTTTCGTATTAGATGCGCGCCTTACTGGACAAGGATATTTACGTTTTTTAGAAGACCATTTAGAAGAAATATTGGACGAAGCACCTTTAAATATTCGACAACGAATTATCTTCCAACATGATGGAGCGCCTCCTCACTATTCAAATAATGTACGAAATTTTCTGAATACCACTTTCGGCGATCTTTGGATTGGCAGAGGCGGTCCGCTTCCTTGGCCACCGAGATCACCGGATCTCACTCCCCTCGATTTTTGCCTTTGGGGATGGATGAAGTCGTTAGTTTATGCTACCAAAGTGGAAACGAGGGAAGCGTTACTAGATCGCATTCTTAATGCAGCAGCCATCATTAGAGCGAACAATCGTTCATTGAAACTCGCTACTAGTGCAGTTTATAAACGCGCAAATAAGTGTATCCAAGTGGGCGGTGGTGTTTTCGAAAATTTTTCGTAAATTAATGCTTCGAACATTTTTCGTAAATTAATGCTATTTCGTTTATTTTTGTAATTGATTTTGTAATAAATTTTTGTTTGCTTTTTAAATATCTCTGAAACAAATGGAAATCGGACTTGAACATATGAGTTTATTTTACTTATTTTGGCTTCCTCGACATATTTTTAAAATATTGCCACTTCCTCGCGAATCACCCTGTATGTATATCCGTATCACGACTGACTAACTTTCTCTATTTACAAATATACCACGACACAGGCGTAAGGAAGTGATGTGCTGGCTGAATCAGTTTTTTCTCTACTTAAACAAGTAATTGAAAGTTCAAGGTCATGTAAAGCAATTTCTTGCAATTTGGCATAGCACCCAATGACATTGGTCCATCAACATAGATTTTTGACAAAGTGGAGCCCAAATGCTAACCAACCTACGAGTGATAGAGTTTAGACGTAACCCCAAACGAAATTTATGCATAAGTATAGATTTCAGGTAAAATTCGGCCCAAATGCTTACCAATACTAACAAACACTCATGCGTGCCCGTATTTAGCTCTTCATAATCGAGGTAATTATTTTTTACGAACCCAAGCAAACTGGTGTACCAACCTAGATTTAGGGCAAAATTTAAGCCCAACAATTGGGCTCTTGGTTATTGAAGCAATCAGTTTTGCCAACACCCCAATGAAATTGGACTATAACTAAAGTACTCATTTTTACCTTCCAACCTACTTATACATATGTAAGTATATGCAATCGACTTTTTTTTTCACTATCGTTAAATCGACTTATTAGCTTATTTTACTTTTGGCCAAGTTTTGCCAAGATCGGCCCTCATCATGGATGTGTGTTTGTGTGTGTGTGTGTGTGTGTGTGTCTGTATGTGTGGATGTATGTTAGTATCCACGATAACTCCAGAACGAAAATACTTACTTACTTAAAATATTGTATTTAAGCTCGTTTTCATTTGGCTTAAAGCTGATTGGATTTTGGAAATACCTAGACCATTATCTGAATAACGATTATTTTTATCAGAAAAAGTGTAAACGTATTTTTTAAAAAAAATTTTATTTTACATGTATTTTCCCTATAAAGTTCTTTGATGTAAAGCGAAATAAATGTAAAAATTAAATAAATATGAATGAAAATGCTGAAACTGTATTATCGATATTTGATTTAGAGGCCGTGTTATATTTTGCACAGGCAGACACAAAAAAATTTAGATTTTGTACACGCACCACATGGCTCTAGATTCATATATTGTTTTGCTCATTTTATTATAAAACACTTCAGTCAGAGGCAGAAACACGAAAAGAATATTTTATGTGTTTGAAGAGGCACAACAGGGAAGAAAAACTAAAAAGTTGCTCTTTTCCGTAATTGCGCACAAAAGTGCTCGCACCCCAGGTCCGTACGTTTCAGTCTGTTTTAATTGTTTTTTTCTACACAATGCTTTGGTATATAGTGAAGTTGATTTACTGACAGAATTGGAGCCATAATTTGATTTTCTGGCCAAGTAAGCAAAGATATAAAAATTTTAAAATAGTCTTTCTAACTTAATGCGTAGCAAATTTAATGCAAAAAATCGCAATTTGGTATCTTGCGTATAATAAATTTTTGTTTGAAAAATTATCTAAAATAACTTTTTCCCTTCGTGGAATATTGTCTTAAATGATGGGGGGACGATATAACATGTCATTAAATTAAATCTACACCAGAGCTTGTAGTACTACCACCTTATTCACGGTTAATCGACAATAAGAAAATAGAGATTTAAACGATTTACACATTGGCATGATGTTTAAAGCGATTAAAAGGGCGATTTTTCTTGGAAATGGCAGACAAACGAAATTTAGCACGGTCGTCAAACTTTTACTAAACAACAAATTTAATGCTAGGCACTTTTTCCAGAATCGTGATAAGTATAAACTGTAATGCGGTACCTATGATTATGATTAAATATTTGAAAATAGAAATCATCAAAATAAGGAGTTTTAGTGCAATTCGTAACTATCATACTATTATACATAGTTATTAAAGAAAAAAGCAAATATGCATTTTTTTAAATCACGCTAATTTCTTGTAAAGATTGTTTATTTTTTCGAAAAAATGAGATCAGGTGGGACAGAACAAATGAACAGGCTTTTTATAAAAAAAATGTGTCTTTGAGACTGTATTAAGAGATATATCAAAAACTGCGGACGCTCATGCAGTGAAAAATTAATGAATGACAGAAAAGTTTATGAACAAAGTTATAATTGTATACTCTGTGGTATAAAAAATGTAACACCGAGATGGCGTTGGAATTTTTGGACCATACTTGGCAAACATGTTTAACTAATCAAATATAGTAATAGATTAAAATTTCATTTAAAATAATCTAGTAGCCATGGAAAATTTGACGTTTTACGTGTTGTAAAAATCAATATTAACCAGTGTATTTCTTGAGGGATTAAGTCGATTTCGGTATTGTTTTTGGTTGTAATTTTCTTGTTTTTGTGTTCTTCTTTGAGTTCGAGGCTGCGATTATGCCTAGAGTGCGACAACGTGAAAATTATCGACAACTGAATGAATTCGCAGAGGTCGTATTATTGGCTTACGTGAAGGTGGTTTTTCATTCAGAGAAATTGCTAATCGTCTTAATCGTAATCAATCCTCTGTAGTACGGTGTTATCAAACATGGTCTAGAGAAGGTTAAAAACGTCGTAGAAGAGGAAGTGGACGGCCAAGACAGACAAATCTGGTCCAGGACCACCATCTCCGATTACTGGCATTAAGAGACCGATTCTCGAGTACAAGATCAATAGCCGATCAATGGTTTTGAAACAAAGGACTTCCTGTAACCGTTTGTACAGTTTACCGTCGAATTAGAGCTTTTGACTTGCAGTCCTATCGACCATATCCTGTGCTTCCGTTGACGGCTCGTCATCGACAGCAACGTTTGGAGTGGTATCTGAATTGGGACGTGGAATGGCATAGGGTGGTCTTCAGTGACGAATCCCGATTATGCTTGGGAATGCACGATGGTCGCATGAGAGTCATACGTAGACGTGGAGAACGTCGCAATGTGCAGTTTTCTGTGGAGCGGCGTATGCACCACACTGTGGGGGTTATGGTATGGGGTGCTATTGTTTATGGAAGCAGGTTTCAGTTGGTATTCATCCGAGGCAATATGAATGCCTATCGATATGTGATGAAGTGGTACAACCCCACATCCTTCCATTCCTCCAGAAGCTGGAAGACCCAATTTTCCAACAGGATAATGCCAATCCCCACATTGCAAGGCATTCTATGGAGCGTTTCGAAGGGGCTAACATCAACATCTTGCCGTGGCCACCCAAATCTCCCGACCTTTCGCCCATCGAACATGTGTGGGACACGATGGGTAGAAGACTCAAGCAATTGGCTAATCCTCCACAGACACTAGAAGCGCTCCGGCATGAATTACAGATTGCCTGCGATGTAATACCTCAGGAAGAAATCGACCACCTATTGGAATCCATACCAAGAAGGTTGCGGGATTGTGAAACTAATAGGAGTGGTCCAACACATTATTAATAAAAAAATTCCTCTATCTTTTGTTTAATTTCTTTGAAATTTTAATCATTTCATTTAAAAAATTTTGCCAAGTTTGGTCCAAAAATTTCAAAGCCATCTTAGTGGTACATTTTTTATGTCACAGAGTACATTACTAACAAGGAGAAACTAGAATCTAAACGCATCTAAGTGCTAATAATGACAAAGGTAAAACAGTATGTAGATTGTGAATTATTAAAGCTACCAAATAGTAGAAAGCCGCAGGGCCGTTCAAAACCGGGAGTGCAATGGGCGCGAAGCACACGGGCAGCAAGCCGAGAGGGCGACGGTAGATACCCGGTTACAGAAAAATTCGAAAAGTGAAAAATTGTACACAACTATGAAACGAACATAACATTCATGTATTACACATATTTTAAAACATAAGCGTACTAAAATAAAAGACTAGCTTGATCATTTAAAGTGAGACATTTTAATTCACTTGAAGTAATGTTAGTCATCGTCGTGCTTCATCTATGTCCTAGGTTTTGTCTAAGCGCAGCGTAGTGAAATCTCCAAAACACCCTTTATTATTTTGATAATAGGCACTTATGCTGTATTCCACCATAGATCTAGACCCCTTCCCCCTGTAATGGCACGAATTGATTTAATAGATTAATTTCAAAGTAATTTTCTGTTAAAGTGTAGGAACATTATTTTTTCACTACATCCTTTACATAAATGATAATAACAGAACTGAGAACCCTTCCCTCTTGAGGAAGTCCTTTAGAAATTATTCATTTTATTTCATTATTATGAAAATCACAATACTTTTGAGTTTAATTAAGAAGTAATATTTATTGTTTTGAATATTCACGGGCCGTAACTTGTTGTAACCTATGTTTTTCGATCGCGTGGACGTTAGTTTTAGGGGTTCGTGCAGGATTTTGCAGGAAGTAACTTGTTTAACCCTTGTGTCTATACTTACATACCAGGGTGTGTTAGCGTAAAATATTGACAAAAAAGTACTATTATTTTACAGCGTAATGAAACGGTGTTCTTAGTAGCTGCTTATTATTTAATTGTAAGTACCATAAAAACAAAAAAACCAAAATATCTTAGTAAAAAATATTTTTTTTGGGCGCTTAAAAATAAGTTGACGCTTGTCTATGCCTACACACCCGGGTGTGAATTACTTTTTGTATAGATTCTTAAATCTTACAAGGTTGTCCACGTTGCATTTTGCATTTACGCTAATAAAAGTTATAATCCAGTTCATTCTTATATCTTATCGCGTATGATACAAGATACCTATTCTTTTACATGTTGGTTTTACAACGGTCAAACAGTCTTTATTTATTGGTTGAAGTGAACAGTAGAACAGTTAGTGTTTTTATTTTTTTGGATTGTGTTGAATTTTTGATTATTAAAAATATGGAAGGCGGTAAAGAAATTCTACGGAAAGTAAAAGTAAAAGAGTTTTATCATCTTCGGAACTCAAAAGACTATCGTATGAAAAGCATGAAGAATACTTGAAAAATTTGAAAGATTCGATGACATCAGATGAGGAAAGTATCGTAAGTATTTAAATTATTTTCAACCACACTAAACCATAAAACGTGATACATTGTAGGCATCTGATTATGAAAATGATCCAGATTTTATAATAGATGTATCAGATTCAGATTTACTTAGAGTAGAGAGGTTTGAATCAGATGTTGAACAAATTGAGCTAATAGAAACAGAAGACCCAGAGTATGTTGAAAATAGTGATACTGAAGAGCAGCTAGCAGAGGAATAGGCTGCAGAGCCAGACCAGCAACCACAACTGCCACTTGAAGCAGATGTTTTTGTTTCTCGTGATGGTAAACAGTGGAGTAAAGTGGCACCAATAGCAAACAGGCGTCGACTTGATCATAATATTAGTCGAAATACGAGGCAGCAAGGATTACAGCCGGGTCCAAAAGCTAAAACAAAAGGATTGAGCATGTTAGCCACTTTCAAAGAGCTCATTAGTAATGAAATGTGCGATATCATCATTAGAGAAACAAATCGTCGTGCCGTACAGAGCTGCCAATTATGTAATTCAAAAAATCCTAATAAAACAACAAATTTGGAATCCACTAACACCTGTTGAATTTGATGGATATCTTGGGATTCTGTTATTTGCTGGTGTTAGCAGATCCAATTATGAGCACAGCAAAGATTTATGGACTATGTTTGCTCATCCACTGTATCGAGCAACTATGTCGATAAACCGTTTTTGGAATATCTCCAAGTATATTCGTTTTGACAATGGAACTACTAGAAAAGAACGTTTGATAACCGACAAATCTGCAGCGATAACTGAAACTTGGCTAATGCTTAACGCGAATCTACGATCAAACTATAATGCTGGTGACAACGTAACTATAGATGAGCAGTTATATCCGTATCGAGGACGTACTCGGTTTACGCAGTATATTCCATCTAAGCCAGCCAGATATGGGTAAAAGTATGGTGGGCTTGCGATGCATTAACATCATATCCAGTGCATGGACAAATTTATACAGGTATGAGTTCAGATGGTATTCGTGAAAAAAATCAGGGGGAACGAGTTGTCATAGATTTGTGTAAAATTTTCAAAGGATCGGGTCGAAATATAACTTGTGATAATTTTTTTACAAGTTACAATCTGGCAAAAACTTTGTGAAAGATGACTACAGTCTTTCCATAATTGGAACAGTCAACAAGAGACGGACTTTTATTCCTCCAGAATTTTTAATAGTGAAAAACCAACCGAGAGAATTGCTGTCAAGTCACTTTGCTTTTTTGGACAACATTACATTGTGTTCGTATTTTCCTAAACGTAATAAAGCTGTTGTTTTGTTATCAACAACACATTATTCAACAGAGGTTGTAGGACAAGCGCGTAAACCTGAAATAATAATTGACTACAATCGAACAAAAGGGGGGGTCAATACCATGGATAAGATGTTAGGAGGGTATTCATGTAAACGTCGTACACAAAGATGGCCTCTTGCTTTTTTTTACAACATGTTGGATGTTGCTGGATTAGCTGCGTATATAATTTATCAAACCCATAATCCACCGAAACAAGGCGATACAAGTAACCGACGTAAGTTTCTGCAACAACTTTCTCGCCAGTTAGTACTGCCTCAGGTTCAATTACGTTGCCAAAACACACACATCAGCCGAATTTTCACTACCAAAAATGCTATAGAAGCTTTATTAGAAATAAATTTGTCAACTCTTGAAGCAGCAAGCAGTGAACGCAGCTCAAGTGCGCCTAAAAGAGATTCCACCGGTCGCATTTCTCAAAAAGGAAACTGCTATTTGTGCAAAAAACGACAACCATCACGCAAAGCATGCATGACGTGCAAAAGGGCCGTCTGCAGTGAACACAGCACCATTCATACAGTCTGTGATAACTGTTGATTTCTTTTCCATTACATTTTGTACTCGTTTTTTGTTTCAAAATTATTTTGTGTAGTCAACGCCCTTTTTGCATACATTATATTTAAAAAAATAACAAAAACAGGGTTGACAAAATAATAAAAAATTACTAAATGCGTGTTTTCTATTATTTTACTATTTTTATTGCATATACATTTCTTATAGTAAGTATTGATGTGCTAAGTCTATGTACATACCCGGGTATGCAAGTATAGATTAGAGTAGTACATTTTAGCTATAGACACAAGGGTTAAAATTAAACTTTATAAACACGCGCACCGAGTTGAAATTTGTCATTTGGATTCTGAACGGATCAATTTCAACAACATTAAAATATTGTTTCTTGGTGCTTAATGTTTGTGTTCGATTTTGTGATTATCACTGAGTTACGGTTGTTAAAAATTTATTAAACGTAAGAACACTTTGTGGTATATTTTTTCTTACGAACGGTTATATAACCATTAGGATAAATTTATACTGTGGGTAGCGAACCGCGAAAATTTTATTATTCTAATAAACGTTTGTTAAATGGCCATTGTTACCACGATAGAAACTAGAAATTAGCGGATTTTTAATATCGTGATAATACGTCGTAATTTGCTAATGTTTTCGGAATATTTTATTTAATGTATTTTTATGTGAGAAATGTGGGAATGTTTGTAATTAATATTTGAGTAAAGGTTGAACAGCAAAAGGAAACGTATATTTGGGTAGGGAAACAGGTGTTCTTCCGAAACTGGGGCGGCGAATTGTGGAAAATTTCTATACTCTTGCTCTTGATGTGAAAATGTCACTAATTAGTAATTAATTACTTACGGTACACACTGCAATCTAAGACGCATTTGTTTGGTACTTGGAAACTCGTGACCTAAATGTAGGGTTTGTTACGGACGAATGCATATTTTAAAATTAAGATGTGCAATAATCAATACTTAACTGTTCCAACGTAAATTAAGGTTTCTTGTCTTTTTTTTATCACTTTTCAAAGACGGGGGTTGATTTTCGGGGGTAGACATGGTTAGTGCAAACCAGAAGGGAAGGCAGTTCCTGTTAAAATTTTGATTGAGCCGGACGCTTTGGTTTGTTTTAATTAGAAACTCCCATTGTAAACAGTCTGTCTTTATATATATTTCATGCGTGTACATTTTCTTTTGAATTAGCCAATACCAATTTGTCTTTTCTTTCGGGTGTTAGTTTTAATGTGTTTTTCAAATATTAATCTATAAATAACAGTCACCCTTTTTGAAGTTAAACCGCGTATGTTAATGATTTGTGTCTGTGATCAATTCAATTCAAGTGTAAGTAAGTATTTTTATATAAATTAAGGCCGGCAGCAGATAATTGTACGATCCTATGTAACCTATTAAGAATCGAACATTGCCTTGCAAAGGTATCTTATTCGCACGCGGGCTCATTAAGCTGAAATATGCTAAAATAGAAGACAGTACAGGGTTCTCTCACTCTTGTATTTGTGTGAATTAGCATTGTTGTTGTTGTTTATATTTATATTTGTGTGGAGGAGGGTTGGTGAACGGGTACATAATACCGTTTGGTTATTAATTAAAAAAGGCAATGCCAAGTGGGTACACACTCCCGGGCACAGATAACCATTAAACACCTAGAATGCTATTTTTATTGTTTTTATTGTTGTATAGGTGAATGTGTAACCTGAGAAAATTTGTATTCAAAGAAAAATCGGAAGAAGCAACAAAGATTACATCACGATATCACAATGACGGGATAGACGAAAGCATATGAGGCCCTTTCTTCATTAAACAAAATTCTGAAGGAATAAAATCAAATACATAAGCACATGGACAACAACCTCAAAACGAGTATTAAAGATCGAAATGGAAATGAACAAACAAACAAAAATAACGTTGGTGGTGGTACATGGACCCTATGAAGATGCGACAGTAGAAATGAAGGAAGATATTTTTGGGAGAAACTAACGGCAACGATGGAAGAAATTAAGAGAAGATTGCTAATAATAGGTGATCTAAAGAGAAGAGTTGGAAGAAAAAATGGAGCGACAGGAAAATCAATAGGTATAGCTGGTGAAAGTCTAAGAAATCAAAACGGTACTCGACTAATAGACTTTTGTATTCAGAATAACCTGATAATAACCAACACCTTTTTCACACATAAAGTGATACACAAATATACAAGAGAAATAGAGAGTAGGAAATAAAAATCGGTAATAGGCTACGTGATAATATACAGAAGATATTGAAGAGCAATAAAAGATACAAGAGTGCTAAGGGGGCCCGAAATTTGTTCAAACCTAGTGAGATCAAAAATTGAAATGTAAACAGGAAAATAAAGTGAAAGTAACACAGTGACTAGGGACAAGAGCATAAGTAAGGAAAGGATCATAACATATAAATTGAGAGACAAAGACATAGCAAGATCATACAGTGCTAGCGTATAAGTAGAGATGAGCAAAGAGATTATTAATACAATAAGGTCGATGGAAGAGACTGCACTAATTACAGAGGAATTACATTGCTACCTACAATAACAAATTTGTACGAAAGAGAATAGAAAATAAATTTAGAAAGGAAACAGGTAAACAATTAGAAGACTCACAGTGTGGTTTCGGGAAAGGCTGAGGGGTCCAACACCACATATTTGTAATCAAGCAGCTAATGGAAAAATTTACCGAAGAGAAGATATTCGTGGCCTATACAGGTTTGGAGAAGGCTTTCGACAGTGTGTCAAAGGGAACAGTGTGGGGTAGTCTAAATAAGAGAGGAGGTAATATGAAAGTGATTAACTGCATAAAAAGCCTTTATGAGAATACGAGCAGCTTCGTAAGAATTGGAAATAAACAAACGCAGGAATTTGTAACCGATGAGGGTCTGAAACAGGGAGGAGTACTCAACCCCACTCTGTTTAACATAGTAATGGACGGCGTGATGAAAGAAGGAAAACAACAGCGAAAAAACTAAGAGTAGGATACAAAAACATGGAAATAATAAATATACCAGAAAGTGCTTTCGCGGACGATACATGCAAAGAGTGAGCAATACTTGCAACATAACATAGAACTTTGGCAAAAGAGAATAAAGAGAAAACTAAATATAAACTCAGAAAAACCGAAGATCATGGTGATAGGAAAAGAAGACATACATACACTGTGTCCGTAAAGTATGGAACAAATTAATTTTTAGCTAAACAGACCATTTTAAGAAATAATCCTGAAATACGTCGATTTTTGATTTTAATTTACCGTATTTTAAAATAATAATCTAATATACAGGGTGAATTACTTTCGAGTAATGACGTCACCGCCATTTTTTTTAAATGGAACACCCCCATTTTGTTTCAATTTTCGGATTGCTCTAGCTGAGCTGATTCCAAAAATGTATCACATGTTGATTCCAATTGGTACAGGGTGGACAAAAATACAATAGTTTTGTGTGTGCTCATAAAGTAACGCATAACATTCTTTATTAGTTAAATTAACAATATTATCAAAATACTTGTTGTCTAGCGGCAATTGGTTTAAATGTAGTTTGTAATGTTTTGTTACATTATTAGATTCATAAAAATGAGCTGTTTTCAAACATGTTTGGTACATGTGGTCTAGCAGACAGAATATGAAAGAAATTAATTCTTATCAATTAAAAAAAACATAGTCGTCTAGTTTTTGTGAAATGTCATTATTTGTTTAGTAATTTATTGATGTTCAGTGACAGTTTAGTACTACAATATTTATGGTATTCGTGAATGTTTTAATTATTGCTTGGATTTAATTTAAAGTAGAAATGAACTTAAGTGTAAAACAAAAAATTGAAATACTTATGATGATTGGGTATGGAGACAGATCGCGAACTCAGATGGAAGTGTGCAATTTGTTTAATGATAAATATCCAGAAAGACCTATAACGCGTTCAACAGTCAGTAAGATTGAAAGGAAATTTCGAGAAACTGGTACGGTTGAAAATGCACGCAAATCAGGTCGTCCCTCTGCAAATGCTGATACAGCATTAGATGTTTTACTTAGTTTTGAAGAAGATGCGCATACTTCTGTGCGTAAAGTTAGTCGCGATATAGGTGTTAGCAAAACAACGGTACACAAACTATTAAAACTTGAAAAATGGCATCCTTATAAAATCAAACTTGTGCAGGAATTAAACGAAGATGATACCCATAGAAGAATACAATTTTCCGAAGAAATGATGGATAAATGTCACCGAGACCCTCTCTTGATACAAAACATTATTTTTTCTGATGAGGCCACTTTCACGTTAATTGGAGAGGTCAACCGTCAGAATTGTAGACACTGGGCAAAAGAAAACCCCCACTGGATGCGTGAGCATCAAACACAATACCCGCAAAAGGTAACTATATGGGTTGGAATTGTAAGAAAATCATCGGACCCTACTTTATCGAAGGTAATTTAAACGGGGCAACGTACCTTAATTTTTTAAGGGGGTATCTCGTACCTAATCTACGTAATTTGTTTCCCAGCAGACGTAATCCTGGAGGTTTTGATGAAAGTTTATGGTTTCAACAGGATGGTGCACCTCCACATTATGCTGTAGATGTTAGAAGGTACCTAGACGAAATTTTTCCGAACAGGTGGATTGTACACCGTTTCGGTTACTGTCAAATACAGCAAGGGCTGCAGTTCGAACATTTATAAAGTCATTTCATTTTCATCATTCTGTCCGCTAGACAACAAGTATTTTTGATAATATTGTTAATTTAACTAATAAAGAATGTTATGCGTTACTTTATGAGCACACACAAAACTATTGTATTTTGTCCACCCTGTACCAATTGGAATCAACATGTGATACATTTTTGGAATCAGCTCAGCTAGAGCAATCCGAAAATTGAAACAAAATGGGGGTGTTCCATTTAAAAAAAATGGCGGTGACGTCATTACTCGAAAGTAATTCACCCTGTATATTAGATTATTATTTTAAAATACGGTAAATTAAAATCAAAAATCGACGTGTTTCAGGATTATTTCTTAAAATGGTCTGTTTAGCTAAAAATTAATTTGTTCCATACTTTACGGACAGTGTATAAATAAAAATAAATGAGAATAAGATTAAAAAGTTGGAAATCATGAAATATCTGTGGGTAAAGATACAAAATAATGGAAAAATAGGGTCGGAAATTAATGCGGCAAGGATATACCATGCTCTTAATAATACATTCATAAGGAAGAGATAAATTTCAAGAAAGGCGAAGATCATAGTATACAAGAACATTTACAAACTAATACTTTGGAAGTGAGAGTTGGATAATGGTAAAACAAACGGGAACGAGCTATAAAAGTAATAACTAGAAGAGAGAGAATTAGGAATGGAGTAGTAAGAAACGAATTAGAAGTAGAGTGGATTATGAATAGCATAAGAAGACAGCAGCTACGTTGGTTTGGGCACATGCTGAGAATGGGAGAGGAAAGAACAACCAAAAGAGTATGGGAGACGAGAGCGAACCAAAAAAGAGACAGCGGTAGACCAAAAAAAGATTGGAATAAAGAAATAATAGAAAGCCACACAAATGGGATTAACGTGGTATGAAGGAAAACTACTGGCAATGCAGATTAAACAAGCACTAAAATGAAATATTTCAGTTAAATTTATTGTAAATTAAATAAAAACAGGGATCGTAAATGGAGAGAATGCATATAGAATATTTGGGTGTTCCTATTCAAAATGAACTTATTTTCGTTTTGTGGCAGAAGATAAGACACGAAATTATAAACCTGATGAAAGGTAGTAAAAAATATTATTTCATTATTTTAGACTCCGCGCCTGATATGTCACCAGGACCAACTTACCATAGTGGTAAGATTTGTTCTGTTAAGTAATGAATTAAAGCATGTTGAAATTAGGGAGCACTTTTTACGACTCAGTTCAATATCTGATTCAACAGGACAGGGTATAACTAATGCAATAGATTTTTTGAAGACTCATATTAGTTTAGGTGATCTAGGGAGGCAGCGTTACAATTATAGTACACTATAGTACACTTCAACATTAAAACACCATTTGGGATACTAGGTGGGAAAGCAGAATCGATGCACTAAAAGTTTTTAGGCATAATTTAGATACAATATATGATGCATAAGATACGCTCCATTCCGATAATACAAAAGATTCTGATACAAGAAATGTGGCAAATTCTTTACTGTTAAAAATTGAATCTTTTAAGTTCAAGTCTTCCATAGTAACGTGGTACAACGATTTACTCAAAATCAACGTCATAAGCAAAACAATGCAGCAAACAAGTACTGCTTTATCAAATAATATGTTATTACTGCAACAAACTCAGTCAAATTTTCATGATATTAGATCAGATAAGATTTAATATTTTATAGGAGAAAAGCGATTACGCCCTTCACTTCCACCAATTAATACTATTAGACTTCGAACGAAAAAACGATTTGATTATGAGAGCAAGGACGAGACCTCCAAAAATCCACAAGACAATATTAATTCTTTTTTTGATACTGCATTAAGAATAATCGAAGAAAGGTTGATCAAATAAAAACTTATTATAGAGTTTTTGATTTTCTGAACGACTTAAACAATTTCCTTAAAATAGATAAAGTAAACAGGTCTTTAAAATGTAGATATTTAGGGGAACAATTTATTTGATCTATCTAAAAATAAAGAAGATATTCTTGCCCAAGGTTTATACGATAAGATTGATAACATTGCATCCTATTTCCCCTGAAATGAATGCATTACACGTTATTCAATATCTATTTACGAATAGTCCTATCTATCTGTTTCCAAATTTAGTAATTGCTGTAAGAATCTATTTTACATTACCAGTGACAGTTGCTAACGGTGACAGGAGTTTTTAGAAACTTAAAATAATAAATATTATTCATTATCGGACTTATCTATTATCAGTATGGAAAAGACAATTTCTGAAGATATAAATGTATCAGATATTATTTCAGAATTTGCTTTAAAAAAGCAAGGAAAGCAAGATTTATTAACATTTTTCATAATAAGAATGTATTAATAAATATTAATTAGTATAAATGTTTATTCAAGTTAAAAATTATTACTCATATTTACGATAAGTTCCTGCTGGCCTATTTTTCCGAAATACACCTTTATCTCGCTTGGAAGTTAAAAAATAAAATCCCAACACAATAACTTCTTTCCCAAATTACGACTCGAAACAAAATCATTGTAACATACTTTCAAAATTATTTGATTTATCCGCGGTTGCTAGATACACGTCTACGTTAAACGTTTAGATTGTTGAACTTTCGTTTGGAACTACATATTCAATATCATAATTATTTAATAATAAATCGTAAACAGAGATTTTGTTAGATATACAACACCTTTAAACTAAAATACGAAACATGTACAAATTTGGCAACACTGCAGCATTACGTTCAATAACAAAATATCTAATTATGTCATAATTTTGTGTAAAATGAAATTTTTTTACATAATTGTAACATCTCACATACACTTTTGCATTATACACGATTTCAATGACATCTGGTATACACTACGCAAATATGAATGCTTGTAACAGGAGAGGGGTTAAAATCCACAAACACCCACACAGACAACAATACGTTGTAAAATATCCCTGATGCTTGAAGTTTATTAACACATGCCCAGCTACATTTTACTTTAGTATCATAATTGTGGCCACAATGAGGTGCTGCGTATATGATGTCCTGGGTTAAGTAATACAGGTATGTGTGTGTGTGCGCTTGCGTGTGTATGTGTGCGTGCGTGTGTGCGCGCTAGCGTGTGTGAATGCGTGTGTGCATGCGTGTGTGTGGGTGTGTGTGCGTGTGTGTCCGTGTGTGTGCGTGCATGTGTGTGTATGTGTGTGTGTTGGTAGCTACACACCTGAAATACAATCTTTGTAACATGAATTCTGATTTTCACGACTATAAAATTTGTATCAAACAACATCTACTAATTCCTTATCACAGAATTGCATTATCCCAACAGCCGTGCAGTCATTTCTCCATAAAACTGTACAATAAGCTACCGCAGAAGACGAAACCTTTTTCAACAACAGAGCTTAAGCATTAGCTAAAACAGCTTTTTATTGTACGAATGAGTTTTTTAACTGTGCTTTAAATAAATATTAAACTATTTTTTGATATTATATGTATATACATATATATATATATATATATATATATATATATATATATATATATATATATATATATATATATATACATATTTAGAATTGATTTACGTACACGCTTTAATCTGTTATTTTGCAGTCGAATAAGACAGTGACGTAAGGGTCTTTCGGTGGTGGCAAGTGAAGCCAGTCCTCAACGAGCAGCAATACAAAAATTAAACTCAGTTGGAAGTAAATGTATTGAGTTTAGTTATACTGTACGGTATTTATTTTCTTTCGGTGTCAACTCTTGGAAAAATATATTACTAGTTTGCTTAAACAAAATTGAAATTCTTTGGAAAAAAATAATTTCACTAAACCTAATTGTTTCGGTGACGGAATTTATATTATTCTAATGGAATAAAAAGTAAACTAAAATTCTTATGCTATACAGAAGAAATGTTTTTTTTTTAAATTAAAACGTTAGTATGTGTTTTATTTCGATTTTCGGCAGCTTGTGTATATTTGCGGCGAAGCTAGTATTTTTGGACACACTTACATATGATTATGACGGTACATGAACAGAGATGTTGGATGATATTATTGAAAAAAGCTTAAACTTGGACCAGATCGGGAATTTATCACGGTTATCTGGTATCGCATCTTTATGGATCTTCCCCTTCGATGTACGGTTGACATCTAAAACTAATATTATTGGTTAGGACTTAAAACTAATTGTATAGAAACGGTGGGTTTGGAGGGCGGTCAGGATAAAAGTTAGGTAAAAGAGTCACCCATCTGGATGATCTCACGGCTCGCTAATTGCAAGGAGGCATCCTTGAGGCTAAAGTACTTCGGTAGAAGGTCGAATCAAGTACTTTGCGTGCTACACAACTGGCGGTACTTACAAAGCTTGTTGTTTTTTAATGACTGTATACGGGATGTTGACGGTTGCGATAAAATATAATTATTTCTAATTTAAAATATTTAGTTTGATGTTTAATCGGTGCTAAGCTTCAGATCTTTTACGTGGATTCTGTTGATCTTTCGATTCGTTGCGGGATCCTTCAGGTTGAACACTACGGAAGATAGTATTTTGGTTACAACGCACGGACATATGAGTTATAGACTAAGTTTTGCGGCAACACCCAACCGCAGCTTAAAAAATATTCCTTTGTAAGCTGTGACCTAACGGTGTAATCGAGATCGGATGTTGTTTCTCCAGCACCAGGTTACCTACGGTCGGTTTCCACTCTCGCTTACTTAGGTTATAGTGTTTAGCCTGTGCATCAAATGATGTAATAAATTCTTACGGACCAACTTGAATATTTCTCGCAGCTATTCTAAACGGAAATTATATTTAATTATATCGGCGCAGTTTATATCCATGTTTTCATTCGGGTTGGTTTTATTTTTTCGGATATATGTGTTAAGAAATGTTAATTAACCTCCAAAATTTAAAAATGCAAGACAAAATCCTATACTCACCTGAAGGGCGTTACTTACTGCAACTGTAAATTCATTAACATGTTTGCCCCAAAGCCGGTGTTTATTTTCGCAAAATTGAGAAATCATGGTTTTTGATATTCGGCCCATGCGCCATACCGGTTAGCTTGAGGCGTATAAATTGGGCTAAAGCGGTGAATAATTCCTAAGTATGACTATAATTGTTTGAATACTGTACCATCTTATTGCGTTCCATCATCAATTATAATCAATCCCGGTATACCAAACACACAGAAACATAGACACACAAACACAGACACACAGATACACAGACACACAAACACACAGACACACAGACATAGAGGCACACAGACACACAGGCACACAGACAAACAGACACACAGACGAACAGACACACAGGCACACAGGCACATAGACACACAGGCACACAGACACACAGACACACAGACACACAGACACACAGACACACAGACACACAGACACACAGACACACAGACACACAGACACACAGACACACAGACACACAGACACACAGACACACAGACACACAGACACACAGACACACAGACACACAGACACACAGACACACAGACACACAGACACACAGACACACAGACACACAGACACACAGACACACAGACACACAGACACACAGACACACAGACACACAGACACACAGACACACAGACACACAGACACACAGACACACAGACACACAGACACACAGACACACAGATACAACAGACACAGACACACAACACACAGACACACAGACACACAGATACACAGACACACAAACACACAGACACACAGACACACACACACACACACACACACAGACACACAGACACACAGACACACAGACACACAGACACACAGACACACAGACACACACAGACACACAGACACACAGACACACAGACACACAGACACAGACACAGACACACAGACACACAGACACACAGACACACAGACACACAGACACACAGACACACAGACACACAGACACACAGACACACAGACACAGAACAGACACACAGACACACAGACACACAGACACACAGACACACAGACACACAGACGAACACAGACACACAGACACACAGACACACAGACACACAGACACACAGACACACAGACACACAGACACACAGACACCAGACACACAGACACACAGACACCAGACACCAGACAGCACAGACACAGACAGCACACAGGACACAGACACGCAGACACCAGACACACAGACACGACAGACACCAGACACACAGACACACAGACACGCAGACACGCAGACACGACAGACACGCAGACACAGACACAGACACCAGACACCAGACACCAGACACCAGACAGCACCAGACACCAGACACGCAGACACAGACACACAGACACGCAGACACAGACACCGACCGAGACACGCAGACATCTGAGTAAACTGTCATGTATCAACGAGACATCATATTGACATATGACACAGACACACAGACACACAGAACACAGACACACAGACTACAGGCTACAGATTCACACAGACACACAGGCAACAGACACACAGTTATCACTAAGCACACTGACTCGAGATACAAGCCCCAATCTGTGTAAATCTTGTGTTTATGTATGTAAAACTGATGTAAATTCTATATTTTGTGTATAATTATTGTAAAATACCGTATTACAATTAAATTAAAATATTAACAAGAAACGTGACAAGGCCTACATATTTTATACGTTAAAAATGCAAATGTCAACGTTTTCTATCCTTCTGCTTAAGTCTGCGAATAGACACCGTGGTAAGAAGTGCAGCCTAAGGGCAAATTTTAGAGGAAGTGTTTTGATGGCTGGTTTTCGTTACGGTAGCTGAATGTTATACAGGTTGAGACCAAGATCGAAGTTAATCCGACGATTGAAAGGCACGGATATGGTTTGTAGAACAACTAAAATTAATATGGGATATCAATTGATTATCAATTAACACAAAGTCGTACTCTGAATAATTTGTATAATACGAAACTTGATAAAAAATCAAATAGCATAAAATGATTTATATATTGCAATAAAAGTATTTAACTAAAGTGCTACTTATATTTACTTTAAAAAGTATTTACCTCCACGTGGTTGTATTTTGTAACAAGTTCATACCAAAGTATAAATATGTAAGGCTGAAATTAAAGTCGTTACGATTAATAAAACAAAGGGAAGTACACTCAACCTCTTCTTCAAGAATTTGTAGTGTAAAAGAAAAAAGAAACACCGATGTATAGTGCTTCTCAACTATTAGCCAGTGTCAATAGTAGCCACGTGTAGTTATTGATTTTCTTACGTAATTTACAAATTTAGATTTTTATACAAGAAATAATTGTTTATCTATTTCATAAAAATTTTTTAGAGTTATAGACCACATATACTTGTTAATTAAAAGTTTATGTTCTTTAGGCAAATTTTTACTTTTAATGTTATGTTTAAGATGTAAAATATATTTTGTTCTATTTTTGTTCATGTTATAATTATATATTTATAAGATCAAGTGAACTAAAAAATGTGTGTATTCACGAGAAAAAGGTTTAACTTGACGAAGCACAAAATTTCCTTTGTTCTAGGCGATTAGATTATACGGTGTGTATTATGGTTTACACACAATTTTTGCTTCACAAATCAAACGCATATAACGTACTATGTAAAATTCATCCTGTTTAAGATAGTCAGATATTTTATTTTATGCATTGGGTATTTAAGCTTGTTTTCATTTGGCTTGGGACTGATTACATTTTGGGAGAAATCCAGCAGCGGAGAAGGGACGTTTGTTAGAGGCAGCTTTTGGTTTTTATCAAATATTCCTAAAACAGCCGCATATTTCAAGGATATAAAAATACGTACGTATAGACTTTACACATATCGATTAATTATGATCTTTTCAATTTTTTGATTCGACGCGTAATTTAGCGGCAAAAAATTCCTAAAGTAGAATTTAAGTGTTAGTTCAAATTTTTTCAATACCTGAATAACGATTAATTTTATAAGAAAAAGTGTAGACAAGTTTTTTAAAGAAAATTGAATTTTACATAACTTTTCTTTACAAAGTTTCTTAATATAAGGCAAGGTAAACCTAAAAATTAATTAAATATGAATGAAAATGAATGAATTTAGATTTTTTTTTTAAGTTAATATATATTTATGTCTATTAATCTCTATCTGACATGAAGTTTTAAATGTCATTCTGCATAAATTATTGTTTTTGTTTTTACAATGTTGCCTATTTTCGTAAAGAACTTATTATAAAGGAGGTTGCATAATTTATCCCAAAAATGTTATAAAAATAATTTCATTTCTTTTAGTTTCCATTTTGTAGGTTGGTAGGTCGTGTGGTGTTCCACACTAGATATTTATGTTTTGTTTGAATAGATTTATCAGTAGCATTAGTCAAGCAATCGGTTTGAAGTTATATTCACATTAAACAAGTCGGTTTATCATAGTATAGATAATATTATATATTATATTTAATTAATTTTTCGACTTACATTGCGTTATATTAAGAAACTTTATAAAAAAAAGTTATGTAAAATTAAAGTTTCTTTAAAAACGTCTACACGTTTCCTTATAAAATTAATTGTTATTCAGATATTGAAAAATTTGAACTAACTCTCTTAAATTCTACCTTAGGAATTTTTTTACCGCTAAATTACGCGTCGTATCAAAAAATTGCATAACGTATAATTAATTGATGTGTTTAAGGTCTATATCTAGGTATTTTTATATCTTCGAAATATGCAGCTCTTTTAGAAATATTTGATAAAAACCTAAAACTGTAACAGTAGATGAGAAGTTCGAATCTTTTAGGGGCAGATGTAGTTTCAAACAGTATATTCTGAGCAAGCCTAATAAGCACGGGATTAAAATTTTTGCCCCGTCGGTTTCCATGATGCTTTATACAAGCCACATGGAAGTATACGTTGGCACTCAGCCCGATGGTCCCTGCAAACAAGACAACTCTGGCAAAACTGTACTAGAGAGTCTTTGTAAACATATCTACAGTACCGGTAGAAATGTAACCGTAGATAATTGGTTCACGAGCATACCGTTGGCAAAATCTCTACGAGAAAAAAGATGATCACTGATTGGTGCAATTAGAAAAAATAAGAAGTAACTACTGTTGGAGTTTACTACACAAGGAACTAGACCAATCAATTCGAGTATGTTTGAGCAAGATTGTACTCTAGTACCGTACATCACA
This sequence comes from Vesta saturnalis, assembly GCA_036346205.1. Lineage (NCBI taxonomy): Eukaryota > Metazoa > Arthropoda > Insecta > Coleoptera > Lampyridae > Vesta > Vesta saturnalis. The sequence goes on from JARFJB010001104.1 coordinate 669,918, forward strand.
AAAAGGAAAAGGAATGTGTTATTAATTTCGACAATGCATAGAGGTGATAATGTGGATGAAGAAACTAGCTTACCAGAAATGATCCTAGGTTACTATAAAACAAAAGGGGTGTTGATTGTGTGGATAAGCTTTGTGTCCAATATAATTGCGCCCGTTGCAGCGGAAAATGGCCGATAGTGGTTTTTTGTAGTGTACTGAATGTAGCAGCAATCAATTCGAATATTATATATGTATCTGATAATCAAGTTCTACCTACTAAACGTAGTGAATTTTTAGAAAAGCTGAGTTGTGAATTGATGTACTATTATTATAAACTTCGTGCTGCCTCAAAATATATATCTCCTGCGATTAAAATTAGATTGCAAGAAATTTAACACATTGACATAGAACCAGAACCTGCCATTCAGAATCAACCACAAATAGGACGTTGCTCCAAATGTAACTGGAAGACTAACAGAAAAACTAAGTATTACTGCAAATTATGCAAAAAGTTTCTCTGTCTAGAATATTCAGTGACTACTACGACAGTTGCTCAGAAAATTATTTCCCAAATAAATAGGTTTTGTTTTGAAATCATTTTCCTAATAAAATCCTTAAATTATTCACTAATTGTATGTTTGTATCAATTATTATGAATCAAACATCATTTTTGATTTAAAATAATAATAATTAAAAGCCACGGTGTCTCAGACCGGGTGCGCCCCTATCTTGTCCAAATATGGGTGAGTCTACTGAACAGTTAAAAAAAAATAAAACTTTTTGATTTTTCCCCGTACATGCTGAGATGAATACATTTTCTTCGTGATTTAGGGCTTTCGGACGAAGCAGAACTTTTCCCAAGAAAGATATTTTCAAATATACAGTTAATAAAAAAAATTACGTGGAAACCCTGTAGGGGGCGAAGATTTTTTTGTAAACAAATGCCTATAACTATAACAGTAGACATAATTTCACCAATTTTGGCTTGTTGGAAAGGGTTTTCATAACAGATTTAAAATATTACCATTTTAAGTTAACAGTCACATGTGCACAAATTTACAGAGAGCGTTAGAGTAGGAGAGCCTAGTTTTATCAAATTTTAGGAACATTTTAAAATGGCAGCATGGTATTATTGTATGTGTATCAAAAAGTAGTTGAAGTTAAAGAGAAATCAGTGAAAACCCAAAACAAGTATCTTTTTTCATTAACAACAAAAGTAACAAATCGAACAGAAGAAATAAAAACGTACAAAACTAAAGAAAATTAACACAAAAATCAATAACGACACACGAATCAACAAATTGACCGTTATAAAATAAATTGTTTCAATTTTCTTACCTTCGATGACAAGACATAGCATACCCGACATTGATTGAAGTACAACATTGCATATGACTTCCACATGTACACTAACAAGTGTTTAAATGATTTTAGACAATGGTTGTATATATTACTATATTATGATATAGTATATTGAGTATCAAGAACAGTAAGGGACGTTTACCGCTCGATGGCCACGTTTGGAGACTCAGCGATAGCGAAGCCTCCAGTTTGGGTGGAGACCGGTACAACCCTTAATGTTCGTAATGCTCATACTGTTTTTTGCACGATTGTATGAAATTTGCAACAATTTAAATTATTTAATTTCTACTAAATAAACTAAAAGTCAAAAGTGACGTTTTAAATACAAATGTCCAAATTTTTTGTTCTTATTGTTTTGCAATACAGGGTCCGCCTTTGGGAGCTGATCCTATGAGTATCTGCTAAACCAAACTTACTATAATTTTGAAAATTTGGTGACAGGGTAATGATGTTAGGGCTAACTCATCTAAAATATTTTCACGTTCGTACCACTTCCGGTTATACCGGAAGTCGGGACTTAGTCGCTTATTTTAAATGGAACATCCCGTATATTAATACATTTTTTGATTCTATGTCGAATTTTAAGGTAAGTTTGTTAAATAAACTAGATACGAAATTTCTGTCGTTTTAAAAAAAACATTTTTTTTTAAAAATTGACAGTTGCGGTTTTAGTAATAACTCGTTAATTGTTCTGTTCTTGTCAAACAATTTGAATAAAACTTTTAGGTGTTGTAGACAAAGGTTTATTGCAACAGTCTGCAAAAAATGACATTTGTATTTTTCATAAAAATAAAATTATGAATGTCTTAACTTGACTATCAAAAAATGCAAGTTACTCAAAAAAATCAAATGGAAACCCCTATTTTTTATTACTCAGATGGATTTAGCGTCAAAAATTAAGGTAAGTTTGTTTAAAACTTTATTTGCCTAAACGTAACAGTTTCATACTTATTATCAAAAAAGTCCCAATTTTAAAATTTGTGATAAAAATGAGCTACATACTTAAATCTAGTATTCCTTGTTCGTGGTCACCATGGAAACCAAATAATTGAAATAAAGAAAAAATATTTGAAAAACTTACTGCAAAAAATTATAAAAATTGATAATTTTGTGATTCAAAAGTCATTTTTGCCAAATAGAAATTTTCTAAGTCATTTTTTTCAAATTCGATATACAACATAAGTGTAAAAATTTAATACTTTATGAGTAAATCGAAAAGGGACCATTATTGGCAAACCAGCGATCTTAAAAAATTTCGTAAGGATTCATGGAAACAGCGTTGGTGCTGTGAGGGGGCGCACCGTCTTGTTGGTACCATAAATTTTCCCTTTCTAGATTTAATCGGGGTTGAATTCGAGTGTTTAATATATCAAGATGATTTTCTCCTAGAAATTAAATTTGTAATCATAAATCGCAACAATCAACTATTTTAAACCTCTCAAATTTTCGTTGTAAAAATACACGTTGAAGATTTCGTTATTCCGAATAGCACAAAATACGTTAAAATTCCAAATTTCCTGAAAATGGTATTCGCGAATTGGATTGCTGTTTTCGTTATTCCAGTAATGCGAGTTTCGGCGATTAAATATGCCATTTTTTGTAAATTTAGATTGGTCCGTCCATATGATATTAGTCAAAAAATTAGGAATTTCTTGTATTTTGAGCAAAATTGTTTCACAAAATTCGATACGTTTCAAGAAATCCGCTTCTTTCAAATGGTGAACTAATTGTAAACAGTATGGTCTAAACTTATGTTTCTTAAGAATTCTTCTGATAGTTGTTGGTGTTAAGCCAATATCTGTTTTCGCGTCGTTTATGGAATTACAGGGATAGGCACGGAAATATCCTAAAGTTATAACTTCATTCTGATCGTTATCAATAGCAGTTTTTTTTGCGAGGAGCAGAGTGTTTAAATGAGCCAAACTGTTCCAAATTTTGAACCACAGGCCTTATTGTATCTGTTGATGGTCGGGGGCGCTCAGGATGGCGTTCGATAAATGTTCTTACTGTTCGTTTTACAACTCTATGTCATTTTCCGTGAATTAAAATTGAATTCAAATAATCTGAATTAGAATATTAAAGTCGAGCCATTTCATCAAGAAAACACAAACTGTCAACAATTTTATTAAATTATTGACTACAAAAGAAAAACAAAATAAATAAGCATCTTTATCGTGTAATGATGCGCTGATAAGTATGTATTACCTCCGCAGTAAAAAGTAGTTTTTTTCGATTTACTCATAAAGTATTAAATTTTTACACTTATGTTGTATATCGAATTTGAAAAAAATTACAGAAAATTTCTATTTGGCAAAAATGACTTTTGAATCACAAAATTATCAATTTTTATAATTTTTTTCACTAACTTTTTCAAATATTTTTCTTTATTTCAATTCTCAATTATTTGGTTTCCATGGTGACCACGAACAAGGAATACTAGATTTAAGTATGTAGCTCATTTTATCACAAATTTTAAAATTGGGACTTTTTGATAATAAGTATGAAACTGTTACGTTTAGGCAAATAAAGTTTTAAACAAACTTACCTTAATTTTGACGTTAAATCGATCTGAGTAATAAAAATAGGGGTTTCCATTTGATTTTTTGAGTAACTTGCATTTTTGATAGTCAAGTTTAGACATTCATAATTTTATTTTTATGAAAAATACAAATGTTATTTTTTGCAGACTGTTGCAATAAACCTTTGCCTACAACACCTCAAAGTTTTATTCAAATTGTTTGACAGGAACAGAACAATTAACCAGTTATTACTAATACCGCATCTGTCAATTTTTTTTAGAAAAATGTTCTTTTTTTAAACGACTGAAATTTCGTATCTAGTTTATTTAACAAAATTACCTTAAAATTCGACTTAGAATCTAATCCAATTTATACACGGGGTGTTCCATTTAAAATAAGCGACTAAGTACCGACTTCCGGTATAACCGGAAATGGTACGAACGTGAAAATATTTTAGGTGAGTTAGCCCTAACATCATTACCCTGTTACCAAATTTTCAAAATTATAGTAAGTTTGGTTTAGCAGATACTCACAGGATCAGCTCCCAAAGGCGGACCCTGTATTGCAAAACAATAAGAACAAAAAATTTGGACATTTGTATTTAAAACGTCACTTTTGACTTTTAGTTTATTTAGTAGAAATTAAATAATTTCAATTGTTGCAAATTTCATACAATCGTGCATAAAACAGTATGAGCATTACGAACATTAAAGGTTGTACCGGTCTCCACCCAAACTGGAGGCTTCGCTATCGCTGAGTCTCCAAACGTGGCCATCGAGCGGTATAGTACCTATATATAATTTTACGTTGGTAAGTAAAACACGTCGGTAAGTAAAATCTTACCGACAACTTGGGCCTCGCAACCAGTGAACATATTCTACTGTCTTGGAAACGGATATGGTAAATAAACAAAAAAGCTCAATTGTGCAAAATAGTATTTTACGTTATAAGTTCGGTAAAAAAGATATTACGTACGAATAGGTAATTAATTTTATTGCGCAATGAGTTACGAGACGACGAGAAGAAGCATCTTCTTCAGAAATTGTATCTGAATGCTATTCAAGCCCTGAACTCAATACATCCAGCTCCAAAGGCAGTTCGTTGTATAAAGACTGATGTAATTGGCACTGATACTCGATCCACAACATTGTGTGATTGTGAGAAATTTCCTTCAATTCAAATCATTAGTATTGATTTAAACATACCAAAATGACCTTAACTCTTATTTTTCAGTTGAATTTCACCTTAAGTCTTATTTTCATTTCGATTTTAATTCTGTATCTGTTTACTTTCTAAAAATTTGTTAATAAATTTTTTCTGCAGTTGCCGTTGAATTAAGTACGGTAAAATTCCTAATGTACCGTAAAAAGCTACTATACCGTAAAAACGAGTTTTACAGTATACTAGAGTATGACGTAAAACTGACAATTACAGTACAGTATGAAATAAAAGATATTTTTAGTACGTACGACGTATTATAAATGACCATTAGAACATACTGGAGCGTGCAAAAATCGACAATTATATTACGGCGTGCCTCTGCTTTCAATTATAGCACGGAGTGCTTTTGCTTTATATGATAGGTTGGCTACTAGAAAACAGTAATATTTATCTGACATTAATAAACTTCAAAATTTTATACAAATTTTGCAATTTGTTGCACAATATTAATTACCAAATGGAAAATGAATGGTACGATTCGAATCATTGAACACTTTAAATCCATCTCTGGACTTCATAAAATGGCTTTATTATTCATTTGACTAATTGATAAAAAAAATTAAGGAATAAAATCGAAATGGTAATCATTCTAAGAAAGGATCTCTTCATGCGTACTAAAAATAGTGTATAAAACTCGTGTATAAGCGCCTTTAAAGCACTTACAACATTAAACTCTCGTTTTCTTCAAAGTTGTTGTGAGTGCCTAAAAGGCTTGCTTATTCACTCGTATTATAATGTACCATTACAATAAATGAATTTTAAAAATAAATGCTGAGCATTTAATTAATTTTCTTGATTTCTTCATTGCTCCTAATTTCATATTAAAGCGGTTAAATGTTATTGGGAACTACGTCAATTCGTATAAAACACATATTCTATAAAGATTCTGTAAAGGTTTGCTATATTCATATCTAATTCTGGGAAATGGTATAATAAGCACAAAAATACATAAAAATTCGAGTTTTCTTTGAAACACAAGAATATATTCGTTTTGGGCTTTCACTGATTTCTGTCTAACTTCGCCTACTTTTTGATACACATATTATAATACCATGCTGCTGTTTAAAAATTTTCATAAGATTTGATAAAACTAAACTACTCTACTCTAACTTCTTCTGTATTTTGTGCATATGTGACTGTTGATTTGAAATACTAATACCTTGAATCTGTTTTGAAAACCCTTTCCAACAAGCCAAAATTCGTGAAATTCAAAAACATTAATTTAAAGAAATCAGCGCATGACTTGTCTTATTGCAATAGCAAAGAATACATAGGACAGAGAGTTAATCACTTCAAACATATTCATATATTCTCTTATTTGATATGTACCAAACAGTAAGCTTTGTTTTTTACCTCTAATCAATTAGAATTGTCAAAAAGCGACAAACCTTAAGGTGTATAACAACTGCCAATGAAAATAAGCAATGCTGTCTACAAATCTGAACTCTCATATCTAATACATCTGATATACGTCAAACAGACGTTAGTAAAAGTATAGGCGCCAACTTTTTTTTTTTTTATGATTGTGGACCTGAACAGGCCTATCGTGCTAAAGCACTCAGGAACACTTAGGAGGATGGATAGAGGGATAATGAATTGCCAATAGATGCCTATGAACAGCTACCTTAAATTTTCTCATATCATAAGTGAGAGGAAAACAGGAACTAGGGAGATCATTCCAGAGTTTAGAAGCCGTGTAGAAAAATGTGGATTGTGCCCGTTTGGTACGACAAGTGGTGATTTGTACTGCTTACTGATGATGTGAATGAGCGAACCGAGTGTTTCTCGCAAAAATAGCCGGAGATGGTATCAAAGAATGTAATTCACCAGCACAATAGCCGTTGTAATAACGATAATACAAAGAAAGAACTGAAACCATCCTTCTATGCTCAAGGGACTGTATGTGAGAAGTTAAGGACGGGTCATTTATAAGCCTAATCGCTCTCTTTTGAATACGATCAACGATATCGAGAACGTATTGGGGAGCACTAACCCAAAGGTGAGAATTATATTCCAGATGAGGCCGAAGTTGGGCCTTATACAGCAGAAGGGGTTGTCGAGAGGTAAAGTACTGCTTAGATCTGTACAAAAAGCCTATTTTACGAGCAGCTGTTTTGGTAGCTGACAGAAGATGGTCAACCCATGAGAGATTTGAAGATACAGTCATACCCAACAGAGTAATAGAGTCTGAAAACTTAAGAACTGAGCCATTCATACTTACAACAGGAAATGATCGATCTTTTTTGGCGGACACAAGGCAACACTGAGTTTTGTTAGCATTAAATTTAACTAGATTATTGCTTCCCCCATTCGAGAATACGTTGAATGTCTTTGTTGATTGAATTTGCCATTTCAGCTTTAATTTCTTGATTTGACATAGAAGGTGGATTATCACTATGAGTAGACTGAGATGAACTACAGTGAAGAGTGCTATCGCCAGAAAAGCAATGGATGGGGTTAGTTGTTGAAGAAATAAGGTCGGTTATGTACAGCAGAAAAAGTGTAGGCGCTATAACGGATCCCTGTGGTACGCCCGCGTTAATGCTAACTTCTTTTGAAAAAAAGCCATCAACTACGACACGTATTCATCTTTGATCAAGGAAACTGGAAACCCAGTTGATGAGTGTATTATTTAACCCAAACAAGGTGAGTTTGGCAAGTAAACACTTATGCCAAACTTGGTCAAATGCCTTTGAGATATCTAAAGCGACTACAACTGTTTCACCGGACTGCTCTAACGTATTGTTCCAAACTTGGGTCACATTTGAAAGAAGATCGCCTGTTGAACGACTTTGCCTAAACCCATATTGGTGGTCACTAAGGAGTTTGTTAGTTTCAAGGAACGTGAGCAGTTGCTGATTGATGGATTTTTCCATGATTTTAGACAAAATGGAAGTGATGGCAATTGGTCTGTAATTTGAGGGATCGGTCTTATCACCTTTTTTGGGAATAGGTTGAACATTTGCTAACTTCCATGATGAAGGGAATTCCCCAGAAGATATAGAGATCGTATAGAGCTTAGATAGGACTGGTACTAGTTCGGGGGAACATTTCTTTAAGACAATAGCTGGGATACCGTCTGGGACAGTCGCCTTATTGAGATCAAACCTACTGATGAACGATTCTAAGAGCTTGTACCGAAAATGAATTGGTTTCATAACGTATGAAGAGTTGACTAGGGGCACATCTTTTCCAGAATCATTGAGACACGAGTTTGATGCAAACAAATCCACAAAAACGTTGGCTTTGTCTACAGAATCAGCAACTACCGATCCGTCAATAGATGTCAGGGGGGGAAATGAAGATGTTCGAAAGTTTTTACTAATGGCTTTTGCTAAAGACCAAAATTTACGACTGCCTAAAGGAGATGTAGCTAGTTCGTTGCATTTTCGTTGTTCGAACAACTTTTTAGTTTTAGTGGTGACACCTTTGCAGATATTTCTAGCACCAACGTATTCTACATGACTGTCAACCGATTTATTAGATTTCCATTTAATGTAACATTTATTTTTTAAAGATATTGCATCAGAACAAGCCTTATTGAACCAGGGTTGGGAACGTGAATGACCTACACGGTACTGTTTTTTCGGAATGTACAACTCCATTCCCATGAGGATGACTTCAGATACTGAAAGAGCGATGTCCGAAGAAGAGGACGACTTAAAACAATATTCACGCCATGGAAAGGTTGCAAACAAATCCCGTAAATCACTCCATCGAGCTGACTTAAAACACCACAAGGTTCTATCGGTTTTGCGAACAACAGTGGAGTTAGGTACAGTAGAAATGATTTTTATTAGACAATGGTCGGAAAGACCTAAAGGCGAAAGAACGGAAGTTTTATAAACAAGAGGGTTTGATGTGAAAGAGATCTAGAAGATGTGGAGTATGGTTAGGGTTATCAGGGATTCTTGTGGGTTCAGAAATCATTTGTGTGAGATCACATGAAATAGCAAATGTTTCTGCACTATGACCAGCGGATTTGTAGTAGATGAAAATTGAAGCCAACTAGAGTTATGAACATTGAAATCGCCTACAAATGAGATATCGCAAGATGGAAACTGAGACAGGAGATAGTCAACTTTCATACTAAGGTAATCGAAGAAGTCTTGAAAGTTGCTGTCATTAGGAGACCTATAAATGCAACAGTAGAATTTCACAAAATTAGGACCAGAATGTTTAAACCAAATCACGCCAAAATTTTTATTTTCTAAGGAAGAAACCCTCTTGCAAGCAATTCTGTCCTTGATGTACGCACATACGCCTCCTTTATATCGAAAGTTAGAGTGAAGATGGTATTGAGGAAATTGCAAGTCGGGTGACTCGGAGCTTTCAGAGGAGACTTGTGTTTCAGATAGAAACAATATATCAGGTTGTAATTGTTCAAGATGTTGGTGAATAGCATTAAGATTAGACCTGATACCGCGGATGTTGCAGTAGTGAATCAGAAGGTTGATACTTTCGATGACCGAGGTCGCTTGGGCCCTGCCCTCCCGGACATCCGAATGGGGCAGGATTTTACGTCCGGAATTTATTACCATAGAAACCACAGCCATCTTATTTTTTAATTTGGGACTTTTAATCCGATAGGAAGACAGTGAGAGCGAGAAGGAAGAATAAGGATGAGAATAGATTAAGGATGATGGAAAAGGTAACCGGCACCCTTACCGAGCTCAGAAAATCGGAGACCCAATATTAAGGAGCCCATGGTAAGGGTGGTGGTACCTCCCGGCTGGCATGGAGTATACATACCTACCACCTATAAGACTTGCGAAAAGACATGCGCATCTCAAAAACATCTGATTTTTAGCGTAACCCACGTATGTGTTCTCGATCTTCTTTCGCCCGCCTATACAATATTTAGCATTAGATATTCACAATTTACTTTGATTAACGTGTCATTGTAGCAGTAGATCATAATGACAATTCTTTCATACGCAAATCTGTCCTGTCTAAAGTATCGTGCTGTGTTGCCTAGTAAGGCATATGATAATAAAGTCTCATATTGAATTAATAATAATTTGTTGAGAAAATGCCAAAAGTCATCACAAAGAGTACAAAGTTGCAAATTTTAAGGTGCTATAAACACCTTAAAAGTAGTGCAACAGGAGAAAGTAATGGACAATTTATCGTAATGGTGTCGTACATATTTCAAGTATGTAAGAACTTAAATAACTTTCTCGCGCGCACATTAAGTGTGTATTTATTTCTAGGTTTCACAGGCAACTATCCAAGACGTCATAATGGCAAGATCTCAAAATTTAAAGTCGACATATAGAGTTGCACGCGGAAAACCTGAGTTTTGGGAGTTTTAGGAAAGATCTAATTTGGCAATCTAATTCGAAAAATGAATATTTTACTTTGGATAAATTGTATAGTGTTAAAACGGTTTTCGATTTTGATAGGGGTCGAACGACATTATTTAGAATTTTGATACCAATGGATTACAAGCACAAACGTGTCAATGGGGAGCAAATTTTATGTGAACATAAATACGCCGTTGTAGCACAAATTAAGTTTTTGACAAAATTTCTGCAGTTGCAAAGTTCAGGCCAAGATTTCAGATTTGTGTATGTAAACGAAACGCGGATTTAACAAATCGGTTCTAATATCCATCGTTGGGTATACGATTCTGACATCAAAAGTAATTCGTCGAAAATTAAAATTGAAGGTAGCGACATCAAAAGTAATTCGTCCTAAATTAAAATTGAAGGTAGGAGGTACACTATTTTGCACGTGGGGTGCAATTTAGGGTTTTTGGAAAACTGCGACTATTTAATCGATTTGGGGAACAACGATCGGGATTATCATGAAACTATGAATGGGGACCGGTTTCGGAATTGGGTGACTAAATAGCTGATTCCCGTGCTGTCCAAACTACCCGGAAATTGTGTAATGGTTATGGATGATGCATCGTATTATTCGGTACAGTTAGACAAGCCACTCTCATTTTCTAGTAAGAACCTTGTAGGATCAAAGGGAAAAATTACGTAGTTGATAATATTTTGATTAAGCGTGGGTATGAAATTGTAGGATTGCTCCTTAACATTTTCAACACAACCCCATCGAAATGGCATAGGGTTTTTGTAAAAATTATTACAATAAGCAAATACCTTCTGAGCCTCCATCGAAAGACAGGATTCAAAAATTACGACTTGACACTTTATTCAAATGTCCTCCTACAGTGTCTCAAAATTCCTGTTCGCATAGGGAAAATATGATTTTAAACGATTGTGAAAAGGTTATGGGGATTTTTTGATCGAAAATATCCCACCTGTTATTATAGCACTAAGAGAACCCAATTCATCTTGAGATAGTCACATGGATTCATATTCTTCTGGTGATATAATGCAGTTGGAATAAGACCCCACTGTTTAGCATCAACATGTTAGTAAAAATAGATTTAAATATTTGGTTTTCGTCAGGTCTGGTCCGTGGATACTAAAGAGACAATCTTGAGATCAGTTCCATTTAGCTACGACTTAAAAGGTTACATTTCTGATTACTTTGCTTTCATGTATACAGTAAAAAAAAAACGACGCAGCAAATTTCATCACGAAAGTAAATCTTCACCTTAGATTACTTATAAAAGAGCGTTGTGGATTTCCCGGATAGGTTAAATTAAATAGATACATATTAATGTGCTGGTTACCTACTGACTTTGCGACCGAAGAACTACGTTTTCAAACAAACATCAAGTTTAATAATCATGAAAACAAAGAGAAAAATGCAGTAGGTAAATTTTATTATGAAAGCAAGTCTTTACATTAGGTTGCCTATGAAATTGTGCTCTGGATTTTCTACACATTTCTTCCCTGATTTTTACTTTGGAAAAAAGGAGAAGTAATTCTTATCAGTTTTTATGTACATTTGGTAAACAAAATATCTCATTGTATTAGATAAGACACAATGTTGCTATTTATGACCAATGTAAATAACGCACAATTTGGGTTTTATGTAGGTAATGAACGCTCAAGGTCTGAAGAATAAAATTTACCTTTTTCCAAATAGGTCAATTACATTTGTGCAAACAAAGTCTAAGTAGCGTGAAAAACTGCGTTGCAATGCTGCATTAGTATCACTTTAAAAGTATAACCTACAATTTTCAAAAGTCAAGCTACGATAGTAACCTATCTTCCTTTGACACTTCTATCACATTCTAGCTAGATTTCCATTGTCAGTTCTAATTCAAAATAAGATGAAACAGCTATATATATATATATATATATATATATATATATAATATATATATATATATATATATATAAATATATATATATATATATATATATATATATATATATATATATATATATATATAATATATATATATATATATATATATATATATATATACATAACAATAAATTTGAAGAAATAAACCAATCAGTGTGTAATTAACTGTCAATTTTGCAAAGTGCTTGTTCACAATTTCATTCTGAACTTGGGAACAATGCCAACAGTACGTCAACGTCAACATTTTTCCCAATTGACTGATTTTGAACGTGGCCGTATTATTGACATAAGAGAGGCCCGACTTTCGCTAAGAGCAAATTGCTCGTCGTGTAAACCGAAATGTTACAACGGTATTGAGATATTGGTCCAAATAGTCCGACGAAGGGGTGCAACAACGTCGGATCTGGACGTCCCCGCAGGACTACAAATCACGAAGAATTTCGCTTAAGACTTTTGGCCACAAGAGACAGATTTTCAACAACTCGATCGATTGAAAATGATTGGATGAAAGATGTAGGACCCAGAATGTCATTGTGAGCTGTTTATCGCTGGATAAGGTCTTATGGGCTACGTTCATATCGTCCATTTTGATGTCTTCCTCTTACACCACTTCACCGTCTACGCAAGCTAGAATGGAGCAATGATAGAGCGAATTGGGCGCAAGAATGGCGTCGAATTGTGTTTAGTGACGAATCATGATTTTGCTTGTGGGCCCACGATGGTCGTAGGAAGGTCAAGCGGATGCGTGGAGAACGAAAAATCCATTTTTTGTGGAACTCAACACAGCCCTCACACAAGGAGTGATAATATGGGGTGCAGCTGGAAAATGCCATTTTCCAACAGGATAATGCGTGCCCTCATACGGCAAGAGCTAGAACACGTTTTTTGGAAGAACCTAACATTGCCGTCCTCCCATGGCCTGCTCGGTCGCCTGATTTGTCGCACATTGAACATGTATGGGATGAGATCGGTAGGCGACTGGGTAATTTACCACACCTTCCAGATAACTTACACGATTTTCGGCTACGGATTCAAGAAGCTTGGGTTGTTATACCACAGGTGTGCATTACAAATCGTGGCGGAGCAACTCATTGTTGAAAACATTTTTAGTTTTTGTTCTTTTCTTTTCAAATTTTAATCGTTTGTTTGTTCTAATGAAAGACGTCGTTGCAGGAAATTTCAATAAAATCGTACAATCAATTCAAGGTGTTGCAATTTTTGTGGAAATAAATATATATATATATATATATATATATATATATATATATATATATATATATAAGGTTTGTACAAAATACTAGGACAAATTTCTGAGACTAAAATATGATAAGAATCTAGCCCAATTTACCTTAGTCCAAAAGTTGATAGTTGTTATTTTTTTAAACTCTTTTTCAAGTACCTATCTTAACAATAACAAGATGTACATAAAATTTAGTACCTAGAGGCTTTCTATGATGAGAAATCCACATTTGATCATAGTTTTGATGTATCTTCCAGAGGGCGCCACCAGCCGCCCTTTGCCTATATTTAATGCTCCATAACTTTTTTCTGCGTCGGAAAATAAAATTTCTGGTCAGAAATACTTATTCCTTGATATTTTATCTGCAGAAAAGAGATACCTTGTAGATGTCGCCTAAAGTAACCGTTTCTGTGATAATAGAATCTAAAAGCTCTATTACGGACTAAAATTCATCCTAGCAACGACTAATCATTATTAAATATTGTTATTAGTTACAGAAGAGTATTGTCAAACAATTCAGCGTGACAAATCTTTATTGTAATTTTAATTTCCTTCTTCATTTTTCGCTATGGCCGTATCCTACACTAAATCAAAAATGACCGATATGATATTAGTTTATGGTTATTGCCAAGGAAATGGTCGGAAATCGGCAAATAGACGCGTTCAAAACCATCAAACATTTGCCGCTGTTGAAAAGAGTCTTCAAGCAACCGGTAGTTTTGCTCCTGCTACGGTTGATTTTGGACGGAATCGTACTATTAGAACAGCAGAGGTCGAGAAAGAAATTTTGGGACGGTCTGACGAAGATCCGACTCTGAGCACGAAGCACATTGGTTTGGAACTTGGCGATTCTAGGGATACAGTTAACAGAAAGAGTACACTAAACATTTAGGGTTAGATGCAGAGATGATGGATAGGGTGCAATTCAATTTTGTCCGAAGAAATAATCCTTGTTTACATAAAAACAATTTATAATTTAATAAAGGTTTGCTGTTTTGGTTCTATGTCATTCACTTTGTATGCTATCCCTATCGTTATTTGCCTGTTCATTCTTTTACACTCTTATGTTATTATGTTGTTGTGAGCCAAGTTCTGTTTTTGTTGCCCGATTGGTCTTTAAACACGATCCAAACTTCTTGGGCCAGTTTAGGCCTCAATAAGGTGTAAATATGGACTATGATGTGTGTGTGTGCCTGTGTGCGCGTGTGCATGTGTGCGTGTGTGTGCATGTGTGCGTGTGTGTGCATGTGTGCGTGTGTGTGTGCATGTGTGCGTGTGTGCGTGTGTGCGTGTGTGCGTGTGTGCGTGTGTGCGTGTGTGCGTGTGGTGTGTGGTGTGTGGTGTGTGTGTGTGCTGTGTCGTGTGCGTGTGTGCTGTGTGGTGTGCGTGGTGTGTGTGCTGTGTGTGTCTGTGTGTGCGTGTGTGGTGTGGTGCGTGTGTTGTGTGCGTGGTGTGCGTGTGTCGTGTGTTGTGTGTGTCGTTGTGTGTGTGTGTGTGTGGTGTGTGTGTGAGTGAGTGTGTGTCTGTGTGGTTGTGTGTGTGTGTGTGTGTGTGTGTGTGTGTGTGTGTGTGTGTGTGTGTATGTGTGTGTGTGGTGTGTGTGTGTGTGTGTGTATGTGTGTGTGTGTGTGTGATGTTTTGTGTCAGTATGCGCATGTGCGGTGTGTGTGTGTTTGGATGTGTTGGTTTCCATAACTCTAGAAAAACAAATACGTACTTCAAATTGTGCATTTAAGCTTGTTTTCATATCTCCTGAAGCTGATTAATTCAGCGGCGCAGAGGCGGGGAGGGATATGAGCGGTTTTGTATTTTATCAAATATTTCTCAAGCAGCTGTACATTTCAAGGGTACAAAAATATCAACATATAGACCTTAAAAACATCGATTAAATATTATGCAATTTTTGCAATACGACGCGTAAATTAGCGGCAAAAAATTCGTAAGGTGGAATTTAAGTGTTGGCTCAAATTTGTTCAATATCTGAATCAGGATCAACTTCTTAGGAAATTTTAAAGAAAATTTAATTTTACGTTACTTTTTTATAAGGTTTCTTGGTAATATAAAGCAAACTAAATCTAAAGATAATCAAATAGGATTGAAAATGTTAAAATTGTACGAGTATTATCGGTATTTTATAGAAGTGGGCAACTTTGAGTTTTTTTTTAGTTAGGATCTATACGTATATTAATGTTTATCTGATATAAAATTTGTAATGTCCAACTGATTAGATAATTGTTTTTGTTTTTGCAATGTTGCCTATATCAACGTATTAAAAAACTCATACATCCATATTTATCTCCTCTTTGGCAAATTTTACAATTTCCATGACACACAGTAACATCATACAAATCTTTCAATGGAGCTATTAACTTGTATATGTCATGGCCAATACCCTTCAGGTGAGTATGAACTATTCTGATTTCCTTGATTGCTCACAAGTATGTGTCATTCCTGTTTATCAAACACCACACATCTACTCTTTGATCCACCAAGTCTCATAACTGGTTTAAAAATGATTTGGTGTGACATACCGACACCAACATACTACGATTTACTTTATTTTGAAAATGCTCTGCATCAATTCCTTTCCTAAACTGGGTTCAGTTTGAAAAAAAGGAGTTACGACCTTATTCCACAACGGAGACCATACGGAATGTACACGAAGATGTGTAATGGAATTCTAGATGGTACACCAATTTGTATAAACGAATTCGATACTTCCGCCATCACGTCATCATGGGTAATTTATGTTACTACTCGCTCACATTTGTCCTTCGCAATCATTATCATCTTGTTGGCCATATGCATGTGAGCTGTGAATGCAATAAAGCATCGCATAAACTACCGTGTGACTATCAAATTATTGACCACCATACACATATGAAAAGATGGGTTCACTGTACAAAATTCCATGTTCAGAAACCTGGTGCTCACTGTGTAGAACACCCCTAACATGTAAGGATGATACATGCCATGTGTTCTTTGTGGTGAAGTATACTAGCTGGGGTATTACTATTTTTATAATGTCACACCACTACATTACTTAACAATTATTATTAATTTTATTAAATACATAAATAAAAAGTTTACCTCGAGTAGGACGAATACTTTGCTCGAGTACCTCTCTAACCAACTGTGCCATCGAAATTCAAGCCCCAATCGATATAAACTTTCTCTTTATGTTTCACGGTGACATGTGTGACGTCCCACCAACCTTTTGTTATCCGCAATATTACAGTTGTTTCGATATTGTACATGGTATGGAATTTATTCACATTCATCGCCTGCTGCAGCAAGATTCAGTTCCACATCTACCGACGACACAGTTCCATACGTGAAGTTAGAATAAACCAGTAACAACCATCTGATAATCCACCACAGGAGTATCTACGATGAGCACCACATTGCAGGTATGCATGTACAAAAGTGGAAAGAACCTTTTGCACGTGAATTAAATCAAAACATTTGTTCCTGAAGCAAGCTATATATCTGAATAAATCCACTTACATATAAAAAACTTATTACACTTGTAGCAAGTCACACTGTTTTTATTCCTAAAACAAACCATATAGTGGAAGCGCACACGACTAGATTATGGGTTTCGTGGGAAATAAATGACTATAGTTGGAGACACCTTCTGCACCTTCTGAAGGTGAAAATTTTTTGAGTAAGAAGAAGAGAAGAAGAGAAGAAGAGAAGAAGAGAAGAAGAGAAGAAGAGAAGAAGAGAAGAAGAGAAGAAGAGAAGAAGAGAAGAAGAGAGAAGAAGAGAAGAAGAGAAGAAGAGAAGAAGAGAAGAAGAGAAGAAGAGAAGAAGAGAAGAAGAGAAGAAGAGAAGAAGAGAAGAAGAGAAGAAGAGAAGAAGAGAAGAAGAGAAGAAGAGAAGAGGAGAAGAGGAGAAGAGGAGAAGAGGAGAAGAGAAGAAGAGAAGAAGAGAAGAAGAGAAGAGAAGAGGAGAAGAGGAGAAGAGGAGAAGAGGAGAAGAGGAGAAGAGAAGAAGAGAAGAAGAGAAGAAGAGAAGAAGAGAAGAAGAGAAGAAGAGAAGAAGAGAAGAAGAGAAGAAGAGAAGAAGAGAAGAAGAGAAGAAGAGAAGAAGAGAAGAAGAGAAGAAGAGAAGAAGAGAAGAAGAGAAGAAGAGAAGAAGAGAAGAAGAGAAGAAGAGAAGAAGAGAAGAAGAGAAGAAGAGAAGAAGAGAAGAAGAGAAGAAGAGAAGAAGAGAAGAAGAGAAGAAGAGAAGAAGAGAAGAAGAGAAGAAGAGAAGAAGAGAAGAAGAGAAGAAGAGAAGAAGAGAAGAAGAGAAGAAGAGAAGAAGAGAGAAGAAAGAGAGAGAAGAGGAGAAGAGGAGAAGAGAAGAAGAGAAGAAGAGAAGAAGAGAAGAAGAGAAGAAGAGAAGAAGAGAAGAAGAGAAGAAGAGAAGAAGAGAAGAAGAGAAGAAGAGAAGAAGAGAAGAAGAGAAGAAGAGAAGAAGAGAAGAAGAGAAGAAGAGAAGAAGAGAAGAAGAGAAGAAGAGAAGAAGAGAAGAAGAGAAGAAGAGAAGAAGAGAAGAAGAGAAGAAGAGAAGAAGAGAAGAAGAGAAGAAGAGAAGAAGAGAAGAAGAGAAGAAGAGAAGAAGAGAAGAAGAGAAGAAGAGAAGAAGAGAAGAAGAGAAGAAGAGAAGAAGAGAAGAAGAGAAGAAGAGAAGAAGAGAAGAAGAGAAGAAGAGAAGAAGAAGAAGAAAGAAGAAGAAGAGAAGAAGAGAAGAAGAGAAGAAGAGAAGAAGAGAAGAAGAGAAGAAGAGAAGAAGAGAAGAAGAGAAGAAGAGAAGAAGAGAAGAAGAGAAGAAGAGAAGAAGAGAAGAAGAGAAGAAGAGAAGAAGAGAAGAAGAGAAGAAGAGAAGAAGAGAAGAAGAGAAGAAGAGAAGAAGAGAAGAAGAGAAGAGAAGAAGAGAAGAAGAGAAGAAGAGAAGAAGAGAAGAAGAGAAGAAGAGAAGAAGAGAAGAAGAGAAGAAGAGAAGAAGAGAAGAAGAGAAGAAGAGAAGAAGAGAAGAAGAGAAGAAGAGAAGAAGAGAAGAAGAGAAGAAGAGAAGAAGAGAAGAAGAGAAGAAGAGAAGAAGAGAAGAAGAGAAGAAGAGAAGAAGAAGAATAATTCTTCGTAGAAAATTCATTTTTTTCGCCAAACTAAAGATCACTTTATTTCGAAAGAATTAGTTATTATGGATTTAGACGGAAAAAACGACATTAAAAAAAAAGTTATCTGTCCCTTCATCTGTATAAGACAAGCGGAACACTATCTCAAAAAGAATCCTAGATCCCAAGTTTTCAAACCCTATTTCTATGTTAGGGATGTCCGTATCATCCAACCTTTCATGGGTTGACCACCTTCTGTCAGCCAGCAATACAGATTTTCGTAAACTGGGTTTTCTGTACAATTCTAAACAGTACTTCACATCGCAATAACACCTTTTACTGTAGTTATAATGTTCAAATTCAACATCATCTGGAATACAATTAGCACCTCTGGGTAAAAGGCATCTACAAAAGAGGTATAAGATTTATAAATGACCCTACAGTCTCTTGGGCACAGAAGAATAGTTTCGGTTTTTTCCTTATTCTACCGCTATTACAATGGCAAGCGTGCCCCCGAAATGCTCTCCTTAATCCTTCGCATGCTATCTTCGCTAGGAACACTCGGTTTGTCCATTCACACCACAATTACGCACTCAAAATTCCATCATGTCACACTAAACGGGCGCAATCTATATTTTTCCACACGGCCACCAAATAGTGGAACACACACCGTTCCTGCTTTCCTCAAAACTTTCATTTAGTAGCCATTAATAAACACTTCTCGGCAGCCTAACAATATCCGTAACACAATGCCACTATTCCTTAGTGCTTTAGCACGTTAGGCAAATCTAGTATATATATATATATATATATATATATATATATATATATATATATATATATATATATATATATATATATATATATATATATATATATATATATATATATATATAGTGTTCCTAGCGAAGGTGGCATGCGAAGGATTAAGGAGAGCATTTCGGAGGCACACTTGCCATTGTACTAGCGGTAGAATAAGGAAAGAACCGAAACTATTCTTCTGTGCCTCTTTTGTAGATGCGGTTTACACAGAGGTGCTAATTGTATTCCAGATGAGGTTGAATATGAAACTTCCTTATTACGAATACTACAATTGTACTCGTATTATGTTGCAAAGGAAGGAAATATAATTCCACTTATTTAAATAAACTAATAACGTATTAAGCAATAGACGAGGAATAACAGTGTACTGTAATTGGCGACACATTTATATTATAAAAAGTTAACATGATGAAACTATAAAGGAATTTCTGATACACAAATTTTATTTAGGGTTAGAAATTAGTAAAGCTATACCATTACTTTACTATTTTGTTTAATGATACTAACTTTGGAACTGTAATCAATTTTCACGTATCTCAAATGCCTCAAAAGAAGAACCGAGTATATTGATTTTATTTCAAGGTAGGTTGAAATGAATTTTTCGGATGTTTTGAGCTTCACCGTCCAAATTCTTTCAATTACGATCTAAGTGAAGTGCTTCGTATTTATCCTTCGTAAATAAAAAAATATATCTAACAATTAGATAATGTGCACATTTTTAAATCCTATTGCAAGAAAAGGCAAACGTTACATACTAGCTAAATACAAAAATAAAAGAAAAAAAGGTATGGGTATTATTTATCTTGTGAGGTAGATATTACGAAGACTAAACAAAACATAAATTAATCATAAAACATTAAATCATGAAACTGATTTCTCAATATCTTTAAGAACGCCGAATGCCGATTCCTACTTGTACGCTAATGTAAATTATGTCGATAACACTTACAGTTTACGTCCTGAGTAGTGGTAATTCTTTAAGGATTATTTAAGATGTTAGAATAAATTTATGAAGTATGAAAAATGTGAAAATGCAACATAAGGCTACTGTTAATATAACAGTTTGATAAACCTATAAAGCCAACTATGGAATCTAATTTTAGTAAAGAATAACTAGATCCTTAATAAAAGTAAATATTAGTAAACTGCCTTGAAGATGACAAATCAAAACACCCTCTAATGGTCGAAGGCTGACAGTGAACAATAGCATAATGTGAAAATGCAACATAAGGCTACTGTTAATATAACAGTTTGATAAACCTATAAAGCCAACTATGGAATCTAATTTTAGTAAAGAATAACTAGATCCTTAATAAAAGTAAATATTAGTAAACTGCCTTGAAGATGACAAATCAAAACACCCTCTAATGGTCGAAGGCTGACAGTGAACAATGGCATAATCAAAGAGCAAGCTTAACAAGATTTAATCAAATTATGATGTAAGTGTAAAGTTGTGAAAAACTTTAATTTCAAATTGATAAAGCATCCCCAAATAGAAACTTAACAGAGCAGTTAAAAATTTGTTTAAATCTATCAAAGAAATAATTTTTTGTTAATAATTGTAATTATAACTTTACAGTGAAAACACAATGTAGTACATTTAATATGATTTCTAAATTTAATACTACATACGTTAAATTATTATGGTACTATGGTATTTTAACATATAATTAAATTTAAGACGTACCAGTGCGTATTTTTTTTTAATTATGAGATAACAAAACCTATTTAAACGGAGACCTCCTTCTTGCCCATTGAAGTTATTACGATGTTTATATATCTCAATGGCTTCACGTTGTAAACGAACATAATAATGTGATTATCTTGACAACATTTCCATATTATCAAATTGCATATCATGACTTAAATTATTTAAAGTATGCTCAGTTACCGCATATTTATCTGGTTGACGTAATCTACAAAATCTCATATGTTGTTTACGTCTTGTATAAAGATGTTTTTTAGTTCCAACGTACACTGTTCCACAGGAATAAGATAACATATACACTCCGGAAGATGATAATTTGTTTGAAACACCTTTAGGTGACCCTAATGTTCTTTAATTTTTCTTGCAGGTCTAAAAACACTCCTGATGTCATGATTAATTAAGATTTGTTCAATTCTATCTGTAACATTAGTTATAAAAGAAGGAAACCCAGTACCAACATTGAACACTACTTTTTCTATATGGTTACATCTAGCAGGTGTAATAACATCATTAGTATCTTTAAATGAATATCCATTAGCTTGTAGTGATTACATTAAATGTTTATATTCATCTTTCAAAAATTCAGGATGACAAATTCGTTTTACTGAATCCAATAAAGATTTAATTACACCAATTTTTTGACGTGAGTGGTGATTTGATAATTTCTGAAGGTATCTATCTGTGTGTGTCAGCTGTAGGTAAACCTTAAAAAATTGTGAATGATTGGTTTTAGATTTTAGTATGTCAAGAAATGGTAAACTTCCATTAATTTTCCACTCCATGGTAAACTGGATGCTTGGATAAATACCATTTATGAAAATTAAAAGTACATGTAATGTTTCTTCTCCATATCTCCAAATTACAAATGTGTGATCTACATACCTATATCAAACTAAAGTTTTTTTAGGTCCATTTTATAACACGAACGTTTACAATTCTTTAATGCATAAATTAGCTAAAACAAGGTTAAGATCCTATGAGCATCATATCACTCTCTGCAACTTTGAAACTATGTATTGGTTAAAGTCGGCAGATTTTTGAATGTAATGAGGAATTTTACCTACATGACTTTATAATAAAATCTAAGATGTTCTGCAAATTGTATGTAGGAAAACCCATTGAACTAGCAACGGACCTTAAAGGAACATTAGGTTTATGAATTTTTGGTAGACCTTATAGTTTTGGTAAAAGAGCTTCAGAGTTAGTTACTTTCTTTTTTATTTCTTCAGGAATAGATGATAATTTTGTAACTTCTTTACTTTTCAAAAGAAACTTTTTTTTAGATCTTCTGGTAGTTCACGGTGTCGGTGGTTCATATACTTGCTCTACTAGAATGTTATAGTCGTTTATATTTAATATAACAGTTTCACTACCTTTATCTGATAGTAATATTATATTTTCATTACGTTTAAGATCAAATAAAGCACGGTGCTGTTGAAAGGATAAGTTGCTGTTTGGAGGTTTTGCTCTATGTAATGTGAACGGTTTTACATCTAACTTCATTCCCAGCATCAAAAGAAAACGACTCAATAGAATTTCAACATCGGAAATTATATCTTCAAAAATCTGCGAAAAATTGCAGTAACACGCATTTAAAGTAAACGTCTCCATTTTGTACATTAATTATTTCCTGTTTTTAAGTACTTCTTACATGTAGTTAATCATACATTCATCAATATTTAGTAATTTTTACATTGTCACATTCCGTTTCAATTCATCATTAATTTATTATTAGTCCAGAAGAAGAAATAAAATATTTCGAAATATCGACTTAATAATGGAATTTTAAAAAAATTTTTTAAATTAACAGTCTGCTTCCTGACCTTAAATACCAATTAACGAGGCTTTATTGTATATATATATATATATATATATATATATATATATATATTGTAATGTTGGCTTATAATAAATTTATTAAAATGAGGGAATTATATTTATGAGGTTTAAAATTAGGGGATAGGTAATTAGATAATTGAATAATAAATTTAAATGTTAAAATGTTGATTAAATTATTAATGATTTTTTTAACTATGCACCGGACTAGCTCAATCTCAATTTGGGGATAGGGATCAAAGGTATTTAGTTTGGAAAATTAAATTTATATTTAGATGTGAATGTGTGTATAAGATTTACACTTTATAAAATTTTTACACATGTATAAAATTTACTCTGAATAGAATTTACCTCCAACGCATGCGTTGTAATGTAATTGAATGAATTTAATAATGTCAAAATTGTCAAATAATTTGGAAATTTACTGTTTAAGTTCAACAATGAAAATGATTTAAAATTTTGTTTACTTTACAAGTGTTTATACAAGTAATTGTTTGAAATTATATACCAATACATATATCTAATGAATAACGAATTTGCAGGAAATTTACCAAATAAATGTGATTATAAACAGGGTTATATACAAAAAAATGTGACTCACATATACAGTCCTCAATGCAGGTGGATGTCTTCGAATAGTTCCAAATTGATGCAGGTACTTTCCACTCGATTCTAGCTGTTACCATACATCCATGTGCAGCTAACCGGTACTTGGATTGTCGAAGGCAGCAGCTTCCAATGGCAAACGATGTTTTCTTTCCAAATCGGCCACTCCAGTCACTTATTTTAATTTGGTAATTTTTATTTAAATAGATTAAAAACTTAATGATTGTTATCGGTTTAAAAAGAAATGTTTAAATGTTATCCAAACTTTTGTTATTATCACTTTTATTTTAGATACCGGATCAAATTGATCTTATTAAGAAGAAATTGTACGTAGAAATAAAACACCAATAACCAAATAAATATGCTTTTAATTTGGTAGAACGGAATTTAAATAAATTTAAATACGATAACACGAAAAATTCTTAACAAAAACGTAACACAAATCAACTCGTACAATTATTTTCCGAAAATTAGCAGGTATCGGAGACCGAACTATTTTATTTAACCGCCGGTATAAAAACAATTGCTCTCGAATTATTTTCTTCGTAAAATGTAACTTTCTTTACGATGATTTAATTAGGTTATGAAAACTTACTTTTTTTTTTTTACAAATGCACAACACTGCTTTAACCTTATTTTAAATTTTAACAAAACTAGAGAGAGCTTAGCATTTCCAGGGCAATCCCTTTTATACCTTTTTGGTTGTTATTAAAAATTCAATTTTTTTTCAGCCATATTACCTAAGTAACTAAGGCTCTTATTGGTCGAAACATTTACAAATTTGGACTAAAATGGAAATTTGGCCATAACTTTCTTATACTTTAACGAATCTAAAAACTAACAACAAAAATGAAAACTACATAAAATTTCGAACAAAGAGACACCTAACAAGCTATGGTTCCTAAAATTAATATACGAAATCACTTAATCTAAACTGAATATGCTTATAACTATTTAAACTTACAAGCTACACTTAATCTAATAACATAAACGGAATTCTGAGGCAATTTTACATAAGAAAACATACTTTTAGTGTTAGAAATATTGAATTTAAAGGAATTTTGAGTTTATGTAAAAATATTCTAGATTTACCTAAGATTTCACACAATTTTGCGGTAAAAAGCCAAGTATCCTTATAAAAACAGTGAGATACTGTGAAAGAATGCCTATTAATTGCTTTAAGAGCAAAATTAAAGCCTAATAATATGAAAAATCTATAAAATTATGGAAAAAACCTAGAAATTATAACCTAACCAAACTTAAATCTAAAATTGGAAATAACACATATTTAAAAATGTTTTTAACACACAAAATGTTATGTTAGAGGTTTGTAATGTTTGTCTTTATTATTTTCACTAATCATTTCTAATGCATAGAGTCATGTATTGTTGCATTAAAAAAGTCTCCTCGTCTAACACACTTATTGAAATTTTCATTATAAAACTGTATATCACTATGAATGTCTTTATGCTAAATTGTTTTATGCATTATTCTTGCTGTTAAACTTAAATCACAATGTTCGTCTCTGAATTGCTTCCAGAAATATTTGCGAAAAATGTCTAATATGTCTATATGATAAGCCTTTTATTAAATTTCTACATTTCCTGCTTTCGAAAACTATTTATACAATATCCTTAACATAATCCTAACTATACAATTTATGTTTAAACACCTGTAAAGTGTTCACTTGCCAAAATACCCTACAAAAATTGACTTTTATTGAAAAAAATGAAATGCTAAATTGACTTTACGGAAAAAGTGTATTTAACATTCTTGACATCTTTGTTGGTAGCACAGTGCTTTTTATGAAGAAACCAAACTATGTACATAATATTCAGACTAATTTATACACAACAAATCTATTTTAACCACATCGTGAACCAGATTTCTATAAAATAATGTCTCGCACATGTATCGATCTTGAAATCACCCCTTTTTATTACTAACTTGTCATTTAAACTGTACGATCCTCCCTTTACCTCTTTCTGAACATCTCAATATATATATATATATATATATATATATATATATATATATATATATATATATATAGTGTGTCCCAGGATGGAGATGACAGCAGGAGAAAAATTTTTATTATTGATTTTAGGATAAAAAGTCTTTCTTTATATAAAAATCCTGCTTGCTTGTCAAAAAAATGAGGTCACGATAGTAAAATATTAATTCAGATGTACATGGTGTTGATAAATTAAGAATATATGAAAATGCATAAAGAGATAACTACCATTATTTATTATTTTACACGTAATGTTTATGAACAAAAGTTTTTTCTAATACAAAACAAAGCTTAACTACAAAATTTGAAACGTAAGTATGTAATTTTATGTTTTTGTTTGTTCAACATTGTAAAAATTCCAATATGAAAGTCTAAGTGTTGTGGCGTCAATAATATTGAACTGAAAAACGTCAATTTGACATTTTGTACGGTTTTATTGTTATTTGTACGTATTGTTCCGATATTTTGTAAATGTTAACCAAAGAAGAACGAATTTATTTAATTGAATGTTGTGGAATTGGTGATGTGTCATACAATTATGCAACTGGTCGATTCCATTAAATATTCCCTAATAGAGAGGGATCGCGTGAAGCATTGCGCAAACTTGTACTGGATGTCAAAAAACTTAAGAAAATGTACAATGAGGACGATGCGGCGACACTTTTGCCCATGAACTCCGTGGTAGACACCCCTAAATTGTCTTTGTGGAAACGCTCACTAGGGGTAGGATTAAGTAAATCGCATTTACAAAGAATTTATAAGGAAAATAGTATGCGACCATTTATATCAAGGTTCAGACATACACTTGAAAATGGAGATGAAGAGAAGAGGTTGGAGGTTTGTTTGTGGGTTGGTGAGAATTATGTTGATAACAGAAGCTTTCACAGAATGTTTTTTTTACTGACGGACCTTTTGCACCAACGGTCACGTTTCCTCACAAAACAGTCGTCATTGGGCTATGGAAAATCCAAATCACGTTATTCATAAAAGCGAAGTCAACGATGTAAAGAAGTTAATGTTTGGTGTGGAATTTTTTATGATAGAATTGTTGGCCCATTTTTTATTACAGAAAATTTAAATCCGCAAGTTCATATGCACCTTTTAGAGACAAATGTATTACTTTTTATAAACTCTTTGCAACCATAAATGCGGCGTAATATTGTCTGGCCACATGATAAGTGTCCTGCTCATTCCAAAATTTTGGTGAGGCAGTGGTTGACAAATCATTTCACAGACAGGTGGATAGGAAGATTTGATCCTATTAATTTTCCTGCAATATATATATATATATATATATATATATATATATATATATATATATATATATATATATATATATAACAAACACTGATTTTTGACCTGTTAAATATGTTCAATATGACGTCACTGAATATTTGTAGTCTGATTTCAATATTTACGATGACACTAGCGGATAATTTTTTCTTGAAGTAATTAGCTAACATAGTTTCTGGGCATTCAGTATCAAATTATTTTTGCTGCACTAAATGCTATTTTCTCATGAAGGTCTATTTCTGAGTGATAACATTGGAGTTATCATTACAATACATTACTAAAAGTCCGAGTTGTACAAGCTTATTTATAAATAAAAGAAAAGGAGTGGACCTAGCAGTGATCCCTGGCGTACTCCGACTCCCCTATCAAAAAGATGTGATTTGGTGCTATTACACAATACAAACCATGGAGAATCTACTCCACAAACACTAAACGCTTCTAATTTTCTTATTAGGAAGTCAAAATAACACTCTCTAAAGCTGGTTTACCTTCTTGTTAATGTCCTGTGTAAATTCAGAACAGGCAATACCCCTTCTTGGTCTACAACGGTTTGTCATGCGTTACTAAGTTGAATTTGTTCAAGTAAACCAATTTTTCTATAACTCTCGACATCGAATTCAAAATTGATATCGGCCTGTAGTTATTTACGTCTAATGGATTTTGCGCTTTAGGTAGTGGAATGACGTTTGCATTATTAAAGCCTGATGGAAAGCTACCGTTTTCCGTAGGACAGTTAATAATGTCTGTTAGGATATCTTTCTACTTCTTCCACAATAAGTTTGAGGATTTTGGCCTTTTCATCAGAGCCTGACGAAGTAGACCTCAAATTCGTTACTTCGGTCTTCACATCTTCACCAACAACAAAAAGCATGACAATAGATGTTATTTTAGAATTCGCTAGCATAGTGAAATAATGCCTGAGCGCAGTGTCAGGTGTTGAAGAGGAGTTCTACCAAGACAATTTGCCACTATCACTTCATTGGTTACCAGCGTACCATTGTCATTCTGATTATTTCGTTCTTGAGAACCAGTTACCATATTATTGAAAATATTTGTGGTTTCTTTGCTGGTAATTTTATATTCGCTTATTTGACTTTCATAACCATAATATAACATACAAGAGATAAAGATGTTTTACAACTAAATAGATATAAAAAAGTTTCTTGTAGCGCTTTCTGACGATGGTCTGTGGCTACTTTCTGAACAACAAGGGTATATTTAAGCTATTAAGGATTCAGTTATTGCTTATAATTGTGCAAACTGAAAAATGCGCAAATTTTCTTTTATTCACTTGTTAATGATATGTTACGCCCATACCGGCCCAGCTGTACTAAAATAAAATAATAAAACATTCATCTCTATAATCCCTTACACAAATGTCTATATAAACCGGTATTTGTAAATATATATCAATATGAAATTTTGGATCAAAAGCATGAAAGAAAACAGCTGAATATTCGCAGATGTTAAAAAATATGCAAAACTTTACTTACAATTAAGAAAATTGTCAGAGTGGAAGGGATAAGCAGGAATATTTTTTTACTTCTGCCCTAAAATAATGTATAACGAACGTGGTGAATATGACAAGTGTAAGGATATGAAGCTATTTAAATGAGTTATACCTTTTCAGATGCGTTATTTAGATAAGACTCCTTGCCGACGAAATGAGGGAGAACCCTCACGTAAATGTGTATAGCATTCCCATTCAGTAGGACATTTATTTCTTTTATATTGCACTTTGCTTCTTAAAGCCAACTCACGCCCTCTTCTTATAACCTTTGGGGATTCTAAAGTCAGAAGCTTTTTCGGACATTTTACGATTTAGTTTATTTTAACAAACGTTAACTAAAACCTTTCTATGATGCAATTGCATTGGTTGTATTTAGGGGCTTTACGTAAATCAAATGTTAAGTATGTGTAATGAATGTGTAATTATCGGTATTATAAGACTATGAAACATATTTCAAACAAATGTGCAGATTAAAGTACTTGATAAAAAAGAAAAAGTATAACCTTTTTGTGAATTGAAAATGTACGCTCAGAAAAGAATTATAGCCATTTCACAGTTTCATTGCGTGTTTATGTTTAGCGTTTATTTTTATTACTCACTTATCAATGAATGTTAGGTGGTATGTGTTATCAAGAGTTATTTTTTCTTGATACATAAGCTAACCAAATTTAATTGATCATTAAAAACTTGAGGATGACTTACATAGAACATTCAGATTGGTTTCAACCGTGATTACAAGGTTTTACCATAGATTATCATGTGGTGGGGTGTAATGATTTGTATAGGAATATTTAATACTTTCAAAGTACATGGTAGGTATGAAAAAAGTCACTTGACTATTCAGGTACGATTTTCCATTTTTAAAATAGGTTTTAGTTATCTGATCCAACAACTTGAAGAAAACAGTGATCTCACCAAAATGACAAAATGTACATAAAGTCATTAAAAACCGTAGTATTATTTACGCTGCGCACTAAATTTTACGATTAAATATACAGTATCTTCAAACCTCTAATTAATGGATGTAAGTATGTTTATAACCAATCCTTGCGCATTCGTATGCATGCCAGACAATTCAAAGTTAACTGATTTTTCTAATTAAACTTTTGAACTGCTGTCGCAATGATATCTGCAGGTATATATATAATTATTTTTAATAACATACACTTTTAGTCCACAACGACTGGCAACTTGATTTGATTTAAATTTGTAATTATAGATAATGTTCAGTATTAAAGGGGATACTTAGTACTTAATAGTATCTGGCATGAGGTGTTTCATCAAAAACGCGTTCCGCTGTGGAAATTCAATGTTCGCAGTCTAAATATCTACGTCTCTTACTGATTTATTGAATCTAAAATAACCTAAAGTAGTGTTTTCAGCTAAACCATTTATACATACAATGAGGGACAGAAGTACTAACAGTTTAAACAGTTATAGAACAAAAATAAAATAAAGTTACAGTGACTCACCTCTGTAACTGAATCACAATTGAAAATAACAACCATCACAATTCTACAATCAAAGAAGCATATATACTAAATTTATTCAGTGATTTCACTGGTTTAGGCTAATTACGGTCACAGCTCTGGTCATTTTTAAATTAAAATTCAGCTTGACACCAGACAACCTTTTTTCAGAGAAAATTATTTAAAAATAAATTAATACTAATAAACGTGTCTACCCTGCTTGCTATGAAGCTAGTGTTTCAGTTAATATTTTGGGATTTTGCTGTTTTAGGGCTTATTTGTTTACCAAAAAACTTTCATTAAAAAAAACCTACCTTAAAATAGAATCATTTTTCAAAGGAGTCACTTCGCTCCTTTCACAAACGTTAGAAGGTTTATAGGTATAGGTATTATATCAAGGAGCGAGATATCTTAATAGTACTTCTAGATGCAGGGTTCAAATAAAATCAGTTAGATATCTTATAACTTATTGTGATAACTGACACACACACACACACACACACACACACGCACGCACGCACGCACGCACGCACGCACGCACGCACGCACGCACCACACGCACGCACGCAACGCGCGAACGCACGCACCACGCACGCACGCACCACGTCAGCACAGCACACAGCACACACGCACATACACACACGACACGACACAACACAGCGCACGTCAATCAGCACCAACACGCAGCACACACGACACGCAACACACAAACACACACACACAACACAACACACACACGCCCACACACATGCACCACCACCACCCACCATAACCACGCACACACACCACGCATAACCATACCCACACACATACCACAGCACACGCATCACACACGCACAAACGCACGCAGACACGCATAAACGTATGCACACACACACACACACACCACGCACACAGGTTAGTGTAATATGTAAGCACGCATGCTATGTCATTTTCATAATGCCAGTATACATGTTCTTGTTCACGCGTGTGCGTGTACGTTATGCGTTAACATTGTTACACGTCCAAACCGCACTAGGCGTTCGTGTATGCTTACTAATGTAAGCGGGTTGCCAGTCAACAACAGGAGATGGGCGTGGTCGAAATAATAAGTAAAATGAATGATTAATACGCTCAAACACCTTAATCCGATATTCAAACAGCTCAGTCCGGGAAAATATGTCTCTAGGCGCCACCACAATCGAAACTTTGCTAAAATAATTATCTTAAGTTGGTGTTAATTAACCCTACTTGATTGTGGAAAGTAGGATTGTGCTTACTCAGTAGAACTCTCACACGAGGGTTCTAAAACAAACACTCGTCCCAAACAATTCAACTCAAACTCAAATATATTTAGTACTACCCAGGTTATTAGAAACTTTTGAATACACCTCGTATACCAAAACTTCCAAAAAAAATTTATCACTCAAATTTAACTGCATTCACGTAACCAACAGTTACATTTTCTACGTATCCTCGTATACATATAAAGTCAAATTTCTACTTATTAATGAATAAACTATTTTTCATTCAATGATTGATAATTAATTTTAAAATTCTAACCAAAAGAAATCAATGTCATCGGCTTAATAATGTTACTCAATATAATAATGATAAAGTGCTACAAAAAGTCAAGGAGAATAATCTCTTGAAGGTTTAATATTCCTAACATGAACGATATCTTTTAAATTTAATTAATTTTTATAATACTTTTGAATCGTATTGGACATTCGTAAATATGTAAGTTCTCAAAACTCATCTCTCTTAGTTATACTTAATGAAATTTTAATTAACAGCTGATCCGTCATTAGTGTACTGCATTAATGAAACTAACATGAAAATGTTTGCAATCAACCTGGCAAATATAACCTTTCAGGTTGTTCATTAATCTTAAAAATCCAAAATATGCAAAGTTTACATTTAAATCATCGAAAACTAGGTCACCAATTAAGTAAACGTCATAAATGTATCTCATAACTGGCTAAATAAACAACAGAAAAAAAAAGGTAACGATAAATATATATTGCAAAAATTCTTAATACTAAAACAACCAATACAACATAACTCGAGACCGATTATCTTTTTCCTTCAAAACTAATTAAAAATTACACCACAATACGCAAATTCAACTAATCAAAAAAAAAAAAATAATAATCGTGCTTATCTGAGTTTTTAAAGTACTTAAATATAATTCTTACTTAAAATTGTCCATTAATCCTACGCTTTTCTTTCTTCGTTCTTCCCGTAAATCAATTATTTGTAGTCCATTTGTATTCCTTAAATTGCCTGAAGGCACATAACAAATACTTCACAATTCCACAACCACTTATTCCTTTCTGCACTCGCGATTAGTCCAACTATACGAAGTTATTACTCCAATAAACCGTAATAAACTATACACGTTTGGTTGCCTCTTAAAAGTTTCTCGCAACCTTTAGGACAATTTAGTCCTTTCTTAACACAAATAAACTTTTAATGTCATATAAAATTACCTTAACATTGGCTCAATTTATTCCGAAAATTTCGTTTACTTACAGGTGGTCCCATAAATAATTTTAACTAAATATCGGTACAAGAACACGCGCCGCACTCAACACTGTAACGTAATAACTGTTAACTTTTATAAATCTGCTTACGCACTTTTTACTTTCTTGAAAATAAACAAACTGATTTTATCTTCAATCTCAATTTAATTAATTGTTTTATTTATGAATGTCTTATACGATTCATCCCCTTTCGGGTTACGCAGTTGTTTAAACAATGACTGCCTTCTATATTATTCACAAATATAACCCCAACTTAACCCTTTCTGATTTCACACATCACCTCGCGCGCGTGTCTCTCACCGAGCTCTCACCAAAAAGCAACAACCAACAACCCTCACGTCAATCTCTGACTTTTATATTTATTCCTTAAGCCATCCATCTTTAAACATGTCCGACTTCCTCGCTATATTCTCCAATGGTATTCATTCAAACTTTCTTAGTGCCGACAGATGCTACCATCTGTACAACCACGCTTATAACTACAATACATCGCCATATTTGTTTTTACTTACAAATTTTTCAATTACTACATGGAAAAACCAGTTCTCGTCATCACATTCATTCAGTGGCCATTCTGGACCATTACACAACTCTCATCGTTTATCTCCCACATGCGCTCGTCCTTCTTCCGCAACATTTGCAAAAATAAGTACAGTCTAAGGTCTCAAATCCCATATACATATGTAATACTCCCTTACTTTTAGGTACAATTTTATATATATATATAAGTATTGCGCCCTTCTGGTTTGGTAACCCAGCGCGGTTTTACTTTGCCTCGGCTTTGCTCAATCGGGTTTATTTTATAAACGGGTGTGGTTCGTAGTGATTATTGGATGGGCTTAACACTGTAACTTTAAATAAAATTCGTAAAGCATTTTTAACAGGTATGTTAAATAAATATTTACAATAAAGAAAATAAGAACGTATTCAACAAAACATGTACATGCGAACTCCTTGTCCAGGTCCTGGTGTCACTGGGTGCGTAATCGCT
Organism: Vesta saturnalis; assembly: GCA_036346205.1. Classification (NCBI taxonomy): domain Eukaryota; kingdom Metazoa; phylum Arthropoda; class Insecta; order Coleoptera; family Lampyridae; genus Vesta; species Vesta saturnalis. The sequence goes on from JARFJB010001104.1 coordinate 703,353, forward strand.
TCTGTGAACAAAAAGTCTTTTAACTTAATCCTTACCTAAAAGATACAGTTTAGGATACGGTCCGTATGTACGGTAGCGAGTGTTGTTCGATGCAGTGGTTGCTCAAGCGCCAGCGCATTGAACCCGATTCGTTTGAGAAAATCGATATCGTATTGTATGCCAGTAACTCTGAAGCGCTGCAGCAAGGATGTTCTACTCCTGGAAGTAATACACGCGAAATGCTCGTATACGACCTCGATGTATTCGGACAATCTTTCTTTAATTATTACCGGTTTAATGTAGGCAATTAGATTATTTATCTAACTAAATGAATTACTCTCTATACTACTTACTCTATACTAAGGTTAATTATTGATAATTAAACTAGGAACGAAATACTTAATATTACTTTAATGGTTTACGTAAAGATCGAATAATCTACGTACTTTTAATTTATTTACAAACGTTCTCGCACCAGGTATTTACGATGGTTATATTTATATACAAATTTATACTACAGGTTATGGAGGTATTCTCTACTAATCAAAGACACCATATGTGGTTATTACGTGTTATCTGTATGCAGTAAGTGTGTGAGTTTCGAGCGGGTCTCAGTAATTTCCAGAAAACGAAGGCGACGGCCTGTCTTTACTGTATATACTAAGAGAAAGGTCGTAGGTCTTTACAGCCCTGTAACAACCCTTCACCTCAAGTGGTGACGAGATACGTCGGGATCTACCCTGCGTGCCTCTAGGTGTTTGTGTGCTTTGTAAAATCCGGTGCTTAGCGAAGTATTTACGGTCGAGATACGTCGGGATCTACCCTGCGTGCCTCTAGGTGTTTGTGTGTTTGTAAACTCCTGGTGCTTAGCCCGGAAGTATTTACGGTCGAGATACGTCGGGATCTACCCTGCGTGCCTCTAGGTGTTTGTGTGCTTTGTAAACTCCTGGTGTAGCCGGAAGTATTTACGGTCTGCAGTGTTTGAATGTGAATTGTCAGAATGTATAACTTTACCACTTACGTGTCTTTCAATCGCGGTATTGAGCTTTAGGTTGCCCGATCGCGAAGGACTCTTCGTCGGTGAACAACAGGTCGGTGTTTACTCTAAGCAGACGGAACGGCTGCGGCTACTGGTTTCTGGAACGGTCAACGGTGGCGGCTGCTGGATATCGGCTTAACGGGAATCTACTGATTCTCTTTTCATTATGCGTCGCGAGTTTATAAAGGTATCGGTGGGCGGCTTCGCGGCTACCGTGAATACCGTTACGATTGGTTAAAATCGTTCTGACGTGCAGAAACTTACGGTTTCTTAGTAATACACGTCAGCAGTGATGAATAAATTATTTGTTGTGCAATATCGCGTAAACATGAAATTTTACATACAGGATGGTCCGTGCCTAATTTATTCTAAAACATATAAGTATAAGATGCTGGTTCTTTACATACCACCTTTCCTCTTCTTGCGGAAGATCCGTCCGCTTTATTTGACCTCATGCCATCAGGCATGGTATGCTAACGCGACGGCGATTGCGTCGCTGGCGGCGGCTAAGGCATTCCGGGGCGGCATAAGGCGGGCCGGTTCGGGTATTTCCCGGATATGCAGCTTCATTCCTCCGGTCACCTCGGTTGTCCGGCGCAAATGTTCCGGCGTGGTGGGAGTCCTTGGTCTCCCGTCGGTGTGTAGCCGGGTGGTGACCAATACCATGCTGTATCCCTTGCGGATGGTCCTGGAGACGGTGTGCGTGGCGCAGGCGGCGGAGATTGTTCCCGGACCGGAGAATTTCGTCGCGTTAGAACGCGGCGTCCAAGTCTTCGGTCCCGGTCGGCGGTATGGTGTGGCTGCCAGGGCGATATTCTTACCGGGAGTTTTCGGCGGACGCATTGTTTAAATGGGGCCATTTTTGAAAGATATCATTTCTGGTTTTATCCTTTGCTTTTATATGATTTTGAACACGCGGGTTTTCATAGCCGTTAAATTTTCAACGTTCCCATTGGTCGTTGGTCTAGTCTGATCGGTGACGTCAATCGCATTTCTCAAATCTTTTACATGCGCTTCTCCCGCGCTTCTCCTACTACCGGGTTCTCGGAGCTCGACAATTACGGGCGATTTTATTTTATACACAAGGTAAGGACCGGCATATTTTTCGCTAATTTCGCGGAAAATTCTTTTGCTTTGCTGGATAGGTAATGTGTTTTACGATATACAAGATCTCCTTTGCGGGGCGGTAGGCTCGGTGACGCAAGTTGTAATGATACCGTTGTACTTCAAAGGTCTTTGCTAATGAATCTCTAGCAAGTTCTTGTAGATCTTTTAAATACTTCAGTGTTGCGCTTGATCAGCTGCGGTTACGGTGGTTGCTTCTGTTGTCGGCGGTTGTTTCTGGGTTGACCATGCCCTAGGTGGTTCTAATTCTCTGAGATTATAAGGCAGGAGAAACCAGTTGATCCATGCTGTACGGTATTGATAGCGAAGGCTATTTCCGGCAGGTGAGCGTCCCATCTCGCTGGTTGTTTCGCGTAAATTGTGCGATCATCGTCCCGATCACTTTATTGGTTCTTTCCACCGGGTTGGCATGCGGGGAGTATGGTGGCGTAGAACGATGGTTGATTCCATGTTCCTTTAAGAACGTGCGGAATAGTTTGCTGGTATACTGGGCCGTTGTCGGAGATCATGTCGGGGAGTTCCAAAGCGGTATATTATTTGTTCTTTTAACGCTTGGATAATCGGCGGACTGGTAGCGTTACGGAGCGGTTTAAGTTCGACCCACTTAGTTAACCGGTCTTGAAAACTAACAGGAATTTATAGCCTTTCTTGGAACGCGGCAGCGGTCCGATAAGGTCGGTATTACGTTGGTCCACGGATGTCCAGGTCGCGAAAAGTACATTTCTCCTTGCGGCTTTGCGTACTACTTTTATAAGTCTGACAACTTATACACGTTTTTACGTATTTTATCACGTCGGATTTTATGGTGGGCCAGTAGTAATTACGGTATATGCGGCATAGTGTTTTCGCAATTACCAGGTGTCCTGCGGTGGACATCGTGACATTCTTCCAGGATATCTCGGCGTTTCTCTAGCGGTATACAAAGTTTCAACTAGGATGGCTTCCCATCTCTTTTCGGGTGTCGGATCAGGAATGATTTAAATAGTTGTCCTTCCTCTATTTTATATCGAGGGTGGTGATCAGGGTGTCTCGGACTTGTTGTATTGCCTCGATACCATGGACAGGTTATCTCGTCGGTTTCCTCCACCTCTAATGGAGATAGTCGGTTTTTCCACATCTCCAACAGACGGTGGAGCGATCATTGGTGATAGGTGTTGGAACGGTTTTAGTGGTGTTGATTTCACGGGGACGGTGTGCTGGTGGGTCAGGAGCTGGTGTTAGACCACTAAAGTGTACCTTCTGGCGGTTTGGACTAGACGGTGAGTGTGTCCGCGGAGGTAGCATTTCGAATTGGGTAGCCAACTCGAGAAGTTCGGTCAGGTCTTTAAAATCTCTGACGGATGTAATATTTATATTCCACCCTCAGGTTGTCATACATACGTTGTAGTTGTTCTTTCTCGACATGTTTCCATGGCGTCGCATTAGCGTCAGGACGGCGGTTACGTATTCCGTAGCTTTTTCTCGGGTTTTTGCAATCTATTTCGGATGTCCTCCTCTAGTTGAAATTGATGCCGCGGTGGTAAAAATTGTATTTTAAAACTGACCAAGAAATCTTTCCAAGTCGTCCAGGATTGTTGATGGTTTCTGTACCATAACAGGGTGCTTTCCTTTAATAATTCCGGAAGGGCGAGTAATAGGTCACGGTCGGTGATGTTGTAGCAGGTTTGTAATTCTTCACTCTTTCCAAGAAAGAAATTGATCGCTGATACCGTCGTATTTCACACCCATTTGCGTATTCTATCGCAAATATCGGCGCGTCTGGTTCCGGTAATGTCTAGGTGTTCCCCAGCTGGTGGTGGTGGTATCGGAGCGGTTAATGTTAGTCTTTCTGGTGTCAGTGTGGTTACTTGTCCTTCTCCGGTGCGTAAGTATTTTATTATCCTGGCACGAAGTGCATCTACATTCCTCCTGTCTCTAGTTTATATTTCCTAGCTTCGGTTGCTAATTCATCCTTCTTGAGGTGGTAAATCCATCCCACTCTTGTGTCGGTATCTCAGAGTCCTCGGTATACTCATCCTGTAACAGACAGATTAGTGTCTCTGGAAAACAACAATATGTGATTACTGGTACTTCTGCGGTCCTTTTGGAATCTGTAAACGGAAAATTATTTAAGGTGTTCAGTGTTTTTTTCGAGCCCCACGTTGGGCGCCAAATGTAATACTCCCTTACTTTTAGGTACAATTTATATATATATAATATTGCGCCCTTCTGGTTTGGTAACCCAGCGCGGTTTTACTTTGCCTCGGCTTTGCTCAATCGGGTTTATTTTATAAACGGGTGTGGTTCGTAGTGATTATTGGATGGGCTTAACACTGTAACCTTAAATAAAATTCGTAAAGCATTTTTAACAGGTATATTAAATAAATATTTACAATAAAGAAAATAAGAACGTATTCAACAAAACATGTACATGCGAACTCCCTTGTCCAGGTCCTGGTGTCACTGGGTGCGTAATCGCTTCTGTGAACAAAATAGTCTTTTAACTTAATCCTTACCTAAAAGATACAGTTTAGGATACGGTCCTGTATGTACGGTAGCGCGAGTGTTGTTCGATGCAGTGGTTGCTCGAAGCGCCAGCGCATTGAACCCGATTCGTTTGAGAAAATCGATATCGTGATTGTATGCCAGTAACTCTGAAGCGCTGCAGCAAGGATGTTCTACTCCTGAAGTAATACACGCGAAATGCTCGTATACGACCTCGATGTATTCGGACAATCTTTCTTTAATTATTACCGGTTTAATGTAGGCAATTAGATTATTTATCTAACTAAATGAATTACTCTATACTACTTACTCATACTAAGGTTAATTATTGATAATTAAACTAGGGAACGAAATACTTAATATTACTTTAAGTGGTTTACGTAAAGATCGAATAATCTACGTACTTTAATTTATTTACAAACGTTCTCGCACCAGGTATTTACGATGGTTATATTTATATACAAATTTATACTACAGGTTATGGAGGTATTCCTCTACTAATCAAAGACACCATATGTGGTTATTACGTGTTATCTGTATGCAGTAAGTGTGTGAGTTTCGAGCGGTCTCAGTAATTTCCAGAAAACGAAGGCGACGGCCTGTCTTTACTGTATATACTAAGAGAAAGGTCGTAGGTCTTTACAGCCCTGTAACAACCCTTCACCCTCAAGTGGTGACGAGATACGTCGGGATCTACCCTGCGTGCCTCTAGGTGTTTGTGTGCTTTGTAAAACTCCTGGTGCTTAGCCGAAGTATTTACGGTCGAGATACGTCGGGATCTACCTGCGTGCCTCTAGGTGTTTGTGCTGTTGTAAAACTCCTGGTGCTTAGCCCGGAAGTATTTACGGTCGAGATACGTCGATCTACCTGCGTGCCTCTAGGTGTTTGTGTGCTTTGAAAACTCCTGGTGCTTAGCCGGAAGTATTTACGGTCTGCAGTGTTTGAATGTGAATTGTCAGAATGTATAACTTTACCACTTACGTGTCTTTCAATCGCGGTATTGAGCTTTAGGTTGCCCGATCGCGAAGGACTCTTCGTCGGTGAACAACTGGTCGGTGTTTACTCTAAGCAGACGGAACGGCTGCGGCTACTGGTTTCTGGAACGGTCAACGGTGGCGGCTGCTGGATATCGGCTTAACGGGAATCTACTTCGATTCTCTTTTCATTATGCGCGTCGCGAGTTTATAAAGGGTATCGGTGGGCGGTTCGCGGCTACCGTGGGGAATACCGTTACATGATTGGTTAAAATCGTTCTGACGTGCAGAAACTTACGGTTTCTTAGTAATACACGTCAGCAGTGATGAATAAATTATTTGTTGTGCAATATCGCGTAAACTAATGAAATTTTACATACAGGATGGTCCGTGCCTAATTTATTCTAAAACATATAAGTATAAGATGCTGGTTCTTTACACATACACGTATTCTTAAAAACTTATTGCACAACATTACGAGAACTTTCTATAATTAACAATTAAACATACCAAATCTTTCTCTACATATTTTCTAAAACATTCTACACTTATACACTCACATCTTCCGGCCAAGATTACTCCTCTATCCACTCAACAATAGCAACCATTATCGTCCCATCGACAAGTTTCTCTTCACATTTTCATTCATCGGAATCTATTTATTCCAACACCAATGTCTCCATAACATTCAAATACACGTATCTACATACTGAATAATATTTCTCCTAAAATTCCAGTGGCGTATCACCCACCCACATACGTTATGCATATACACAAAAAAAATTTTTTTTTCGTTCAAACTCAATACAGCCGTACTCAAAACACGTAATACACGTCATTATAACATCTTACATACAGGGTGCGTCAACGCAACCTGACAGTGTATGTGCGTATACGTTTGCGTGTGCGTGTACGTGTGAGCGTGCATGTTCTTGTACTTGTGCATGAGCGTGTGCGAGTAAATGTGCATTTTCCATTGCACGTGAGTGTGCTTGTCTGTGTGTAAGCGCGCACAAATAATCGCGTGTGTGCGTGTCAGAGTCTGGAATGTGAATGTGCCTGCGTGTGTGAATACGTATGTGCCAGTGTGCGTGTACCTGTACGTGTGCGCGTGTGTGTGTGTGTGTGTGTGTGTGTGTGCGTTTACGTATGGGTGAGCGTGATCGTAAGCATATGCGTGTGTGTGTGTGTGCGTCTGTGTGGAATGTGCGTATACGTGTGCGTGTGTGTTTGTGTGCCTGTATAAGTATGTGTAGGTGCGTGTGTACCTGAATGTGCGTGTATGTTTGTATGGTATGAGTGTATGAGCATACGCGTACGCGCGGGTGTACGTATGTGCATGTGAGTGTGCGTGTGTGTGTGTGTGTGTTTGCATGTGCGGGTAAAGGCTCATATTCGTGTGCATGTGAGTGTGCGTGTACGTATGCGCGTGAGCGTGTTCGTGTGAAAGTGTGCACACATACTCGCGTGTGTGGGAGTCAGAGTGTCTGAATGCGTATGTGCCAGTGTGTGTGAGCGACTGTGTCCCTGTGCTCGTAAGCACGTGAGCGCATATAAGAGTGTGCGCTAGTGCACGTGAACGCGTATTCAAGTGAGTGCGTGTATGTGCGTGTGTGCGCGTGTGCGTGTCTGGTGTGAGCGTATGAGCGTATGCGTACGCCAGTGGGTACGTATGTGCATGTGTGTACGCGCATATGTAAGCGTGTGCGTGTGTGTGTGCGTATTCGTGTGCGTGTACTTGTGCTTGTGAATGTGAATGTGCGAATAAAGGTTCATATACATGCGCACGTGCGCGTGCAGGTATGCGCGTGAGACTGTTCGTGTGTAAGTGCGCACACAAGGCCGTGTGTGTGCGTTCAGAGTGTGTGAATGCGTAAACGCCTGTGTGTATGAGCGGCTGTGTGTGTGTGTGCTCGTGCAAGGGTGTGCGCTAGTGCGCTTAGGCAAGTGAGTGCGCGCATGTACGTATGCGTCGGTGCATGTGTGCGCGAGAGTGTGTGTGTGACTGCATCTGTGCGTGTTGCCGTGAATGTGTGTGCATGTGCGTATGAGAGTGCATGTGCGCGTGCATGTGCGTGTGCGTGTGTGTGTGCGTGTGCGTGTACGTGGGTGTGTGCATATGCGTGTGCGTGTGCGTGTGCGTATGCGTGCGCGGTGCGTGTCGTGTATGTGTGCGTGTGTGCGTGCCTGTGCGTGATGTGTGTGCGTGTGCGTGCGTGTGCGTGGTGTGCGTGTGCGTGTGCGTGTGCGTGTGCGTGCGTGCGTGTGCGTGTGCGTGTGCGTGTGTGCGTGAGCGTGTGTGTGTGTGCGTGCGTGTGTGCTGTGTGTGTGCTGTGTGCGGTGTGCGTGTGCGTGCGTGCGTGTGTGCGTGTAGTGTGCGGTGGCGTGGTGTGTGTGCGTGTGTGGCGTGTGTGTGCTGTCGTGTGCGTGTGTGTGCGTGTGTGCGTGTGCGTGTGCTGTGCGTGTGTGTGTGCGTGTGCGTGTGCGTGGTGCGTGTGCGTGTGCGTGTGCGTGTGTGTGTGTGCGTGCGTGTGCGTGTGTGGTGTGCGTGTGTGTGGTGTGTGTGCGTTGTGTGTGCGTGTGCGTGGTGCGTGTGGTCGTGTGCGTGCGTGTGCGTGTGTGCGTGCGTGTGTGCGTGCGTTTGTGCGTGTGCGTGCGTGTGCGTGCGTGCGTGTGCGTCGTTGTGCGTGGCGTGTCGTGTGCGTGTGTGTGCGTGTGCGTGTGCGTGTGTGTGTCGTGTGCGTGTGTGCGTGTGCGTGTCGCTGTGCGTGTGCGTGTTGTGCGTGTGTTGCGGTGCGTACGTGTGCGTGTGCGTGTGTTGTGCGTGTGCTGTGTTTCGTGTGCGTGCGGTGCGTGTGCGTGTGTGCGTGTGCGTGTGCGTGTGCGTGTGCGTTTTCGTGTCCGCGTGCGTGTGCGTGTGCGTGTCGTGGCGTGTGCGTGTATGTGCTGTACGTGTGCGTGTGTTTGTGTGTGTGCGTTTGCGTGTGCGTGTGCGTGTGCGTGTGCTGTGCGTGTCGTGTGTGCGGGTGTGGTGTGTGTGCTGTGTGAGCGTGCGTGTGTGTCGTGTTCGTGTGCGTGTGCTGTGCGTGTGTGTGCGTGTGCGTGTGTTGTGGTGTGTGGTGTGCGTGTGCGTGTGCGTGTGCGTGTGCGTGTCGTTGGTGCGTGTGCGTGTGCTGTGCGTGTGCGTTTCGTGTCCGCGTGCGTGTGCGTGTGCGTGTCCGTGTGCGTGTGGTGTGCGTGTATGTGTGTGCGTGTGCGTGTGCGTGTCTGTGCGTGCATGTGCGTGCGTGTGCGTGTGCGTGTGCGTGTGCGTTTTCGTGTCCGCGTGCGTGTCGTCCGTGTGCGTGTGGGTGTGCGTGTTGTGCGTGTGCGTGTGCGTGTGCGTGTGCGCGTGTGTGTGCGTGCGTGCGTGTGGTGTGTGTCGTGTCGTGAGCGTGCTTGTGTGCGTGTTCGTGCGTGTCGTGTGCTGTGCGTGCTGTGTGTGCGTGTGCTGTGCGTGTGTGTGTGGCGGGTGCGGGTATGCGTGTGCGTGTGCGTGTGCGTGTGCTTGTGCGTGTGCGTGTGCGTTTTCGTGTCCGCGTGCGTGTGCGTGTGCGTGTGCGTGTGCGTTTGCGTGTGCATGTGCGTGTGCGTGTGAGTGTGCGTGTGCGTGTGCGTGTATGTGCGTGTACGTGTGCGTGTGCGTTTGTGTGTGTGCGTTTGCGTGTGCGTGTGCGTGTCCGTGTGCGTGTTCGTGTGCGTGTGCGTGTGCTTGAGTGTGTGTAATGGTAGATTTCATTGTTAATCTATTTTTATGAGGAAATTCTTTTTATAATGCATTAGAGCGTTGCCATTTAATTTTAATCTAGAAACGTCCATTGGTGATACAAAATTGAAAATCGTTATACCTGGAAGTAGTTTGAACAATTCCATTTACTTTTTCTTTTTTCGTTTTTTTTTTGTTGGTGGTTACTGGGTAGAACAGAAGAAAACCCTTCTTTCTAATCATAAACAACACCTTATAGACAAATAGCTTAGCACTGAAACGAAAAATGCGTTTGCTGCTTTTCGGCAATCACAGAGATGACGGTAGTGTTGCTTCTACAAGTTCTGCAATACCGACTAAAATTTGGTTATGTTAATTACTGACAAACAAATATATTTAATCAACTGTTACTTCATAAACAACACCTCTGTTTATTTGTCGCATTTCCAGTTTGATCTCATAAACAACTGTTTATATTTTACCTCGTTGAGTGCTAATAGTGCGTTTTTTGTGTATTATTATTGGGTTGAGCAAAATCTGGTGAACTAATTGTGATTGTTGTGTGTTTTTCGAGAGGTACAATATATGTATAGATTTATTTTTATGTGCAGATGAGTCTAAAGAACAAAAGTAACACAAAAAAAAATTCCAAAAATTTTATTCTTTTACCATTGTCAGGGTCAAATCCCCTTAACTAAATTTTATTCAGTAAGTAATTACTATAAACTTTTTTTTAATATAACGTTTTAATTTCTTATTCTGAAAATTTGAGGCTACTGCGTTACGAAATAGATATATTAAATTAATGTGTGGTTTTGTCGTTATTTTTTAAAACAAAACTCCTAAAATTCAAATTTCGCGGGTAAATTTTGATTCTACTATACCGTCCAGGTAGTGTGAGGGCGCTTTTTAAATCTTTAGCATTTTCAGCAGTAAGACAGCCATCTGTATGGTGTTCTTTATGAATTCTACTGTAATGACAAGCTTTCCTCGAGGTTTTGTAAGGGCGCTTTTTAAATCTTTTCAGCCGTAAGAGCTATAGTAGATATGCTATACAGATCCTAGGCGACTTTTCTACTATACTATTTCTACGAGTGCTTTTGCTCAAGGTCAACTCACGTACAAATTCGCTACGTCCAAGTACATGGTTGTTCAAGGTCAAGGTCATCATACACATTGCCTGCATCGAAGTATATTCCTCAAGGTCAAGGTCTTTGAAGTAACTAGATTTGAAAGAGGCACTAGAAAAGCTCCTAGATTGTTTTTCAAGGTCAAGGTCATTGACGCTCCTGTACAGATTGTCCGCTTCAAGATCTCGTGGTAGGAAATGGTTAAGTTCGCTCTCATTGCCAAGATTAAGTTCTTAACGTACACATACCCCGCTTCAAGGTCGAAGGTTATTCTTAGAATTTCAAGGTTATATATAAGGATCAATCTTCCCGTTTGTCAAGGGCACATGTTTCCTGCACCAGGGTTCAATTGGGGGTATATAGGATGATGCTCTTTAAGGCCACCAAGAAATCAAGGTCGATTCTAAATTAAATTTTGATGGGAAATTTCAAGGTCAACGTTCATTAATCTTTTCAAGGTTTCATTAAGTCTAGGAAATTCATTGACTTCTGCCTCAAGCCCTGAGGTGTTAATTAATTTATTACAATTCTCAAGGTTAGGGGTATTATACAAATTGTTGTATATGCTAAGCATGTTTCAAGGTCATCAAGTAATTCTTGTAAGTTTACTTTGCAAGGTCACGCCCCCAGCGAAGTTAATTGACATCAAGTGGTTCCGTTTCCCAAATACAGGTAGACGATTCCCAAATACAGATAGGCGTTTCGCAAAACAGGCGATCTGTTTTGCAACACAGGTAGGCGTTTCCCCCCCCTTTCAAGGTCACACCTCTGAGAAAGGAATAAAGGTGATCCATTGTTCTGGCCGAGTTAGGGTGATAACTTCTAAAGATAGATTGTTATCTAGAACAATTTCCATCTACCCCCACCATTTCAGGTTCAATTCTTACAGGAATTATTATCAATATATCAAACATTAGGGACCTTTTAATTTTTTTACAAAACGCGTATAATAGTTTTGCGCGTAAGCTTGAATTAATATTAAGGCAATCCATGCTAAAGGTGAATGTGGTCTTAGTCTGCTATTTTATTGAACGTCAAAACCATATTATAGAGTTGAAGACTTTTCCCACAAAAAATTGCGTTATTGATATTTCAACCAATTTACGTGTATGGTACAATGAACACCAAATTAGAGGAGTCTTCCGAAAGGGATTCTGGTTGGGCATTACATCAAGTTTTACATTTAAAAGTGAATATTAATAGCTATGTCCCATTTAGAGGTGGTCGTCCAACCTATGTTAAAGTTCCTCGCTTCATAGCAGTAAAGCGTGCGGTAGTGAATGTAGTGAATAACGATGAGTATTACTTCCTAACGGCCGTTGTTTCGGCATTGTATCCCGCTTCACAGTATTCATATCGGACTTTTGTATTGAGTAATCAGCAAAGCGCAGAGAACCCATAAATCTTTTAATACTTTCCGCTAATGATGAAGCCGCGGTTGATATTAGTAGTAAGGCTAAGCAGGTTCTGCGACAGGAAGTGACATCACACCAATTAGCGACGTGAGCTAGCACTTAAGCCCCGCCCCCATAGGAAGTTTGTGGTTGAAGGACCAATGGGAGAAGAGGACGTGGCTCCTCCTACCGGAAGGAGCAATGACGTCAAGCCAATGGGATGCGAGGATGTAAAAAAAGTTCTACCTTTTGTATTGAGTAATCAGCAAAGCGTAGAGAACCCATAAATCTTTTAATACTTTCCGCTAATGATGAAGCCGCGGTTGATATTAGTAGTAAGGCTAAGCAGGTTCTGCGACAGGAAGTGACATCACACCAATTAGCGACGTGAGCTAGCACTTAAGCCCCGCCCCCACAGAAAGCTTGTGGTTGAAGGACCAATGGGAGAAGAGGTCGTGGCTCCTCGTACCGGAAGGAGCAATGACGTCAAGCCAATGGGATGCGAGGATGTAAAAAAAAGTTCTACCTTTTGTATTGAGTAATCAGCAAAGCGCAGAGAACCCATAAATCTTTTAATACTTTCTGCTAATGATCAAGCCGCGGTTGATATTAGTAGTAAGGCTAAGCGGATTCTGCGACAGGAAGTGACGTCGCACCAATCAGCGACGTGAGCTAGCACTGAATCCCCGCCCCCACAAGAAGTTTTTGGTTGAAGGACTAATGGGATGCGAGGATGGGCCCCGCCCCCTATTGAGTTTAGGAAGGGGGTTGCCCCAGAAGCTCTCCAATGAGAGACGCAGCCGCCATGTTGGAATTGTTCAGCAGCCTCTGGACGTCTTCGGCGGCTTCCCGTAGGTTATTCGCCGGCCTCTGAGGGCTCCTTTAGAGGTCTTCAGCGGCTTCTGGTGCGTTGGTTTCCGGTGCCGCCATGCTGAAATTGTTCAGCAGCCTCTGGATGTCTTCAGCAGCTTCCGGTAAGTTCTTCGCTGGCTTCTGAAGGCTTCTTTAGAGGTCTTCAGCGGCTTCTGTTGGTTTCCGGCGCCGCGTTGTTGAGATGTCGCAATCTGCGGGACTTTACAGACATCTTGTTTGTCGCTGTTGAAAAGGTACTTACGGTTGTAGGATAAAGCCTGAAAAAATTGTTTGCACCGGGATTCGAACTCGAGCAAGTCAAGTTATGAGTCTATGCATATCCATATGACCAACTGAGCTAACAGGATTTTAGATATGAAACGTAAAAAGTTTGATATAAGCGTAAATGTTTAAGCTGACGTCAGTAACTGAATGAGTAGCTTTTCATTTGGTTGCAGTAATCAATATCCGGCGCGCGATCTAAAAAATAATTGCTAATGTACACTATAATATGTAATTACATTTTTACAATTAAAATACAGATTTTATTATTGTTTTTAAAGTAATAAAATAGCTGAAAATAATAATGTTTAATTAAAGCGTTTAGTAATAAATAGAAAATAATGTTGTTGATAAATATGTGATACTAATAAGGTAATAAATTATAAAAAATACTTTGATGTTATGAATTAAAACTATATGCATTTGTTAGAAAGCGGCAACAACAATCATTTTCATATGATGCTGTATGCCATTGCATTATATTCTAAAATAATTAATACCCAAAATATTAAATAAAAATTCAATTTACATTGAAACATTTCAATATAGTTTATCTACAAATAACATCCTGTAAATATTTAAGCTGACGTCATAATGAGTGAATGAGTAGCTTTTCAGGTTGAAAGGAGACACGGTATTAGAAAAGAACATATTCGATAAGTTGAAAAGGAAACATTTCGTGCGCATAACACTATATGTAATAATTACAATTAATATGAAGTAATAAAAATAGGGTTTACATTTTCAAATAAATTCCAAAATAATTAATACAAGAAGCGGTGCATTTATTGATAAATATATTAAAGCTAATTACAACATTCAGTTAAATCTAGAAATCATCATGATCATATGCTTTAATTGAATTTAATAATTTAGTAACTCTACAGAAACAAATTTTATCATTTAATAACTTCTAAGTAATAAAATAGCAATATGATTATAAATAAGAAGCTAAAAGATATTACAATAAGGTTATCAGCTATACAAACTACTTATGCATCCGGTTTTACAAATTTGTTATCAACTCTAATGGAATGCAATAAAGTAATATATAATCTTTTGTTAAAATGAATCAATACGTAATTAATGAATTTAGTAATAAATAGAAAATAATGTTGTTGATATGTAATAATAATAAATTAGAAAAGACTTTGGTGTCATGAATTAAAACTATTTGAATTTGTAAATAATTAGTAATAAATAGAAGATAATGTTATTTATAGGTTAGAAAAGACTTTTATGTTATGTATTTGTAACTAAACTTTAAATTTCAATATAAAGTTTATCTAGAAATAACACCCTGAGTAATTTATATAAAATAACGTCACAAGAATGAGTGAAAGAGCAGCATTTCAATAATGGTTGATGACAGTGAGACCGCAATAATTAATACTAAAACATTAAATAAACATTCAATTTACATTGAAAAATTTCAATATAAAGTTTATCTACAAATAACATATTGAGTGATTTATATGTGTAATAATGCATGAACGAAGAAGCAAACAGGTTTTTGCCTGCTATCTAGAAACCATAGCCATATCCTCCTCAAACTATTAGTAAAGCGAGTAAATACATATTTTGTGTAATAAAATCCTGAAGAATTTATTTATTAACAGATATTACAATGTATGAAAATATTGTTATCACAAAACAAGAAAAATCGATATTAATCGCTGTACAAGCTCAGTCATATCCGTTCTGTTACCAGCGCTACTCAAACTTTATATTAATAATTTTATACTCCATACGCAATAAACAACTGCAGCAGATAACATTTTTATATCCACATGTACAACCTGCAACATCCGGTGTGTGACATATATAAGAGCAATGTAACATACGACTCTTTATCAGTTGCTATCACGCTTTCATCAGGTGAGTTTCAATATTACATTAAAAAAAATTAATTATGAGTATTAATAAATTTCAGGTTTCTTTAACCATTATTATTATTTTTATACTTTTACTTGCTGTATATCTGCTGCAGTTCATTCAACAGATATTTTCAGGTATGTTTCATTGGATTGGTCTTCCTAAAGGCATTATTTTTATAAATGAATTTTTTAGATTTAAATTACCTACAAAAGTGCTCACCATTTGACTGCTTTTGTAATTACTTGTATCGCTCCATGTAAGTTATATATTTATGTTAGAAGCATTAATTATATCGATAAATTACAGGTTCGATAAATTAAATCATACATTACTTCCTACTGAAGTTCATTCGTTCGCTAGATATCAAAGGTATAATGTTTACAATTTACAATAATCAACTGTTCCGTAGAAATTATTGAACATCTTTACAAGCACGCCAATACTCATGATGAGAATAAAATCACCAAAATCATGAACGTCATCGACACTAATCTAAAACTGATCACGACATGTGTTGGTGTCTCATCATTGAGTATTGGCAGCAAAAGACATCTAGCGAGCGTTGCAGCGAAATTGGAGCGGTACAGGAGACTAGTCAAGCAGTTAAGGAAACTGGCTGTAGGAGTGTCCCTCGCAAGCAAGGGTACAGTCGAGTGGAGGGATCTGACTACAGCGTTTAAATCCAGGGTGAGCACTGATATTATAATTAATTTAGGCCATAGGACATTAGGGACATGTTTTTAATGATAGTTTTAAGTTATTTGCAGTTAGGATTAGGGAAACTTTTAGCATATATAATAATATTTTAAAAGTTAATTTAGAATTATGGACAGAATTCGTTAAGCCATCTTTAAATAATGATGATGATAATTCAACGTATAGGGAATTCAGTTTTACAACCAAAAATTTTAATATTTTAAGAGCCAATCTAGAATATAAACATTTTAAATATTTATTCTATAGTAATGTTATCGATTACTTGATGGAGCGATTGCTTCAATTTGAAGAACAGGATAGTGGTTGGGCTTTATCACAAATTATTTCGTTAACTGTAAACGTAAACAGCATAACTCTAATAAAGGCATCGTCCTTTATTCCTTTACCCCCTCAAATAAAGGATACGAAGTGCGTCATTAACGTCAAAAATAATGATAAAGCCTGTTTCGGGTGGGCTTTAGCATCAGCTCTGTTTCCCGTTACCCACCTCAATAGTGCTTGCGTATCAATCCTATCCCTATTATGCCGAAATCCTAAATTTTGAAGATATACAGTTTCCCATGATATCAAACCAAATCCTCAATTTTTAAAACAAAATCCTAATTTATCTATAAACGTGAATGCCCTTATTAGAAAAGACTTAACTACGTATAACACAGTACCTGTCTATTTATGCGAAGATAAGAAGCAGCAACACGTTAATTTATTAATGATCCAGTAGAATAATGCAGTTGAAAGCGAAATGGATGGTGTTTTGACGCTTGGAACAACTAAAGATGATGATGAAGTCGTTAAATTTCATTTCTGCTGGATCAAAAATTTATCAGGATTCGTAGGTTCACAGTTAACGAAGAAGAAAGGTAAATTATATCTATGCGATAGATGCCTCCACTAATCCAGTTCTCAAATTAAGCTAAGTAATCACGAATTAGATTGTAAGTTAGTTAATAAACGTAGGATAGAGATGCCAAAGCTAGGTTCGAATGCGTATTTTAAGAATTATGAGTTTAAACAGACTGCGCCATTTATTTTATATTGCGACGTAGAATGTTTAGTGCAGGATTTTAAAGATGACGAAACGCGGCATGCCGTTAAGTATAAGAAACAACGTATGCAGCATCGCATATTATCTCCACTGCACGTTTAACGATCCCTTATTAAAATTTCGGTTGCTGAGGGATGAAGAGTGGTTTAATTGGTTTAGTAACGAGCTGCTAGATATTTCTAGTAGTCTGCAGCAGTATTTTAAAAATCCAATACCTGTGGAAACGTTAAGCGACATGCAAATGCTGGAATATAATGCATCCACCCACTGTCATATTTGCGAACATCCCTTTAGATCATAGTATTAAAGTAAGAGATCATTGTCATTTTACCGGTCAATTTAGAAGTCGTACTCATTAAGCATGCAACATCCGGTCTAAAGCCACGCGAATAACACTAGTTTTTTTCCATAACTTTTCCGGTTATGGCTCACACTTCCTGTTCAAAGGTATTTCCCAAGCCATCCCCGGTCACATTTCATTATTACCTAAAACTAAAGAACGCTACATATCATTCACCAAAGACATTTATGCCATAGTTAAATTTCGATTTGTAGATTCATATCGCTTCATGAACGAGTCCCTAGATAAATTATCCTCCTATCATTTAACGATTTCAAAATTTTACGCAGCACGCTAAGTCATTTGAACGATGAGCAGCTGCAGATACTAACTAAAAAGGGGGTGTATCGGTATGAGTATGTAGATACGTGGGCTAAATTGAACGAAACTTGTCTTCCTGATAAGGATAAATTTTACAGCAAGTTGAGGCGATTACAGATAATGATTATGCGCATGCTCAGAACGTTTGGCAAAAGTTTCAAATTCAAAATTTAGGTCATTATAGCGATGTTTATCCGACATGTGATGTGCTTCTACTTGCTGACGTATTCACAAATTTCAGAAATAAGTGCATAACAACCCACGAGTTAGATCCGGCATTCTTTTACACCGCTCCCGATACACCTGGCAGTGTATGTTAAATTACACTAAAGTTAGACTTTACACATATATGGTTAGTTTATATGGATGGGCTCAAAGTCAATGTTTGCCGTGGGATGCGAGGGGCAATTAAATTTACTAACCTCCGAATCAATTTTGAATTTACCGTATGATGCATGCAAAGGATTAATCCTACAGGTGGATCTACTATATCCGGATAATTTACATGATCGTCATAAATACATTCCATTCTGCGTTGAATACGGTACTCCACCTGGTGGTAAAAACAGGAAACTGCTCGCAACGCTGCATTCTAAGACTAAGTATGTCATTCATTACCGCAATTTGAAACAATGCTTGAGAAAATTCATCGCGCGATCAGCTTCAACCAATCACGTTGGCTCAAACCATATATAGACTTGAATACGAAGTTGCGAGCAGAATCCAATAACTCTTTTGAGGAAAACTTGTATAAATTGTTAAATAACGCAAATTTCGGCAAAATCATGGAAAATGTCAGAAATCATAGAATTGTCAAACTTGTCACCAGGTGGAGCGGCAGGTATGGAGCCAATTATTACATGTGTCAGCCGAATTTTCACTGCAGAGAAATATTTGGTGAAGAATTGATGGCTATCGAGTTATCTAAGGAGGAAATGTACTTTAATAAGCCACTATATGTGGGAATGCCTATTTTAGACATTTCTAAAACATTAATGTACGATTTCCACTATAGTTTCATGCAACGTCAGTTTAATTATGATTGCATGAAATTATTATACATGGATACCGATAGCCTGGTGTACGAGATGAAATGCGAGGATGCATACGTTCTTATACGCAACAACATTTCGCGTTTCGACTCTTCTGATTTTTCTGCAGACCACCCCTACAACATTTCAAAATGCAATGGTAAAGTAATTGACTTGATAAAAGATGAAATGAGTGGAAGAATAATTACTGAATGGGTGACTTTGGCATCTAAAATTTATAGCTTAAGACTTAAGGATTATGAGGTAAGGAAGTTGAAAGGTGTTAGGAATTGTGTTGTAAGAGATAGGATTAGTTTTAACGTATATTTAAAATGCCTAAGAAGCGGGGACATTACAAGCGTCTCTCAAAGCAGTATCATATCGAAAAGCCACCAGGTTTATGGTATAGAAAAGTGTAACAATCGCGATGATAAGAGGTATTTTCTGCCTAATGGTATCGATACACTGCTTTGGGGACATTGCAAGATTCCCGCTACTATGGATTTAGGTTAAGAAATTAGTTATTATTATTACATTTTAGATTAAGAAATTATTGTTATTATTATTATGTTATAGGTCAAGGTAGACTAAGAAATTATTTATTACTACAACATCATTGTTGTTATTATTATGTTATTGTTATTATTTATTATTATTTTGTTACTAAGAAATTTATTATTATATCCGAAGATGTATGAAAATATACATGTTATATAACAAATTATTTATTGTACGAAAATATATACATGTTATACAAAATCTGTTTTATTAATCCACGAATCATTTGTTTTGTCCATACCAAGCCATCGAACATATAACTGGTGCCCCTTACGCCATAACACCTTCTCAACGAGAAATATATCCGGATGAGCTGTTTTCTGTAGTTCTTCAGCGTAAAATTGACTTAGTATCGGTTTAGCTTGGAGATCTTCCAGTAAATATGTAACTGGATTACCAACATTCACTTTTGCAATATTAAACAATTCAGTGGAAAAATATTGATTTATATTTAGAAATCCGAACGTAATAACCAACTTTAAATTTTTCTGTCCTCATTATCTTAATATTATGAAACATAGATAAATATGTTGATGCACCTTTTTTCCTCTTCGATGAGATTCGATCCATTTTAGGCGACCAGATGATAGAAACCGTATGTTTACCTGGTATTAACAGCGCCGTTAAGGGATATTGCTCATATACTGTAGATCAAACTACTTGTTTATCGCAAGCAGGATGGAATCCGCAAAACAAGCCTCTTCAACTGTTAAACAGCACCAAGACCGTCTTCTGAGCTTCCATACCACTCAAGCATGTATTGGGATTTGCGGAGGGCGAAGCGTCTAGTCAGCGTACGTCAAAAGATTCTATTGGTTCGATCAAATAACGATGTCGACTGCTACAGCGATGTTAACATCAACTTGACGAAGGTTACGTAGAAAGTTCCGTATGTAACTCCGAATGATGCTATGAAGCTGTCTATCACAAGATTAATAAATATTCACCAATACCGCTACCACTATAGTAGAGATAAGGAGGCATTTACTAATGAGGTGTGAGCAGACAATCACTTAATGTATGGTTTGTCAGAAGGGAATGCATTTTTCTCGAAAACGCTAAGAAATATCGATTTCGCACAAGAGTACCTTTTTTGTTGCTAAATGATAGGGGAATGAAACTACTATAGTAAAATTCCAAATTTGTCAATACTGTCAAAAATTGTGGTAATTTAGCATCTTAATTTTGGTTTTACTTGTACAATAAAGGTACAATGAATTCCAGTTAAGTGTCAAAAAATGCCTTTCTATGAGGTAGTTAGGGTGTCTAAATTTCATGGTAATAAAAATAGCGGTTTAAAAATTATCGTTGAATTCAATTTTAACTTTTGACTTTGAAGGCCGATATCTACATAACGAAGACAGATAGGGAAAAAAATTAAATGAAGACTAGGGTTATTTTGAGCCCCTCTATACGTCCTAGCAGCTATGACCACACCTTTCTGGACACCGTGTGTATATATATATATATATATATATATATATATATATATATATATATATATATATATATATATATATATATATATACACGCTTGTGCGCGTGTGCACGCGATCGCTTGTGCAACTGGGTGTGTGCCTGTGTGTGTGTATGGTAAGTACGTGAGGTCATCCGTGCGTGAAGTGCCAGCGTGCGTGCCTGCGTTCGTGTGTGTGTGTGTGCTGTGTGAATGCGTGTGTGCGTGTGTGCGTGTGTGCGTGTGTGCGTGTGCGTGTGTGCGTGTGTCGTGTGTGCGGTGTGCGTGTGTGCGTGTGTGCGCTGTGTGCGTGTTGCGATGTGCGTGTGTGCGTGTGTGGTGTGTGGGTGTGCGTGTGTGCGTTGTGCTGTGTGTGTGTGCGTCGTGTGTGTGTGGTGTGTCGTGTGTCGTGTGCTGTGTGGTGTGTCGTGTGTGCTGTGTGCTGTGTGCGTGTGTGCGTGTGGTGTGTGTGTGTGTGTGGTGTGTGGTGGTGTGCGTGTGGTGTGGCGTGTGCGTGTGTGCGTGTCGGTGTGGTGTGTGGTGTCGTGTGGTGTGCGTGTGTGCGTGTGCGCGTGTGTGCGTGTGGGTGTGCTGTGTGCGTGTCGTGTGTGCGTGTGTGTGTGTGTCGTGGTCGTGTGTTGTGTGCGTTGTGTGTGTGTGCGTATGCGCGTGTGTGTCGTGTGGTGCGTGTGTGCGTGTGCGTGTGCGCGTGTGTGCGTTGTGCGTTGTGTGTGTGCGTGTGGTGTGTGCGTGTGGTGTGTGCGTGTGTGCGTGTGCGTGTGTGCGTGTGTGCGTGTGCGGTGTCGTGTCGTGTGTGGTGGTGCGTGTGTGCGTTGTGCGTGTGTGCGTGTGTGCGTCGTGTTTGCGTGGTGCGTGTCTGGTGTGCGTGCGGTTAGCGTTGTCGTTGTGCGTTGCTGTGCGTGTGTGCTGTAGTGCGTGTGTCGTGTGTGCTGTGTGCTGTGTGCGTGTGTGCGTGTGTGCTGTAGTGTGCGTGTGGCGTGTGCGTTGCGTGTTGCGTGGTCGGTGTCCGTGTGTGCGTGTGCGTTGCGTGTGTGCTGTGCGTGCTGTGACGTGTGTGCGTGTGGTGTGCGTGTGTGCGTGTGTGTGTGCGTGTTGGTGTTGGTGTGCGTGTGTGCGTGTGTGCGTGTGTGCGTGTGTGCGTGTGTGTGTGTGCGTGTGTGCGTGTGTGCGTGTGTGCGTGTGTGCTGTGTCGTATGTGCTTGCGTGAGTGCGTGTCCCTGTGTGCGTGGGGCGTTAGCGTTTCGCTTGTGCTCTGCTCGTGAACGCTTGTGCAACTGTACCGTGCGTGTGTGTATGGTTGTGCGTGTGTCTGTGTGCTGTGTGCGTGTTGCGTGTTGCGTGTTGGCTGTGTGGTGTGTGCGTAGTGTGTCGTGGTGTGCTTGCTGTGTGGTGTGTGTAGTGCGTTGTGCGCTGTGTGCTTGTGTGCGTGTGCGTGTGCGTGTGTGCGTGTTGGTGTGCGTGTTTGTAAAGTGTATGACGTGTGGCGTGTGTGTGGTGTGTCGTGTGTGCGTCGTGTGCTGTGTGCGGTGTGCGTGTGTGTGTGTGGTGTGCGTGTGTGCGTGTGCTTGTGTTGCGTGGTGCAGTGTCCCTGTTGTGCGTGGGTGCGTTGCGTTTCGCTTGTGCGCTCTGCTCGTGAACGCTTGTGCAACTGCAGTGTGCGGTGTGCGTATGTGGTGTGCGTGTGTTCTGTGCGTATCAAAGCGTGAACTATGCATGATGTGCGTGTGTGCGTGTTGTGTGTGCCTGTGTGACGTGTGTCGTGTGCTTGTGCGTGTCTGTGTGAAGTGTGTGCGGTTAGCGTCTGTTTGCGTTGTCGTGCTGTGAGCTGTTGTGCAATGTGTGTGTGTGAACGGATTGTAGTGTGAAATGTGAAGTGTGCGTGGTGTGTGAGCGTGTGGTTGTGCGTGTGAGGATGTGCGTACTGTGCGTGTGTGCGTAGTAGTGCGTGTGCTTTGCGTATGCGTGTGGTGTGTAGTGCGTAATTGTGTGTGTGCTATAGCGTGTGCTTTGACTGTTCCGTGTAGTCGTGTGGCGCGTTTGCGCTTGTGCGCGTCTGCTCGTGAACGCTTGTGCAACTGGGCGTGTGCGTGTGTGCGTATGTGTATGCGTACTCAGTGCGTGAATCTGCTGTGCATGATGTGTTGTGCTGTGTGCATGTGTGCCTGTGTGCGTGTGTACGTGTGCCTATGTGCGTGTGTCCCTGTGTGAACGTGGGCGCGTTAGCGCGTTTGCGCTTGTCCGCGCCTGCTCGAGAGCGCTTGTGCAACTGGTGTGTGCGTGTGTGGGTATGTGTGTGTGTATGTGTGAAAGTGTGCGTGAGTGCATGCGAGCGTGTGTTCGTGCGTGTGTGCGTGGGTGCGTGCGTGTGCACGTGCGTGTGCGTGTGTGTGTGCGTGTGCTTTTGCGTATGCGTGTGCGTGTGCGTGTGCGTGTTTTGTGCGTGTGTGCTTGTACGTGTGCGTTTGCTTGTGTTCCTGTGTGTCTGCGTTTCAGTGTGCGTGCGCAAGTGAGTATGCGAGTGCTTGCCTGTGTATGTGGATGTGAGTGGATGTTTATGCGTAACTCCAAAACCATGAAACCTACGTACTATGAATGTAGCATATGAGCTTTTTTTTATCTCTCCTGGAACGGATCAGATTTATTTTGATATCAATTTTATTATTTTATTTTATCATTTTATTATTTTTGTCAAATGGTTTTGAAACACGTGCATATTTCAAGGACGAAAAATACCTGCATTTGGATTTACAATATAAATTATAAATTTAGAGGAATATATGGAAACATATTTTCCAAGATAATCCTTAGCTATTAGATAATTAGGGTTTAAATGCTTAAACTTTCGGATCAATATGTTTATATAAGCGGGCGGCTTTGGAATATTTTTTCAAGTTAGCAACCATACGTCAATTAACCTCTATCTGACGAACATTGTTGTTGTTGTTTTTACAACGTAGTCTATTTTCGTTAGGAAAAAGGTTACATGGTATCCTAAGAAAAAGTTTTACTTAATTTATTTTAATTATAGGTTAGTAATAAAATATTTTCTATTATTTCAACGTTTCGATGTATTTTATATCTTCATCAAAATCAAAGTTAGAAAACATCCATAAAATTACCTATGGAATTTTAATTATACGATTAACCCTTCCAATCAATATTACACCGAAATGTTTTTATGACACCATAAATAACAAATGTCTGGTTAAAATTTTAACTCCTGAAATATTGAAAAAGTACGAAAATCATAAGGAATCGATAAAAAAGCTATTTGAATTACTAATATCGGTTCTGTTACTTATGCCTTTCTTATCCTTGTTAATGTAACGGTGACACATTTCCAAAAATATTCTTGAATCTATTTATTTTAGTGGCAAGGAGGTATTATCGTAATCGAATTTTTGTTTTAACATTATATACAAGATAGGTCGTAAATCTTATGGTATATATTAAATATTAGTGTACTTAAAGTTTTCGAAGTGGTAAATGCATGTTTTTTAGCATTAACAACAGAATCGTTTACATCTTTAATTAGAGTTGGAATGTTGTTTATGTAAGGTAAACTTTAATGATTAATAGTTGTGCTTTAAATTTGTGACTTAAGTTTATATAGGTACTAAAGAGTTTGAATGCGTTTTATATAATGTTGTTGATAGCTTTTTTTATTATTATTTGGAAAACATTCATCTAAAATGAATGAAAATCTATAGCACACCGCCTTTAATAAATCTGTTTTTAAGTTGTTGTTTGATACTGTGTAATAATTGTCGATTATCGAATCATTGTTTAAATAATAACCACAAAGTCCATTTTGATAATTGTGAAATATATTCAATGTATTCCTAAATTTTTGTTCTACTCCCGTATGTGAAGTTTTGTTTCACGTGTAAAAATTTCACGCTCCGGTGCGTGAAATTCCATGTATTTTTTATCGAATTTATTTCACGCACACCTTCCATAAGAGCCTGTGTATTTTTACGGACAGGTTAGAGGTGGGTAGTTAGCTGTGCTTTGACTTTTAAGTTTGACATGACAGTCTAATAATTTCAATACTAATTAGTAAATTCTCAATTTCTGATTGCTAAAAAAGACAGCAGGTAATTAATATGCAACAATGCAAGTGAGTCTTTATTACCGAGCAAATCGCTTGAAATTTATGTAAATACGAAAAATGTATAACTGGAGAATTCAACACAAAGTTAAATCTATTTCCGCAAACGTCATACTTTCATATTTAGTTAAATTAGCTAAAAAATTTAAGTCTACACTATGGAGCACTTATTTCATTTTAAAAAGCACTTTAATATCAAGCACAATATTGATATTGGAACATATCCGAAAGTTAGCGCGTTTTTAAAGAGAAAAAATGAACGATATACCCAAGAAGTTATGTTTAGAAAGGGAGCACACATATTAAAATTTATGAACGATGCAACTGATGAGACATTTTTATTAACTAAAGTAAGTACTACCTAGATAAGTAACAATATGTAACTTAGAATTTAGATTTACACTTATCAACGAACTAACTCATTGTTTTATTTGTATACTATTATCTGAAATAAAACTCAATTTAATAGAATACTCAGTAATTCACATCAAAATAGTCTTATCGTTCACATACATACCTCTATTAACATGTTAACTTAACCTCACGTACAAACTGCTGCATTTACATGTTACGTTTCACATCTAACAAGACATTGATGAATTAGATGATTAGGAACCAATATAATATTAAAAATCTTGCAGTTATCGTTAGTGTTGCGTCGCGATATATGTTTATATTGATTGTTTTTAATAATAATGTCAAAGTAACAAATAAAATAATAATATCATCGTTTAGCGTCTATGTCATGTTAAGTAGACTAAATATTAGTTCTTGTGAGTTTGTACTGTCCACAGCAATAAAAGGAAAAAAAATATATAGTCCGCTTTCATTTAAAAATCGCTCATCGCGAAGAAACAGTTTTGGTCCTTACGAACGAATGGGACATTTTTGGAAGTTTGAAGTGAGAACTGACAATTTGCATCGACAAGTTGTTTCCGGTGGTACATAAAATATCAACAGCAAATAAAACAAATAAGTGAAACGAAAACGCCGGTGAACGATTCAAATATCAACTAACCAAATATTTTAAGTTGGAAGTGTCATCAAATAATCCAACATTCAAATATTTCCAAATATAAATTCAACTTTTTAATGCAAATAAACGAGACGAGGAATTAATTACTCAACATGAACGGGAGCACATGAAAGCACATCAAAGGAAATCGATACATGCACAAATACAGCCATCAAATATAAGTAATACAGTAACCAATTTACAATCTATTGCTATTCCAAAGTTTAATGGTTCATATGAAAATTCGAAATATTTTTTCGAAATTTTTAAATCGCTTGTTCATGAAAATTCACAAATTCCCAAAATTCATAAATTTTACTATTTACAATCATGCTAACAGGGTGAAGTGATTAAAATTTTGCAAAACTTAGAGATAGCAGAAAGTAACTATGACAATGCCTTAGAATTATTAACGGAACGTTACGAAAATAAAAGTGTTAATACACAACCACGTTAAAAGCATTTTCGATTTTCCCAATATACAAAAAGAATCTTATCAAAATTTAAGAAAACTAATCTATAATATAACTCAAAGCATCAGAGCACTAGAAAATTTAGAAGAACCGATTCAGTACCGGGACACACTTTTAACTTATTATTTCAAATAAACTAGATACACATACACGTACGGAATGGGAAGCTTTTAATATTTTAATAAATCGGATCGCCCAAAATATAAAGACTTCATGCAGTTCCTTAAAAATTTATTTATGCATGGGGGGCCGTAGTCTTGTAAGACGGGAATCTGTTCGCGGGCTTCTTAATATGTGTTTATTATTAAACAGTTATACAACTTTATTTATATTAATTGGAAAGTGGCAATCAGTCGTCGATATCGCTTTAATTAATGTGTTTACAAATATTTAAAAAAATTGCTGCTGCAACAAAACATTATGGTCTAAACATTAGATGAAATAATAATCATTTCCTACGTTGATGCAATAGCGCTTTTTTTATATGCCCACGTGGGGATCGTATTTTGGTCTATTTTGTAAAGCTAATAAACAATAGATTATTTTTTGATATTAAACAAGCTAATCAAGATAAAGATAACATACACAATTGATTTTTAAATACGCTGTTAAGTTCTATATATATATATATATATATATATATATATATATATATATCGATAATAAAACAGTTAATGGGTATTACGTAATCAGTTAATTAACTTGTTATACAAAAGTGAATGTATGATTTCGCAATTGGGCGTAAACAATTATAATAAACACCATACATATAGAGATGCAATGCAATTGCGAAGCTGTTATAATTAAATTAAATTGCTAACTAACTTAGAATAAAATGTCTATGAAACCGTCTACAGCCAATACCAAACATATATTCATTGCGCATTTAATATTGTGATGTATGTTATTTTACCTACATAAAAGTTCTATCTCATCAGAAATACCTTTGTAAAAAACGGTTTTAGATTTTATAATCTGGTTAAGCATACTGACCGCTTATTAGAGTACTATTTTTAAATTTTCGGGTTTTACCGATAATGGGATTGGCATACCATCACATAAGTCTATTTCACATACAAGTTCTGCCTTAGCAGAAATACCCCCTGTCAAAATGGAACTTAGATTTATAAACAAGCCCATAGGGAAGATGTTAGAGCGCAGTTAAAGAAACAAGCAGCGTACATTATACACAAACCTGTAGTGAAAAATTTACTCGAACAGGTACATTGTGGGTAACATTTTTGTTGAGTTATGACAGGGGGGGGCTTTGCGGTATGAGAAATATAATCACTGGTATACTGACATTTATCGATGTATTTAGCAAGATGACGTGGGCACGAGCTCTGAAGCTAAAAAACTACATCTTCTAAGTATACAGACTGATAAGGGCAAGGAGTTTATTGCGAAAAGTGTCCAGCAATTCTTTAACAAACATCAAATCTAATCATATAGGCAAAATTTCGCGCTGCGATGCTTTCATATAGGTAAGAATCGCACTAACGGGGTCACAGTTAATTCGAAAGTCAATAACCTTTACACATTATCTCTCTCAAGGCTTTATCTTGCGGTAAAACCTACGACACATCGTTTAGGTAACTGACCTAAGAAGACATTATCCGAAGACTTTCGCTGTATGCCCACAGGTACAGTTAGCACTTTTACTTCGGTCCTTGTAACAAAGTACTTTGCTGCAGTTCTTCTACGGTTTTAGCGCGCAATTAGAATGGTGTTATTGATTCGTATACGTCTTACCAGTGTCCATAATCCGCGTTTTGTAATTTGAACCGTGAGCCGCCATTAGACTAAAGGTATGCCTTGATCGTACTAATTTAACCTTTAACCCAACACCACTTATGAGAAACTCTTCCTGATTAAATAAATTCTAGTGCACGTGACCAATCATCTCAATCTGTTTGCTGGTCGCTGCAAGTACTTGACATTTCGAGAAACCGTTATTTGCATGTCTCATATAGGTAAAATTTCGCGACGCGAAGCTTTCGGCGAAGGCGGTTTTGGCGATCCCCACCCCAGCCCTCCCCGAACATAACCGAGATTGTGAGACAGATGTAGGGCGTCGCAACTTATTCTCGGGTCTTCGCCACTTGTCGTGATCGCAACCTGTTCGTGGGTCCTCGTGTATTGTCGCGGTACCCTTGGGGGAAAGTTTGAATTTGTATTATAATAAGGGGTCTAATGCTAACTTGTAAGACAGGTGTAGGGTTGCGTAACTTGCTCTCGGGGCTTTCCCCTGCTCCCTTGGCGGGAAATTTGAATTTGAATTTGTATTTAAGTCTCTGCAGGTTATGGCTGGAAATATGGATTCGTACTGTATAAGGGAATGCTAACTTGTAATACAGATGTAGAGCTTAGCAAAAATTTGAATTTGTTTGCGGTGTGCCATCTATGAGGGAAATTTGAACTTGTATTATAATAAGGAGCCTAATCCTCACTTATAAAGCAGACTCGCGCGCAAGTATTGACCACACTTTAATATCTAATATCGGCTGCGAAGGTTGTTTCGGCGATCCCTAGTCCAAACTTCCCCGAAGATAACCGGTTCTACTCGAACATTGACGAGTGCGCCCACAAGACCAATGACCTGCAGCATTCTCGTTACTCGCGCGCTTCGCTTTTTAAAGTGTAACCGTCATCGAGTGAGCATTATTATAATGTATTCTCCTGTTTATAAACCAACATCAGCGGACATTAGAGATTTTACTGACTTGTTAATAAACTATTACGACATAACCGTTCAAGATGATGATGGAAATGATGACGTGGATGAGCTGTATGTATCTCATATCCATGGTGATGGTGATGATTCACAGAAGAGGAATAAGAGCGGTGAGGTGGAGGAGAAGAACGAGTCTCAAAACCATGATGATGATAGCGACGAATCACGGTTCAAGAAGAAGACCGATAAAGAATGTGATTAAATAAATGATGTATTGTTGTGTATAATTATAATATATTTTCAAACGCTAAGTTTTCCTTCAATTTTTATTAATAAACTTATTTTTCCTAACGGTGTTTGAACCTGCGCTAACAATGCTGCAGTTAATGCGAAAGGACGGTTAAATGGGTATCTACAATAAGTGTGAGATTGACTTTCTTTTGCACTCTGTAAGATAAATCATACTGCTATTTTTTGAATTGGGAGCTGACTTTGTATGACTAAGTTAAATTAGTTTGGTGTTTTTGAATTGTGGTTGGTTGGTTTTAGCAAAGTGTAAGTTAGCCTAATCAGTATTTTTGAGCTGTAAGCTAGTTTTCGCCGACTGTAAGTTATGATTTATTTAATTAATTGATTGAGATTGATCTGATTGTTTGATTTGATCGATCGAACATGATTTGCTTGGGATTGATCTGCCTAATTTAATTTGATTAATTGATTTGTATGTTTGAGAAAAAGACGATAGAGACGAGGGAGAGACGAACACGATCAACCGCTATTACAGAAAACATTCATTAGTCTTTACACCACTAGATGGCACCAAAACAACCCTAATTAGACCTAGAAATATACCGCTAGTCGCCGCCGTCTCGATTACAGAAAACATTCGCTAGTTTAAAAATATATCAGTAGATGGAGCCACAAACGAAACCCTAATTAGCTCTAGAAATATAGCGCTAGGTGGTGCCACCTTTATTACAGAAAATATTCATTAGCCCATACACACTAGATGGCCACACAAATTCAAATTTCGCAATAAGGGGGCCATGACAGGAGGGCACAAACCTAACACAAGTTCCTATATTTGTCTTATAAGTTAGCATTAGGGCTCCTTATTAGAATACTATTTCCAGCCAGACATGGGAGCCAAGACAGGGGTGTGAAGGCCCGAAAGCAAGTTGCGAAGCCCTATGTCTGTCTTATAAGTTAGCAATAGGCCTCTTAGTGGAATGCAGGTTCAAATTTCTCGCAACAAGTGATCAGAATGTAAACACTTAAATACAAATTCAAATTTCTCACCAAGGAACCAGGGGCTAAGATCCGAAAACAAATTGCGAAGCCCTATAAATGCCTTATAAGTTAGCATTAGGCCCCTTACAATAATACACATTCAAATTTCCCCCATAGATGGTACCGCAAACAAATTCAAATTTTTGGTCAAGGGGCATAGGCCTGAGAGTAAATTGCTAAGCTCTACATCTGTATCACAAGTTAGCATTATACCCCTTATTACAATCATATTCATATTTCCAGCCATAACCTGCAGAGACTTAAATACAAATTCCAATTTAAATTCAAACCTACACCTGTCTTACAAGTTAGCATTAGACCCTTTATTATAATACAAATTAAAACTTTCCCCCAAGGGTACCGCGACAATACACGAAGACCCACGAACAAGTTGCGATCACGACAAGGGGGGAAGACTCAATAACCAGTTACGACGCCCTACATCTGTCTCACAATCTCGGTTATGTTCGGGGAGGGTTGGAGTAGGGATCGCCGAAACAGACTTCGCCGGAAGCCTGGCGTCGCGAAGTTTTACCTATATGAGACATGCAAATAACGGTTTTTTCGAAACGTCAAGTACTTCCAGCGACCAGCAATCAGATGATTGGTCACGTGCACTAAAATTTATTTAATCAGGAAAAGTTTCTCATAACAGATACCTTTAGTCTAATGGCGGCTCACGGTTCAAGTTACAAGACGCGGATTATGGACACTAGTTTACTCGTGAGATGTATGCGAATCAATCCCACCATTCTAATTGCGCGCCAAAACCTTAGGAACAACTGCAGTAAAATACTTTGTTACAAGGAGCGAAGTAAAAGTGTTAACTGTACCTGTGGGCATACAGCGAAAGTCTTCGGATAATGTCTTCTTCGGTCAGTTACCTAAACTATGTGTCGTAGGTTTTACCGCAAGATAAAGCCTTGAGAGGGTTAATGTGTAAAGGTTATTTACTTTCGCATTAACTGTGACCCCGTTAGTGCGATTCTTACCTATATGAACGCATCGCAGCGCTAAATTTTGCCTATATGATTAGATTTGATATTTGTTAAAGAATTTCTGGACACTTTTCACAATAAAGTCCTTGTCCTTATCAGTCGGTATCTTTTCGCATCTTTGAAAAATAACCGAAAATACGTCGATTACAAAACATGTAGTTTTCCAGCTTCAAAGCTCATGCCATCTTGCTAAATACATCGATAAACGGCATTATTATATTTACTAAGATCTCTCATATCGCAAAGACCCCGCCTGTCATAACTCAACAAAAAAAGTTACCCACAATGTACCTGTTTATAAATCTAAGTTCCTTTTTGACAGGGTATTTCTGCTAAGGCAGAGCTTGTATGTGAAATACTCTTGTGTGATGGTATGCCAATCCCATTATCGGTAAAACCCGAAAATTTAAAAATAGTACTCTAATAAGCGGTCAGCATGCATGCATGCTTAACCTGATTATAAAATCTAAAACCGTTTTTATTTTACACAGGTATTTCTGATGAGACTTTTATATAGGTAAAATAACATACATCACAATATTAATTGCGCAATGCATATGTGTTTGGTTTTGGCTGTTGACGGTTTGATAGGCATTTTATTCTAAGTTAGTTAGTAATTTAATTTAATTATAACAGATTCGCTATTGCATTGCGTCTCTATATGTACAGTGTTTATTATTATTGCAAAACCGTACATTCACTTTTGTATAACAAGTTAATTAACTGATTACGCAATACCCATTAACTGTTTTATTATCATTATATATATATATATATATATATATATATATATATATATATATATATATATATACAGGGTTGGGCAAATGTGCGGAAACCCCTTATTTCTGGCTAAACTGTTGATTGTATCAAAAAAAGACCTTCACAAAAGTTAATGTAAATTTTATGATCTACTCAGTGGCGTACTAGGATTTGCAGCCGCTACGCCAATGTTCGAGATATGACGTCATCGATGGTTTTTTTAAATGGGTGACCCTGTATATTTTCGCATTTTCAGATATACCGTTTTTCTCCAATTATAATAATATATGGTTTGGTAGGTATGCGACTTGTCGTTTTTTAAATATTAACTAAAAAAATACAATGAAGAAGATACATATTATTTAGTAATTTTAATGAACTTTTGATTTACAACAAAAATTGAGCGCTTCATATTGAGAAAATATTCATAGTAAATGCTCAAATTGGAGACCTTCAGCACCTTGACAGTGTCCTATTCGGTCAGCAAAGGCTCTTACGGAGTTTTGAATGGCTTGCTGTGAGATTTCTTGCACAGTCACCCTAATCCGGTCTTCCAGTTCTTCTAACGACTGAGGTTTGGTCTTATACACAATAGATTTTAAATGACCCCATAGAAAATAGTCTAGAGGACTTAAATCTGGCGAACGCGGTGGCCACTCAATATGTCCTCTTCGTCCTATCCATCTCCCTGGAAATATTTCATTAAGATATTGACGCACGTCAACTCTATAATGAGGCCGAGCTCCATCCTGTTGGAACCAAATTTCATTTGAGGGTCGTTCAGGATTCTCCTGGTTCGGAAATAAACGAACTAATGCTGGAACAATTAGCTCCTGCAACAATTGTAAATACCGATTAGCATTTAAATTGTCTCTCAAAAAGAATGGTCCAATTATGTGTCCTCTGATTATACCCGCCCATACATTTAATTTTTGAGGATATTGGGTGTGACCTTCTTCCATCCAGTGAGGATTGTGGTCAGACCAATAGCGACAGTTATGTCGATTGACAAAACTATTCAGTTTAAATGTTGCTTCATCTGAAAAGACAATATTATTGAGAAAATTGCCATTCATTTCAATGTGATCCATCACTGACTGGCAAAACTGCATTTTTCTATCAGGATCATCTTCATTAAGTTCTTGTACTAAATGCATTTTATAAGGATGGAGGTGATTTGTGGACAATATCCTTCTTACCGATCTACCGCTAATATCGTGATGTAAGGCCAGTTTTGGTACTGAAGTTATCGGTTCTACTTGCACATCAAGAATAATATCAAGTGCCATATCTTCATTTGTAGCCGATTTACTTCGACCTGATTTTGGCCGATTTCTAACACTTCCAGTTTCGTGAAATTTCCGCACAGTCTTCGAAACCGTTGATTTAGAAATGTGAGGATTTCTTTCCGGAAATGTTGCATTAAAAATCCAACCACCATTAACAACGAAATACGCTCACGTTCACTTAATTCAACCATGATTAGAAAACAATACTAATACTTTACACCGAAATTATCTGACGGAATTAACAGTAACTGACAATAATACAAAATATTTGAGCTATGTTACAGAAATAACCAGGACAACAACAAAAAAAACAAATATTTTTTATTAGATAGTACAGCGACAGCGATCTCTTATTTTATTATTTTATTTAATATTTAAAAAACGGCAAGTCGCATACCTACCAAACCATATATCATTA
This sequence comes from Vesta saturnalis, assembly GCA_036346205.1. Lineage (NCBI taxonomy): Eukaryota > Metazoa > Arthropoda > Insecta > Coleoptera > Lampyridae > Vesta > Vesta saturnalis. The sequence continues at coordinate 736,754 of JARFJB010001104.1, forward strand.
TTATTATAAGTTTTTGTTATGAACGAATAAGTTCAAGGTAAATATGTAATTAAAAATTATTATTAATTTTACTAAATACGTAAATAAAAAGTTTACCTCGAGTAGGATTCGAACCTACGACCTGTACTTTGCTAGAGTACCGCGCTACAGTTCTACATACATAAAGACAAAATTTGCATCGATTGGGGCTTGAACCTTGGTGGCGCAGTTGGTAGCGCGGTACTAGACAAGTACAGGTCTAGGTTCGAACTACGAGGTAAACTTTTATGTATTTAATAAAATTAATAATAATTTAATTACATATATCATTATAATTGAGAAAACGTTATATCTGAAAATACGAAAATATACATATATATATATATATATATATATATATATATATATATATATATATATTTAGAAATTAATTGTATATGTTATCCTTATCTTGATTAGCTTCTTTATTATCGAAAAATGATCCAGTTGTTTATTAGCTTTAAGACCAAAATACGATTCCCACGTGGGCATATAAAAAAAGCGCTATTGCATCAGGGTAGAAAATGATTATTATTTCATCTAATATTTAGAGCTTAATGTTTTGTTGCAGCAGCAAATTTTTTAAATATTTGTAAACACATTAATTAACGTGATGTCGACGACTGATTGCCACTTTCCAATCATAATGAAGTTGTATAACTGTTTCACAATAATACACACTTATTAAGAGGCACCCGAACAGATTCCCGTCTTACTAGACTACGGCCCCTTATTAGAATACAACCCCCAATGCATAAATAAATTAGGTAAAAATCGGTAGATGGGATTAAAAAAAAGTAATAATAATTATGCAATCTCCTTTGATAAAAACGGATCCTAATTAATAACAGATTAAATCTTTTTATTCTCAGGTGAAAAAAATACGATCCCCACGTGGGCGTGTAAAAGTGAAAAGTGAGGTGCCCCCACAAAGTCCAAGATGGCGGCGCAAGTGCCGGTCTTCTACTGATAAAAGACAATAAGTTCGACAACAAATCAAACCATGAAATAAACGCATTAAAAGATAACCAAAAAATTTCAAGCAAACCATCATTTACAACACATATAAGAAACCAACTTTAATTGCAAGATTTGAAAACAAAATACGCATTTTTTTTCAAATGTTCTCAGCTGTTATCTTTATCCTGTAAAGGAACAGTTGTACACATACTAGATCATGAACAAAATACTGTAAAATGCCGCGCTTTTTTAGATTCTGCTAGCCAAAGCAATTTTTGCATACGCGAATTAAGTAATCTATTGAAATTGACTACAACAAAAATTAACATGCCAGTGGCGGGTATAAATCAATGTTCTTGCAACATTACTGAAAAAATTTATACTCGTATTCAGTCTGCTGATAAATCGTTTACGATTAGTCATAGAAAATATTACAAATAATTTGCCCCAAATTTCCTTTGATCCAAATTTATTGTATATACCCTATAATTTAAAGTTAGCAGACCCAGAATTTCCGGAATTTCAAATAATTGATGTATTACTTGGCACTGAAATATTTTTCGAACTATTAAACAACGGACAAATAATGTTAGGAGAGAACCAACATATTCTACGAAATACTACACTTGGCTGGATACTAGCTAGTCCTTTAAATACTTCAATAATTTCAAATACAACTAACTGGTTATAATCAGTAGATACCCTAAATGAAACTATACACCAATTTTGGCAAATCGAAAATATTAATAATTCTCATCATAAATTAAGTACGGAGGAATTAGAATGCGAACATTTATTTCGTAAAAATACTGAAAGGGATAACACTGGCAGGTATATAGTTAAATTGCCCTTTAAAGAAGACATAAGCGAGTTAGGTGAATCATTTTCAATGGCGAAAAAGTTATTACTTGCAAGTGAAAAACCTTTATCGGACAATCCTGATTTGAAAATATTATAACGAAGTTTTACAAGAATATGAGTCCATGGGACACATGTCTCTTGTTGAATCCAAAAACGATAATTCGGATCAAATAATCAACTATTTACCGCATCATCCAGTTTTTAAAAATTTAACTACAACGCAAGTGCGCGTTGTTTTCAACGCTAGTTCGAAAACAAGTTTAGGTTTGAGTTTGAACGAAACTTTAAAAACTGGTCCTAAGGTACAAACTGATCTTTTACATATCATTTTAAGAATGCGTACTCATACTATCCTATTAATAGCTGATCCCGACAAAATGTATAGAATGATTCTGATTCACGAATCCCAGCGAGATTTTCAACGTATACTATGGTGTACAAATCCTTCTAAAGAAATTTCACATTACCGACTAAACACGGTAGTATGTCGATTTTCGAGTAGTTCATTTTTAGCTACGCGATTATTAAACGAAATTGGTGAACAGTGTTGCCACGAGTTTCCAATCTAATCTTGTGTATCACCCCTGGATCAAGAAAAGGGCTACGGCACAAGGAGAGAGACGTTACAGTTAAAATAAATGCTGGACTAAGTCCAACCAGGTAAAAGGTCTGGCTAGGAATTTTGATCCTAAGCTACAGGAATAAAGAAACGACTGACAATCGTTTAACATCACCTAGTTTAATATAAATTTTAATACTCGTATTTAACAAAACAATATTATTTACAGGGTAGATAATCAGATAATGTTTATATAACACGTAATAATTTAAGAAACAATAATCTGAACAATGTTGTAATAAAAAATAATAAATTGGGTGTAGGAGGGTTTTTGTTAATAATTTCACCCCTAATATGACTTATACTCCTAATAATAAATAGAAGATTTTGTGCCTTCAGCAATTAAATGGATCATGTTCTTAAAATTTGATTTGCTTTAATTAGAAAATGTGTGTGTGTGTGTGTGGTTAGATGTGTTCGCTTTACAAAAAAAGGTGTAACTTCAACCTGTAAATAAATGTTAAAATCCCTCGGACGCCAACTTATTTTACGCAAAACAATTAAACCGCAAATGTAATAAATGTAAAATTGGAAACAATAACAAGGTTTATTATAAAAATCTAACTCAAGTTATAAAGTAGCAAATCTAAATACTAATGTTAGTAAATCTGAATAAACTTAAAAGTACCTTATAAACTAATGATTAGAAATGAAATACCTGTAGTACTTTTAAATTTTGGTTGTCACTGGTATACTGTTAGTGATAACAAAATTCTGACGAGTACACGCTTTCCAATTTGCTTGTGCAATTAATCTTGAAATGGAAATGTAACAGGGTTTTGGTATTCGTTGATCCCAAATAAGTAAATTCTTTTAAAAAACAGCCAAACTTGGTTGATTTAAACTGGTTAATGTACCATTTATTAATAATTTTCTGCACAGCAACAAACTTCTACTGCGTCTCCTCGTTAAATTGAAACTTAATAGTACAATGAAATTACGTAAAAGGAAAATTTAACTTTATAATAAAGGAAAATAAAAGTGAAATGAAAGTGCCTAAAAAGGATAAATATATCAACAATGAAAAGTAGGTTAGCTCTTACCGTAAAATATACGACATTTTTGATAAAAATATTCAAGAGCAAATATGGACGCTTTTTTCTTTCATTATCGTAACAACCGACCTCAAAAAGGTGTCTGCGCACGAACTCAATATGCAAACGAAAATGCGCGTTCAAGCTCCACTTTAAAATATCTAAACGCATGCTTCAGCCACTAAGGTATGCAATTCACATGACACAAAAATGAACGAAGTTGCCTAAATTATTGCAAATTTCCACACAACTTAAAAGGTTTATTGCAATGTACACAATCTTTATCCTAAGTTGGGATCGCTATCCGATATGTGACCCAAAATTTTAGAGAAATCAAACTAACTAAAATAAAATCTGACCCAAATGGTCTGGTAGTAACCCACTTACCTTCCTGGAAAGTGCTAAACCTATAATTTAAATAAAATATTGAACAAGCTTTATAATCAAAATCAAAATATACAAGTGCACTGTTCGACATCCGGGGTTGTCCTTAAAAATAAAACAACAAAGCATATGTGTAACGGAAACCAAATAACTCTAAACCGAAGTCTTAGGAAGAGCTCTCCTTAAAACTGGTAGTTCAGTTTTAAATCAACCAAAAACGCACTCTAAAACCCAAAATATAAACTAAAACTTCCACTAGATGCCTACCATTGCTTTTTTTGTAAGTGCAAAGAAATTAAATTTACTCGCAATTAGCAGTATAGACAAAGCAAACATCATATATACAGGTTCAGAAAGGCTGAGTTTGTCACTAGCTGTATAAGAGTAGAACATAAATTTAAGCACAAGGGAAAATGTTAAGCATTAGTTTTAAACATGTGGCTGAAGGCCGTAAAAAACTGAATAGCTTCCTTATTAAGATAGCGTTTGTAGCTTAAACAATTTTAACCAGTGAAATGCAACACATGTATTAACCTACATAAGCATAACATTTATGAAATTCTTATAGGAGCAATCCACTGAACAATCAATTTGAATTTATATAATCCAAACGTTACTATAGTTTAGGACGCACTCTGTACAATATCGACCAATATACTAAGTTCAAAATACATGTCCGAACAGCTGATGGCCGGAACTGTAGGTACACAGACATAAAACTGTTCAAACAAATGGTGAATTTTGTGTAACTGTAAGAGTAAATACATACAAAAACAGTCAAAAATTTAAGTTAAAGGTTAACAGCAACCCAGCCGGTTACCGGTGTAAGTAGGCTAACTATAATTTCCACTTAAACTTAACTAACGTTTGCAGTTAGAAGTACATAACCTCGTCCCATATGATCCTAATAAGTGGTTCATCAAAGCGGTTACAGGCAAAACATTTTCCAAAAGGGATAAGCGTAAAAGTACAATGGTAATTCGTGATAATAGGGAGTTCCTAGAGTAACCCCAGCAATTGTATAGTTAACGAGAGCCTTGTCATGCAGAATTGGTCATTAAAATGCACTTAGCGGGTGATGTACGTGTCTCTATTACTTAGCCGACTGTATTACCAGATATAATTTATGTGTTTTAGTCAAGCTTGGTTTCAGAGAACAGTTGTACGTTATTTCATAACTCGTAGAAACGTTGGCCGATTATGCTGGTAGCATCGGGCAATAATAAAATGTATTTATTGATTTCAAATTATTAGTGTAACAAATAAAGTGGTTTAACATACCTCTTGATTTGAAGCAAAATGTGTGTTAGAAACTAATTAGATCCGTCAGATAAGATCACTAACCAAATTTAATACAATTAGATATATCTAAAGCCAAATCCAGTTCCAAAACTGTGTATAATTTTAAGTAATGTTTATAATAAAATCATAGAAATCTTCTCCATATATCATGTTAGTTTTCTAACGACGCATCAATTTCCTTAAAAATGACGTTCCTCCTTATCGAAAAGAACGAGAAAAGAAGACATGTGATTTTCTTCAACAAATTAAACATTTTTAAACCTCACACGTTCAAATTTATTTAAAAAGCAAAGGTGTAATGTACACTGTTGCCAATCTTACTAATATTAAAGTTAAAGTCTGTTGCCAATCTTACTAATATTAAAGTTAAAGTATAGGAAATTGCGTAATCAATAAGCACAAAAATTTCAACTCGTTCGAAAATTTTTTTACACAAAAGTTACACGTATCACAATATACCAGATGTTTCAGAGGCCAGAAAAGAAAATATTATTCTAACTTACACCTCAATTAATACTCTCGAATATTCATTTTTCAATCAGTTTTCGTCGTTTTCAAAATTAATCCGTGTTTTGCCTATATGTTACGATTTTGTCACAATAGTCTATCAAAAATAAGACAAATCAATAAACGAGTAAATCGTTTAACAATCACTGAATTAGACAATTCTTTAAAAATATTATGTTCTGGTTTACAACAAAAGTGTTTCTCTAAAGAATATGCCTGTTTGTCCAATCAGGAAGAAATACTCTTAAATAGTAAATTTAAAACATTAAATCCTTTCCTTTGTTCAAAATAGTTTAGTCCGAGTTGGCGGGCGATTGAATAACCCAAATATAACATTCGATCAGAAATATCCAATCATTTTATCTGCTAAACACTATTTTGTTAAACTGCTTATTAAACATTATCACATAAAATATTTCCATGTGGGTCCACAATTCACGTTATCACAAATTAGATTAAAATTCTGGCCCTTAGATGGCAGAAATCAGGTACGTAACACTATTCATAAGTGTATAGCTTGTTTTCGAGTCAAACCCCTTAATACTCAACAAGCGATGGGTGCATTACCGCAATCAAGAGTGACTCCTTCCAAACCTTTTAGTCATCGTAGTTATATTAAAGCATACATAGTGATTTTCATTTGTTTTAGCACTAGAGCGGTTCATGTTGAAATAGTTAGTGAATTAACGTCAAAAGCTTTTTTAAATGCCTTTAAAAGATTCACTGCTCGACGAGATGTGTGTGAACACGTCTATAGCAATAATGCTACAAATTTTGTTGGATCAAAAAATGAACTTAAAAAATTATGTCAAATTATTCAGCATAGTGCCAATCACAAATATCAAATATATTATCAAGAGAATCGCATTAGTTGGCATTTGATTCTTCCTAGATTGCCTCATTGTGGTGGACATTGGGAAGCTGCTGTGCGTTCTTTTAAATTGCATTTGAATGGTACCCTTGGTGATTCTAGATTGGATTTTAAAAATTTTTACACGATTTTAATTTTTTGAGGTTGAGTCTATCTTAAATTCCCGACTTATCCAACCTATTACTAATGATCCCTCGAACTTACAATGTTTAACTCCTGGTCATTTCTTGGTCGGAAGTAATCTGGTTTCCGTACCTCAAGAAGATATATCCGGCATACCTTCCAATAGATTGAAATACTTCAAACAGTTGCAGCAAATAATCCAAAGATTCTGGAAAATTTGGAGTAAAGATTATTTGCGTTCCTTACAACAACGTACAAAATGGTTTCACAAAATGCTAACATATACACTGGTACACTTTGCACCATCAAAGAAGATAATGAACCTCCTTTGTCGTGGCCTTTGGGGCGTATGGTTGCCATTCATAGTTTAGACGGATGACCAGAGTGGTTTCTGTTAAAACAAAAAAGAGAATTTTCAAGAAAGCTGTTTCCCGAATATGTCCTTTGCCATTAGATGAAGAACTAAGAGAAGAGTGTTCTAACTAGGAATAATAATAGATTACATCTTTCTGAATTTGTTTGTTATAATATTATGCTTTATATCAATGTATCTTGAACTGACACTTATTAATATTGTTTAGTTTGTTTAAAATTATCACATATATTTAATGTTTATCTTTAACTACGTGTATAAGTTTTTAAATCATAAAGATTTCAAGGTCAGCGGCATGTTGCGTCGCGATATATGTTTATATTGTTTCTTTTTTATTAATAATGTCAAAGTCACAAATAAAATAATATCATCGTTTAGCGTCTATGTCGTGTTAAGTTGAAGAAATATTAGTTCTTGTGAGTTTATACTGTCTACAGCAATAAAAAGAAAGAAAAAATACAGTCCGCTTCCATTTGAAAATCGCTTATCGCGAAGAAACAGTTAGTTATAGTAAATAATTGAATTATATTAACTTAACAGGTAATTTTACTTTTTGGTACTGCTGGTGCTCTTTGAAAAAACGAACTTTATAAATTAGAAATTGATGACACGATTTGGAATCAGTTCTAATAGTGAATCTTCGGGATACCAAAACCGAAGTAACAAGAAAATTCAACATTACAGAACATTTGGATTTATATAGAAAATATAAATATCCTAAAAATACACAAAAAAAAATGTGTTTCATTACTTATCAATCTGGCAGATGTACTAAATATGTTGTGGGAATTAATAAAATTTGACGAGCTCCAAGTAAAATTGCCAAATTTCTTAAGTTGCCTAATACCGATCAATATACATGGCACTCGTTTCGACGGTCATCTGCCTTCTTTTTTGTTGAGCCTGGAGCAGATTTGCACAGGGGATGGAAATCATCCACTATAGCGGAAGGATATATTGAAAACTACATGAACAAAAAAAAAACGATATCGCTAATAAAATTTTAACAATAGGTGCTACTATTAAGTCTACATCTAATAGTACAGATCAAATTAAAAGTAAATCATCAGGTATAAGACTCGAAAATTTCTAAAATTGTACAATATCAATTAATACTTATTATAGTAAAGAAAATTGATTTATCATATTTACAAAATAAACATTTTCAAGTCGTAGAAGGAGTATAGTGTGCAACACATGCGTGAAGCCTTTTATGCATTCGCTTGGTTTGCAAATTCCTCACTCATGCATAAAATTAAGCTTCAAGCACTTGTTAGAAAATATACTATTGTTAGTATTTTATATCGCTGTACGCTTTAACGACACTTGTATATTTTGAATTCTCTTGATGAAGACATAGATCGAAACGGTGTGGTAATGGAAAATATTTTATTATAATTACCTTCTTAGTGACAACTTATTCCCTAATGAACAGTAACGTGCATCACAAGTCCTGCAACTTAAACTTTACAATACGAGGATAATGACAAGGCGACCGAGGGAACCGTTTTCTAAATTCCGAGATGAGTACTGTGCAAAGAGTTACCGATGGTGTCTATTGCTAGTGTGATTGATAGCATCGAATTCATCGAGAGTAATATATATATATATATATATATATATATATATATATATATATATATATATATATATATATATATATATTTCAGGTAGCGTTATATTCCAGGCAAAGCTGACAAACCCTATAACGAAATTATTGTTAGGCGGTGATCCATTTCTTATCACGAGCCATCCAAAGTTCGAAATTTGACAGACTTCATTAGCTTTAATCTGGGAAAGTATCTGATGAAAAATTCATTTTGAAACAAAATATTGATGTTGAATTTTTTTGCAATTTTTTTATTGCATTCCGCTCCTTCTAAAACTGTAGATCAACATTTTAAAAGATGCAGAATTTGAGAAAAATACGCTTGGCAACTAGGCCAATTTTGTGGTGACGTTTGTTTACATCAGTGTGACAGGCATATTTTGCACCCATTGCGTCGTTCGATTTCATATTTCACTGCTGATCATGTACTCATTCAAGGAGTACGCAGATATGTACATGGTATACGGTCCAATTGACCTGAATCCTTTAGATTTTTTCGTACAGACCTGCCTCAAGGACAAAGTATACAAGACGCCCCCGGAGAATGAGCAGGATGTCCAGGAGAAAATTGTGCTGCCGTTCAGTAAATAACCCTGGAAATGTTGGAACGTGTTGTGGATTCAATCCCTTGTCGACTGGAATTGTGCATTGACATGGACGGTGGTCATTTTCAACAATATGTTCAATAATATAAAATGTGTTCTATACTTTTTGTATTGTTTTGATCACCAGTATGCTTCTGTCGACTTGTGTCACGTGTCATGTGGTGAATTTGTATACATATAGCTTCCAACGTTGCAATTTAATGTCATTTTTGGATGGCCCGTTGGAAGAAAGGGCGCATCGACTAGCATTAATCCTTGGTGTCTCGGGTGCTGGCCCGTGTTGGAGTTGGGGACTGTTCAATCGACGTTTTGGCAAGATCCCACTTGCCATATTCAGGATACTTTTGACTCTGCTTCGTGTTAACCGTATTGAATTGATTCCTTTTGGTTAAGGCTCAGTGTTATATAGTGATGAGTCGCTGGTTACATCATTGATTGCGTGCTTTTGGACCCTTTGTTGTGGTTTCACTTTCTCTACTTTCCTTTTTGTTTTCTTTCGTTGCATTTTTACTTTCTCTTTCGCTTGTCGTCGTGTTTGAATGTGTTGTTTTTATGTGTTTATCCATTAGAATTGGTTTCCATTTTGTCCGTAATATTGATCCATCGTCACTGGTACTGAAGTTGTCTAGTGCTTATCGATTTCGATTGCCTATCTGGCGATGCGAGATTTGTAATGTACTATGTTGGCTAGCATTGTAGTGTTTTGAAAGTCAATTTGATGGTCTGATGTTTATACATGTTGTGCCAAAGATGAGGTAGTTTGGCCTTTTTTAACAGCATAATATGTTCTCTTCTTGCAGTGATTTCCTGTTGTTTGTCCGATATATATCGAAGCACATACGCTACATGGAATTCGGTAAACTCCTTTCCCTTCTAGGTTTAGTTGTTCCTTGAGAATTTTTAGCATCGTGGTGATCTTCCTTGCTGGTTTAAATATTGTTTTGATTTTCTGTTTCTGTAGTATCTCGCTTATTTTATCGGTTGTTCCTTTTATGTACGGTATAGATGCTATTGTTGTAGGTTCTTCATCTTTTGGTTGACCTGTTTTGTTTTCCCGGATTGATTGCTCTTTGTAAGTCCCGTTTCTTGAATCCATTTTGGCGTAGGGATCAGCTTACTTGGTTTATCTCTGATAGTATGTGGTCCTCGTCAGTTAGTTTTTTAGAGTGGTGTATTAATGTTTTCAATACTGACTGTGCTTGTGCTGGGTAATGGTGTGAGTCTGCTTGAAGAATACACCGCTCTAAAACGCTAACTGACGAGGACCACAGAAAAAGTTAAACGTACCCTGAAGATGGCAAGTGGGACCTTGCCAAAACGTCGAGTAAACAGTCTCTTAGAAACTACTACAACACCAACAGGAATTTAAGATTTCTACCACCTTCAGCAAATATATATTTTTTATTTTTGTATGCTTAATTGACATCCTTAATCATTGGAGTAAATTTTTGTTGCTTGGTTTACTTATGAACACAAAATTTTAGGTGTTTTTCTCGCACCGTAATTATCCATTTTTACGAATATAATTTTTTTGGCCGAGCTATATTAATTTAATGTCTTCCCTTTACCCGCGATAACACTTATTTTTCTCAAACTGAAACCGAGAGTGTGATTTATTTTTTTTGACGTTTGGATTATTTTGTTCCCTAATTTACAACTTATAAAACTGAACTTTCTTATCCCGTTAGTGGAGTTGATCTTCCTATTTTCACAGCCTGATGACGGAAGCAGAGTCCGCTTCCGAAACGTCGCGCTCAAAAAGCAAAAACTGTGGAAATAGGGCGATCAACTCCACTAATAGGAAACTACAGTTACAAAACACATAATACAGAATTTCTTATCCCGCTTATAGAACAATCACCCCCGACTCTTACCAGGCACGACAGAAGCCCTGAGTACCGGTACCACTTTAAGTCTTCAATTACCTGGGTAAACCGACATCTTCGCTGACGCTAGTCGGTCCACTTTTACCTTCCTATCCCCCGCGAAGCGGAATCTAGGCTTTTATACCACCGTTCACCTAGATTGGCGCCCGAGAAACTCGATTATACCGCGATATTCCCTCCGCAGTTTACCGCTCCGTCCATAATAAATAATTCTGCTAACGACTGACCGTCCACCGAAAGTAACAACAGCTTTTAATTCCCATAGCAGCGCTTGATAACCTTTTTAGGTAGTTGTTGACATTTGAAAATATAGATTCGGTACAAGTCCTTCCAGTAGAAACTAGAAATATCTTCGGAAGAAACAGAAAAATCACTTCCGGTGTAGTAAAATTACCGTTTTAAAGGACAATTTTAGATATTACAGACTGATACGCTGCAAACAAAGTGACCGTTGTCCAAAAATGTGTAATTTTGTAACAATTAAGCTTTCTTTGGAAAATCCCCAAATAATATGGTAAATTGTTGATATATAGTCTTGAGAATCAAGGTTTAAGGCATAAGCGCTACCTCATCAAAAACATTTTTATTGATATATCTCTCATTTGGGTGTCAATTCTGTCATTTGCGAAATAGTTAAGAAGGCTATTAGAAGCGCAGGATGTTAAGTCAGTCATGGCGCGTCCATAAATTTTGCACGAATAATATTAAAACAAATGAATCGCGCTTCTGAAAAACCCATGTTTATTCAACTAATTAACTTTTTCAACTGCACAAATTAGAAAGAAGTTACAGATCGTGGTCAGATAACAGAACGTAAGCAGAACTATAAAAGACAAATCGTTATCGCAACAACAAACAAAGCTTTACAGCTAATGTTCAAAGCGATTTCCGTTAATTTCAAAGCAAAAATGTATCCGCGATCTCCTAACTGCATTTAACGTATTGATACCTCGGAAAACATTGGAAACATTCTTCATGTTTTCTTTAGTAATTAATTAATTACCTTTGATATTTAACATATCTTCATAAAAATACGTCCATTTCTGTTAAACCTGGAGAGTGTGGTGGCTCCCTCTTCCTATTCATCTGTCAGGAAATTAACGGTTTACGTGATCATAAATAGCGGCAGTGTGATGAACTGGAGCTCCAACGAGTATGTACCAAATGCTATTTTTAATACAAACTGTCAATGTGTTGACCAAGGCGGTAACTCGATTTGTAAAAGCTATGGATACACTGCACCTGCTAGCCGTTGTTCAAACAAATAAGAACCAATAACTAAATGCAGTTGATTTTTTGAAAGGTTTTCATGCGTGTAGCGAATTTTAAACATGTTTCGTAAAAGCGCAGAATAAAGAGTAATCAGAACGATCACTTTCTAGCAGCGGCGTTGATCTTTATGAGTACCAAACTAATAACCTATAAATTTGCAAATAGGAAGCTGCACAATTTTACCTGAAAGAGACACCATAACCTGATAATATGTTTAATGTCGAGAAACTTTGAAAATTAAAATTATAGATAAACAGACACATTTACGTTATCATGGATTAGTAATATTTTCAGGAATGGCAGAGGTCCGGAAACAGTTGGAACTGTGTGTACCTTTGGTTATTCTTTCGTATGATTTTAAGTGAATCAGGTCATTCAATTTGTTTAAGCCATCTAACGTAATTTTGATAACATATGATTATACATAAAATAGCTCAACCAATCCATACCTTTTAATTCTTTCGCTTATTGTATCAACATGTACCTTAATTAATAAATTGTTTCTGCTGTTCAAATGGACTAAAGGCATAAGGACGTCAAATACAATCCGTACTTCAAGCTTTCTGCATCGTTAGACATTGCGTTAGTAGAAGGGACCACTTGAGTCTCTGATGTCATAATCAATTAAAAATGGTGGGGGTCGGAGAGGGGCTGTGGGTGGGGGTCGTAGTGGTAGGTGAGGGACTGGATTCTTTTCGGGGGCGTTTTTCAGCCCTTTGGTGGAATTTTCAGCCCCTTGACGGCATTTTCACCCCTAATTAGGGTCTTTTCGACTGTACTAAGAGCCTTTTTGGTATTTCACCCCCTGGAGGGTAGGCAAATGTGCACACACTGGCCAGGTGGGAGTAGTCACGCGACCCTGGGGGATGGGCGAGTTGTAGTCACGTGCCCGGGTTGGGGGAGGTCAATGTCCAATTATTTTAATTATGAGTCATAATCAAACTTCGCGGCCATTTTGTTTTAATTATGGGTCATAATCAAATTCCTCTGCCATTTTGTTTTTAATTACGACTTCATAATCGAACCCCACGTCATTATTTTAAAATTATGAGGCGTAATCAAATTGCGGGGATAGTCTAATGGGAAAGATCAAAGTTCAATTATTTTAATTATGAGTCATAATAGAATCCTTCGGCCATTTTGTTTTGGCGAGAAATTTGGATTGTATTTTAATAAGGTCTGCTAACACTAACTTGCAAGACAGGTATAGAACTCAGGAAGTTGCTCGCAGGTCTTCGTCCCCTTTTACGGATCACATTTTAATTATGAGTCATAAACAAATTCCTACCACAGTCCTTTTGTTTTAACTACTAGTATGAGTCATAATTGAAAGTAGTGACCCAAATCAATTAATCAATCGATCAATCTAAATCAATCAAATACATAAACAGGTTTTAATTTCACTCCAATTTTCACATTGTAAGTAATATGGAAATAACCTACTTATCGGTTTTCCCAATCATTAACATAAATTAATTATTTCAGCAATAACAAACTTTCACTATTCAAATACCTCTATCGTGTCTGGGGAAAACCCAGTTATTACTTAAAGGCAAACACGTTGACCTTCATTTCCAATTTCAAAGTATATCAAACCAAATCAATCAATCTCGATCAAATCAAACAAATCAATTAGCCAATTCAATCTGTTTTTAATTATGAGTCATAATTATATTTTGTCGGCCATTTTCTTCTGGCGGTAAATTTGAAATTATATTCTAATAAGTGGACCCTCATGCTATCTCATAAGACAGGTATAGGACACCGTAACTTTCTCTCGGGTCTTCGCCCCAAAATTCCGCAATCAATTTGCTTTTAATTGTGAGTTATAATTAAATGTCTAGGCAAACTTGTCTTGTGGGCCATTTTTGTTTTGACAGGAAATTTTAAATTGTATTCTAATGAGCGGCCCTAACGCTAACTTGCCAGATAGGTATATGGCGCAGGAACTTGTTCTCGGGCCTTCGCTCGTGTGTCAAAAGACGTATCAATTAATAGCCCAATAGCCGAAGGATATCAAAAAATCAACCTCAATCAAAAGCCATTAACCAAATCAGTCAAGTCAATCAATCCCAATCAAATCAAACAAGAAGCTTAGCTAGAAATCCTTCATAACCTTCGGGTAACGATTCTCCCATGTATATACCTAGCCCCTATGAGCGACCGCTTACTTTGTAGATGAGACTAACCGACACTCAGTGCTGGTACACTCCCTAAACGTGAGGGCACAGGCGTGGGAAAACAGTCGATCATCCGAAAATCAGTCTCAATCAACCAAATCATAACTTACAGGTTGCAAAAATCATCTTAGAATTCAAAACACTGGTTGGCTTAACTTACAGTTTGCTAAAACCAAGAAGGGCCCTAGATTTATAAACGAGCTTGAACGCACTATTTGGTTTTGAAAATGGACAAATGCCCGTGGACAAATAAACAAGCCGACTTTCACTTCCAATTTTGATAATACGCATGTGATTTGAAGCTAACACCTATTTCATTGCTTAAGACATATATAGGACTGTGTTTTTATTTCACCCACGCTCATCATTATCATTAGACAACCATAATAACAATAATATCGCTCTAATTAGCCTGTACATTATTTGTCGAATATTGCATACAGTGATAAAAATACGTTTTACAGTTAAATTAGAAACGTATACAACAGCAAACGAAGTAAATAAAATAAGGAGCAAGGGTTAAAATGAAGAACGCGCTCTTACCAGAGTTGTTGACGATAATCATATTGGGAGAACGCTTTGACATGGTAAACAGCTACTCAGTCACAACACATTTACTTTCGGCGTCTTGTTTATAACTGAATAACATAAAGTACTTAGAGGCCTCCATTATCATCAATATAGAGTAATTATTTTCTGGATGTCCCCGTTATGTAACCACAATAACAACCTTTCACTATTCAAGTACATCTAATGTGTTTGAAAAAACACTAATTAACTAATTACGGGAAAGTTGGACTGTCCTTGAAAATGTAAATAAGATGTTCACGTTCTTTGTGCCTGAAAAAATTCCTCTAATTAGATTACACTTATTTTTAAAAGCAGGTTTGTTTGCATATGATGCCATCTAGTTGTGTATTTCCAAACTAGCGCATGTTTTCTGTAATGGAAGTTGATCGAGGCTCTTCTTTGTGACTGTGTTACTTAGCAGTATATTTTTAAAAGCAAAATTTTTTGTTGGCGACGCCGTCTAGTGATGTATTTTTAAACTAGCGAATATTTTCTGTAATAGTTGATCGCGGCTCTACATAGTATATTTTTAAAATCAGATTGTTTGTTTGTGAACTAGCGAATGTTTCCTGTTATAGAAGTTGACCGTGCTCGCCTCTCGCTCTCCCGCCTCCCTCTGGTCTCTCTCGTCCTCCTCGTCTCTCTCGTTTCCCTCGTATCTCCCGTCTCTTTCGTCTCTCACCTCTCTAGCCCACCACGGTTCTGACTGTGGCTGTAACTTTGTCTGCGGCTGTGTCTGTGTTTGTGCCTGCGAGTATTGATCTTACCTAAAAATTGCCTCTTTATTAATTTAACCTAATATTGTACATGCATTGAGCTACCCTAGCACGAGGGAAACGAGAGAGACGAGTGTGAGGAGAGAGACAAGCGAGCCGAGGGAGACGAGAGAGAGAGAGAGAGAGAGAGACCGAGCCGCAAGGGACGAGAGAGAGAGAGAGAGAGAGAGAGAGAGAGACGAGAGACCTGAGAATCGAGAGAAGTGTGCGACGGGAGATACGAGATAAATGTGAGCAACGAGAAAATGAGAGAAGGAAGAGAGATGAGGGGGCTGAGAAAGGCGAGCGAAACGAGAGAAACGAAGGGTTGGAGGGAGAGGAAAGAAAAGATAGAAGCGAGGAAAACTAGAAAGACGATGGAGACGAGAGAGCCCAGAGAGAGGCGGGAGAGACGAGAGAGTAATGAGCTAATTAGGGTTTTTCCAGACACATTAGATGTACTTGAATAGTGAAAGCTTGCTATTGTCGTTACATAAATGGGGAAATCGAGAAACTAGTCACTTTATATTAATGATTGCTGGAGGCCTCTAAGTACTCTATATTATTCAGTTATAAATAAAACGGCGCAAGTGAATATGTAGTGACTGTGAGCCTGGTAAGTGAACTGATTTCAGGTTTGGTTACATTTTGTATAGGTGTTTTTACTAATTTAACTGTAAACCGTGTTTTTTATAACTGTATTCAAAACTCAACAATAGTGTTATGCGCTAATTTATTTATATTATTATTGTTTTTTTTTCTTTTTGATATAAAAGCACATCGACTGCTGTGGTCTTTAGTCCTATTCTCTGTTAAGCCTGCTTTATCTACGTATACTATATTTTATTAAATATATTTATTGTTTTCAGAAACTGTATTGTAGTTTTTAAAGTCTTGCTGTATTTCAATTTGTTTGTCAGATTATCAGAGATAGAGTACAGATTCCGCACTGCAGTGTAAGTTAGACAGTGACATATTATATGTTCAATTGTTAAATATGTTTGGCATTGTGTGCAAATTGGATGGGGTGCTTTTGATAGTAGGTAATTGTGTGTTATCGATGTGTGACCTATTCTTATTCTGTGAATACCACTGCATTATTTTCTACTTAAGTACATTGGAGCTTTCCATTTCATAATAGATGGATTAGTTGAGTATCCTTGTCCAGTTTTATTGCCATATTGAGTTTAGTTCAGTTTTGAGGAAAGAATCCATATCGTATACTTAGTGATCTCGACACTTTCGTTTACATCTTCCACTGCTGCTTCACGGGCAGCTTTGTCCGCTGTTTCATTCCCTTTAATGTTTGCGTGACTGGGGATCCATAGAAATTGTACCGTATATCCTAAATCTGTGAGGTGTTTAATAATAGATATAATATACTGTACTAAAAGATCAGTTGAATATGGATATTGGATACTGGTAAGGGAGCTCTGCGAGTCACTAATGATGAGAAATACCTGCCAAATACTATATAATTCAGCTGTGTATATTGATGTGTATGTTGTCAGAGTCCCATTGTGCTCACTGCCATTAACTGAGAAGGCACAGACCACACCTGTGCTTGATTTTGACCCATCTGTGTATATAGTTAAATGGTCTCTGTATTTGGACAAGATTTCCTTGAACTCTGCACAATACACTGATTGTGGTGCATTGTTTTTAGAGTGGTTGGATAGGTCATTTATCACATTAAAACATGGTACTAGCCAGGGCGGAATTTCAAGTTGTCCAAGTGGAAGCGTTGGTGGAAGTTGTTGCCCGATAAGTTCTAGTGCCTTTTTTACACTGCATCGTAATGGCTTGTGTAGTCTTCGTTCAAACTCTAACTTTGAATGGTTAGGAAACAAAATGTTGTAATTTGGGTGGTTTGGGAGAGGTTTAATCTTACACGCACATGTTAGGAGTCTATTTATTCTGTGCAAACGTAAGGGTTAAACTCCAGATTCACACATTAGACTTTCCCTAGGACTAGTATAGTAAGCGCCTAGTGAATATCTGATACCAGCACTTTGTATAATCTATAAGGGTTTTAAAGTGCTTTTCGAAGCCGATGAATATGCTTCACAACCATAGTCTATTTTTGACTGCACTATCTGTTTATAAATACGTGGAAGAATTTCGGGATCTGCTCCCCACTTCAAACTAGACATTGCTCTTATAATGTTGAGAACTGCCTTGCATCGCACTGTTAGGTTAGTTATATGCTCCTTCCATGTTAGCGTGGAATCAAGGGTTAAACCTAAGAACAAGCCAGACTTTTTATCTTCTATGTGTTTATTTTTTAGGGTAAGAAGTGGACCATAGTGCGGTTTTTTCTGCTGATATTCTGAATCCGACGTTTTCTGCGTTTGATAGTATGCAATCAACGGCCTGTTGCAATTTTCTATTGATTTCTACCATTGTAGGAGCTGAATATACAATAGCCAGATCGTCAACGTAGAGGTAAGTATGTGTATCAGATGGAATTGATACTGTGAGAGTGTTGAGATATGGCAAACAATTCCACACTCAAAGCTGAACCCTGAGGAATGCCATTTTCTAATACCCTGGAAGAGGAAACGGTAGGTCCAATATGGACTCGAAAACTTCTCGATTCGAGGAAGGATGATATAAATACAAGTAAGTTACCTCTAATGCCCCATTGATGTAATTTTTGTATAACACTGTATCTCGATGTCACATCTAATGCCTTCTCTATATCGAAAAAGACAGCAACCGCGTGAAGTCTATGCGCGAAGGCGTTAAGAACAATATCTTGCGAATGTACCAAGTGGTCCACCGTGGCTCTGAATTTTCTGAGCCCAGCCAGACAATTGACTATATGTCCGCTCTTCACGATAGTCCACATTAATCTGGTAGCGACCATACGTTCCAGTAATTTGGCTATACATGAAGTTAGGCTAATTCGCCTATAGCTGGTGACCAAATATGAATTTTTACCGCTTTTTAAAATGGGGATAACTATTGCTTCCTTCCAACAGTAAGGATACTGGCCATCTTTCCAAATTAAATTAAGAGCGTCTAGGAGCAATTTTTTACATGAGTTGGTCAGATTTCTCAACATATCGTAAGTTATGAGGTCGGCTCCAGGGGCAGACGATTTAGCACATTTTAGAGCAACTTCAAATTCAGTCAAACTAAACGGAACGTTGTAGTCAGCGGTTTCTGTGTCGGTAAAATTTAGTTTAACCTCTCTTTCATTTTTTGTCGTAAAAAGGAAGCATCGTAATTTTTGGAGCTGCTGGTTTGTTGAAATTTATCAGCCAATGTTTCAGCTATACGCTCAAGTTCGCTAACCATAGTTTTGTTCACTTGTAACTGTATTGTGGATTGCGTACTTTTTCCAGATATAGCTTTGATTTTTATCCAAACTTCTGAAGTAGGGGTTTGGTTCGTTATTGTTGATACATAGTTACTCCAGGAGTCCCTTTTGCTTTTCTAGCAAGTACTCTGGCTTTTTTGAAGTTTATGAGATTTTCAATCTTGGGATGTTTTCGGTAAATATTAAGTGCTCGTTTCTTTTTTGTTACTACTTCGCTGACAGTGCGATTCCACAACGGTATTTTGCGTTTTAGAGGTTTACTGCCTGTCTTTGGAATTGAGATATCCGCAGCACACTACCATATTAGTGATTTCTTGTATGTCGAGCGAGGTAGATGTATGATTAAATGACATATTTAGATGTGATTTGAGAACAACCCAGCGAGCTTCAGATAATTTCCATCGAATTGGACTAATTATGGGCGTATCTAGTTTTTCAATTCCCATTACTATTGGGAAATGATCACTGTGATACAGGTCGTCTAATACTTTCCATGTGAATAATGTCGCAATTCGTGCAGAGACCATTGTAATGTCAATGGATGAGAAGGCCCCAGTTCTTGCGCAAAGATGCGTTTTCTGTCCAGTGTTTAACAATACCAATTGGTTTATGTCCATTATATTATCTAAAGCTTCTCCATTTGCCTCCATACGTAGAGAACCCCATGGACAGCTATGGGCGTTGAAGTCGCCCATTAGTATATAAGGAGTAGGTAGCTGATCTACAACATTCTGTATATCGTGCTGTTGCCAATGATTGTTTGGTACGTTACATATGACCACATTTATCGGGGTGGTTATCTTGATAGCGACTGCCTGTATAGGTGTGTTCAGTGTGATTGTGTCATATTGAACATTCTCCCTAATAATGATTGGTACCCCTCCTCTAACTCTGACATTTGGAGGAACACCGTTTCTAATAATTTTATGTCTACGTAAATAGTATGGCCCATTTGGCTTAAGATGTGTCTCTTGAAGACATAGGCACTCATTAATGATAAGTTTAATTTCACAATAGAGATGAATGCACCCATTGCAATTCCATTGAATAATGGAGTCCATTTTTGGTTATAATATTTTTGTAAGGATTAAAAGATTAACTAACGAGTAAATAATAAATAACGAAAAGTATAAATAAATAACGTATAAATGTTAAAATAAAATATAAAATACGGGTAAGACGAGCGACTGGACGAACATAAATAAATAACGTATAAATAAAAGTACAAGACAAGTAACAGTGAAATACTAGTGTGTAAATTATAGTGCGCTTAAATAAACTAGCGCAAAAAAGAGAGAAAAAAAAATAAAATAAAAATAAATAAATAAATATATATGTGTATGTATATATCACAGATGTGTATCACAGTTAACTAGTAGTATTCGTCTTCGTTCTGAATATCTGAGGAAATCTAGGATGGTTCCCGCGGTTTACCCTTTGGCCATCCCCTTTTCCCTTTTTTTGTCTCTGAAGAGATCGATTCATCCTTTGATACTACACTCCGATCCGTAGGAGAACGTTTTCGTTTTTCAACATATGCCGGACCTGAACTAGTGGAGTATTGCGAGAGTGGAGTTAAAAATAACTCTGGTGAGGAAGTTATAGTGGAGTTTTAAAGTAATGGTGAAAGGGCTACAATCAAACGAGGTAACAGTTCCTTAGCTAGAGCTGAAACATCTTGGAATAACTAATTCTAAGAGATGTCGGTATAACTTTCTTTTTCGCTTCAGTATAACTTATACTTTCTTTCACACGTATCTCTTGGATTGCAGTTTCCTGCTTATAAACTGGACATATTGAGGCTCTAGCCGAGTGGTACCCTCCACAGTTAATGCACGTGATCGGCTCTTCAGTGGGAGAATCAGTGTGTAACGGTTTACCACAAGCGCATAATTCCTCTTGTAATGTGCACCTCGATGATGTATAATCAAGCTTATTGCACCTGAAGCATCTCATAGGAGGAGGAATATATAGCCGTACACTTAAGCTATAAAACGCGACTTTAAGAGTTTTGGGTAAAATAGGTGTATTAAAAGTAGGTATGTAATTTTGAGTATCTACCAGTTCACCAATCCTTCTTGTTTTAATTCGTCGAACCTCAATAACTTTCTGGTTACCAAGTTCCTCACATATATCACCTACTGGACAATTAAGAAAGTCATGGCAAAATATAATTCCTCTTGACACATTCATTGTTCTGTGTGTATATACTTCAATTTCAAAATCACTAAACTTTTTCGAATCCAATGCTTTCTTTGCTTGCTTGCTAGTGACCATTTCGATTAGAATTTTTCTGATCATTTTCAAATCTCCATACAATCCATATAATGCTTTCTGAGTATAGAAAGGGATAATCTTATCAAAGCTTAACCCATCCTTTCTCTTTAAGACGAGGAACTGAGGCAAGATATCCGTCTCCAAGTTCTTATTCTGGGCGGGTTTCGAAGAACCTTCCTGAACTTCCATATTTAAGCAGCTGGAAGTTGGTGACTTGGGTTTAGTTTCAAGGTTATCACTCATACTGATCCCACGAGTTGGGAAGGAAATAAACGGTCGACCACAGTAGTGCTCCCATGCTATGGTAAGGGATTGTATACTGCAGAGAGGCTCCACTCCTTCCACATGCGTTTCATTGCTAGAAACCAGGCTTCCCCCTGACCACGTTCAGGCTTTCCCCCGCGCAATCCCTTCGGCACCTAAAACTGTCAAACGATCTTGGGATTGGGGGAATTTTTATAGATGTTACCTTCCTCGTAGTCCGGGCGGTAAAGCCAAGACCACCGACCGCTAGCTGTACGACGTTCCCTAGCCACGCCCTGCTAGAGTCTCTAAAGTACAATTCGCGGTTGCAGTATTAGTAGACGGCTAGCGCTCAGCCGCCCCCAGCTAGGACATCCCGGGCTAGCCACACCCGTATACGCTTTTGTCGGCGCATGTGCTGGGAAGAGTAGAGAGAAAAGGAAGAGGTCTCCCAGCTTTCGCTAGGTGCCTGAAGACAACAAGAGTAGGAGCGAGGGTGCTCCGATGGAAAATAGTTAAAGTAAGGGAAGTCACTCAAGACTAGTATAAGAAAAAAAGTGTACTTCCAGCTAAGGGGGCGCAGGGTTGCCATCCCTGTCCTCATTAGATACGAGGCCGCACGTGGACTGATCGGCGACACCGTATTCTTTAGAGTTAACAGTGGCGGTTTACCGCCACGAGCTCATATTTCGGTGTTGGCCTTGCATCACTTACGATCATTTGCAAGGTCATTCCCCTATCCGCCACCTGGGGACGCGCCTAGTAGGTAGTCCAACCCCTAGGTATTATCATTATTATTATTATTATGATTATTATTATTAATATTATTACTATTATGGTTGTCTAATGATAGTGATAAGTGTTGGATAAATTAAAAACATAGCTATAGCTGTCTTACTCAATGAAATCGGTGTTAGCTTTAAATGAGATGTGTATTCTCAAAATTCCATATAAAAGTTACCTTGTTTATTTGTCCCCGGGCATTTGGCGATTTTGAAAAACCAAATAGTGCGCTTAAGGTTGTTTATAAATCTAGGGCCCTTTTGTCAGGGTTATTTCCGATAAGACATTCCTTGTATGTAAAATAATATAGTGATTTGATTTCGAGTTTGGTTGTATCTGTTATTGCATAGGTGTTTTACTAAATTAACTGTAAAACGTATTTTCAGTGCTTATTGCATTTGATGTACATATATTGCCAGCAATGTAAGAGGTTATCTTATGTATTTGGAATTGTGATTGATTTTAGCAAGCCGTAAGTTAAGCCAGACCAGTATTTTTAATTGTAAGGTGCTTTTTGCAAGTTGTATGTTATGATTTGGTTGATTGAGATTGATTTGAGGATGATCGACTGTTTTCCCACACCGGTGCCCTCACGTTTAGGGGGAGTACCAGCTCTGAGCGTCGGTTAGCCTTATCTACAAAGTAAGCGGTCACTCATAGGAGCTAGGTATATACAGTGGGAGAATCGTTACCTGAAGGTTATGAAGAACTGTTAACTCAGCTTCTTGTTTGATTTGATCGAGATTTATTGGTTTGACTGATTTGGATAATTGCTTTGATTGCGTGATTTGATGTTTGATTGGATCTAGGGTGATTTGTTTGATTTGACCGAGATTGTTTGGTTTGGTTTAATGTGCTTCGGCTGAATTAATTAATTTCTGGCTTTTCACAAGGGGCGAATGCCCGAAAACAAGCACCTGCCTTCTATACCTGTAGTGTAGGTTAGAGTTAGGGCCCCTTATTAGAATACAATTTCAAATTTCCCGCCAAGGGGCGAAAACCTGGCAAAGGCCGACGACCCTAGAATAAGTTACGGAGTCCTGCAACTATCTTATGAGTTCTTATGAGGGTTCCTTACTAGAATATAATTTAAAATTTCCCGCTAAAACAAAGATGGCCTCCAAAACAAGTTAACCAACAAAATTTAATTATGACACGGAATTTTGGGGTGAACAAGTTCCAGCGTCGTATACCTGTCTTATGAGATAGTATGAGGATCCCTTATTAGAATACAATTTTAAAATTTCCCGCAAAAACAAAATGGCGGACAAAACTTAATTATGAATCATAATTAAGAACAGAGTAATTTGTTTAATTAATTTGATTTGATTTGATTAACTATGTTTCATTTGATCGAAATTGATTGATATGCTTTGAAATTGGAAATGAAGGTCAACGTGTTTGCCTTTACGTAATTACTGGGTTTTGCCCAGATACGATAGAGGTATTTGAATAGTGAAAGTTTGTTATTGCTGATTACACAACTGGGGAAATCCAGAAAATGGTTAGTTTATGTTAATGATTGGGAAAACCCATAAGTAGATTATTTCCATATTACCTGCAATGTGAAAATTGGAGCGAAAT
This sequence comes from Vesta saturnalis, assembly GCA_036346205.1. Taxonomy (NCBI): domain Eukaryota; kingdom Metazoa; phylum Arthropoda; class Insecta; order Coleoptera; family Lampyridae; genus Vesta; species Vesta saturnalis. Next base: position 760,895 of record JARFJB010001104.1, read on the forward strand.
TAAAACCTGTTTATGTATTTGGTTGATTGAAATTGATTTATTAATTTATTTGGGCCACTACTTTTAATTATGATGGCGGCGGAATTTGATTATGATTCATAATTAAGGTGTGAGCCGTAACAGCGGCGAAGACCCTTGAGCAAGTTCCTGCGCTCTATACCTGTCTTGCAAATTAGTGTTAGCAACCTTATTAGAATACAATTCAAATTTCCCACCAAAACAAAATTGCCGAGGGTTTTGATTATGACTCATAATAATTGGACTTTCATCTGGCCCACGCGACTAGCTCCAGAATTTAATTATGACTAATAATTAAAAACAAAATGGTGGAGACCTTTGATTATGACCCGTTATTAAGACAAAAGGACTGTGATAGGAATTTGATTATGACTCATAATTAAAATGTTATCCGTAACAGGGGACGAAGATCCGCGAGCAAGTTCCTGCGTTCTGTACCTGTGTTGCAAGTTAGTGTTAGTACACCTTATTAGAATACAATTCAAACTTGCCGCAAAAATCAAATGGCCGAGGGCTTAGATAATGACTCCTAATTAAAATAATTGAACTTTGATCTTTCCCACGACTTCTCCCACACGTTAAGACCCTAAAGCAAGTTCCAAAGGCTTATCTTATGTGCTAACATGAGGGTTTCACACAATTTCAAATTTCCTGCCATGGCTGAGGGATTTTATTATGATTCATAATTAAAATAATTGGATCTGTCCCATTCGACCATCCCCGCAATTTAATTACGCCTCATAATTAAAAACAAAATGGCCAGAAAGTTTGAGTATGACGTCATAATTGAAAACAAAATGGCGGCGGAGTTTGATTATGACTCATAAATAAAATAATTGGACTCTGACCTGATCCTTTTCCACCTGACTACCTCCACAATTTAATTATGACCCATAATTAAAAACAAAATGGCGGAAGGCTTTGACAATGACGTCATAATTAAAAACAAATTGTCCCGGAGTTTTATTATGACTCATAATTAAAAGAAAAATGGCGGAGGAATTTGATTATGACTCATAATTAAAAGGAAAATGGCTGAGGAATTTGATTATAACTTATAATTAAAAACAAAATGGCCGCAGAATTTGATTATGACTCATAATTAAAAGCAAAATGGCGGAGGAATTTGATTATGACCCATAATTAAAAAGAAAATGGCTGCGGAATTTGATTATGACTCATAATTCAAACAATTGGACTTTGACCTCCCCTACTCCTACCATTTATAATTCACGTGACTACAACTCGCCCCTTCCTCAGGTGCGCGTGACTACCCCCACCAGGTCCCTGAGTGCGCATTTGCCTACCTTCCATGGGCTGAAATACCAAAAAGGATCTTAATGCAGCCAAAAGGATTCTAGGATGCCGTCAAGGGGTTGAAAATTCCAGCAAGGGGTTGAAAAACGCCCCCGAAAAGAAGCCGATCCCACACTCACCCCCCACTACGACCTCCACCCACAGCCCCACTTTGACATCTACCACATTTAATTGAATATGACGTCAGCGACACAAGTGGGCCCCTTCAACTTCGGTTTAACTTACCAGATATTTGTATCTTATGCAACGAGTAATTGATGTACCGGGTGGCCAACTAAGAACGGCCGTCGGCCATATCTCAGGAATGGATTATAGCACAGGTTCGGGGAAAAAATTTGTATAACAAAAGGGGCCTCGTGAAACGCCTGGAAATTATTTTCAGAATTGTAGGTCCACCGCTAGAGGGCGTATTTGACAGTTAAAATTTTAAAAAGCAATTTTTTTCAAAATTTACTCAATTAAGGGGCATATTAAATATTATAATCAGAGTCCTCAACAAATTCTGCATATTTTTTATTTTACAAGTTTTAGTCTATCTCTTCAAATAAGGGGTGGGGGAGAGTGGGAACCTTGTTACGAAGAAACGCCTATAATTCAGGTTCTGCTTGACCGATTTTAATAAGCTTGATGTTGTTTGAAAGAGCTTTTGTTAAACAATAGAAAATTTGTAAATTTGAAGCAATCTGATTAATAACATAAATGCTAGAGGGCGCTGTTTAATATTTTTTTAATGTTGTATTTTTTCTTTACAATTTTAAATGGAAGCATAAAAATTTAAGTAGGTCTTTAAATTAGTAATAAAACAGTGAAAACGGCAAGTCGAAATCTTTTTCCTATCCTGAGATATCGTAAGAAACAGGTAAATGGCGGGAATTGTTCTTCCAACGTCTAGTAGGCTAGTTCGCGTCAACGGAAATTATTAAATTTAGCCTGGATGAAAAGATCTTACATTGGTCTGCAGTAATCTAAACTGTTATCATACTAATGTTATGGTTGCCGCTAGATTACCTAAATGTAATGCTGTTGCTACTAACAATGAGAACAAATTATAAAATAATAATGTGATAAATCTAACATTTTTTTAATTACATAAGAATGTTATATTTGTTTGCAAGTGATGTGTTAGTAAATCAAAAGCATAAAATATCAATAAAAACCGATATTTGCCCAGCAGCAACAAATACAGTTTAAAATATGATTTACGATTTACTGATGACAAAAAAATTAGTAAAGAGGGCTATGTAAGATATAAAATAAATTCCCTGTTGAAAACAAGCAAGTTATGGCTCTCAAATATGATACACGACGATCCTGAAGTACTTTCACGAATTATGTGGACAGATGAGGCTACTTTTCATAGTGATGATAGCGTAAATCGACATAATATGCACTACTGGTCTGAAACGAATCCCCACTTCATGCAGGAGGTCCAACATCTGAGTCGTTGGTCTATAAATGTGTGGTGCGGGATTCTAGGTGGAGAAATAATTGGTTTTTTTTTTTAATGAGACTGTTAATGGAGAAAGATATTTAGATTTTTTAAGCAACGAATTGCCTCTTCTTTTAGAAGACGTACCCTTGGCCATTCGTCGTGACATGTTCTTGCAACATGATGGGTGCCCGGCACATTATTCTAGAGATGTTCGGAATTTCTTAGATCAATCATACCCTGAAAGGTGGATAGGACGTGGAAGTTTATTTATTTGGCCACCAAGGTCTCCAGACCTAACTTGTTTAGATTTTTATTTGTGGGGACGAATAAAAAATCTCGTTTATGCCGATAGACCCACAACAAGAGCTGACATGATTGAAAGAATACGACAGACAAAACGAAGTATTTCAAGGGCAGAAATTGAAACTGCTGTTCTCTCCACCCGTCAGCGATTGATTTCATGCATTGAAAATGATGGACGACATTTCGCTCATCTAGGGCGACACTAATTACGTAGTTATTTATTTAAGGTTTTAATTGTTAGATTTATCACATTATTATTTTATAATTTGTTCTCATTGTTAGTAGCGGCAGCATTACATTTAGGTAATCTAGCGGCAACCATAACATTAGTATGATAACAGTTTAAATTATTACAGACCAATGTAAGATCTTTTCATCCAGGCTAAATTTAATAATTTCCGTTAACGCGAACTAGCCTACTACACGTTGGAAGAACAATTCTGGCCATTTACCTGTTTCTTACGATATCTCAGGATAGGAAAAAGATATCGACTTGCAGTTTTCACTGTTTTATTACTACTTTAGTCTACTTTTTAAAGACCTACTTACATTTTTATGCTTCCATTTAAAATTGTAAAGAGAAAACACAATATTAAAAAAATATTAAACAGCGCCCTCTAGCATTTATGTTATTAATCAGATTGCTTCAAATTTACAAATTTTCTATTGTTTAACAAAAGCTGTTTCAAACAACATCAAGTATTAAAATCGGTCAAGCAGAACCTGAATTAAAGGCGTTTTTTCGTAACAAGATTCCCACTCTCCCCACCCCTTATTTGAAGAGATAGACTAAAACTTGTCAAATAAAAAATATGCAGAATTTGTCGAGGAATCTGATTATAATATTTGATATGCCCCTTAATTAGGTAAATTTTGAAAGATTTTGCTTTTTAAAATTTTAACTGTGAAATACGCCATCTAGCGGTAGACCTACAATTCTGAAAATAATTTCCAGGCGTTTCTCGAGGCCCCTTTTGTTATAAAAATTTTTTTCCTGAACCTGTGCTATAATCCATTCCTGAGATATGGCCGACGGCCGTTCTTAGTTGGCCACCCGGTACAACACGATTATTTTGAAGTAGTTACAGTATTACTACCGATAAAATATAGTAAGTGGAAAGTGCGGCTTTAAAAATACGTGTTCCAAAAAAAAAGAAATAGAACGAAGTTTGGATCTAATAATTATAAAAAGGTAACCTACAGTTGAGTAAACAAACACTATCGCCAATACCTATACCTTTTCTTTTTTATTTTCGCATGTTAATTTAATACAAAGTTTTGTTTGTCATTCCTTTATGTTCAATAATTAATTAGGGCCATATTTTTTGCACTATTTGGTACATAGGATGTACCATTTTAAGATAATGGGTGCGCTATCCACGTAGTATATACTGGGTGAGTCAGTTTTTTGTAGACAAACTTTAACAGGAGATAGAACACATGTTTCTAAAAAGAAAAGTTCCTATAAACATATGTCGTAGAAGGCTTCGTTTCCGAGATACAGGGTGTTGAATATAATTTTTTTTTTCTCAAATTTTTCTTTATAACTCATAAACGAATGCTTAGATTTTTTTCATGTTGGGGGAATAATGTCTATTAATTAAGGGGCATAACACAAGCGATAAGAATGTTCACAAACTCGCACAGTGGCGGAGTGGAGGGGGTGCTCAACCCCTTTCATAAACAGAACTTCTATGCCAATGACTATTTTTTTAAAAAAACTGTTATTTTCATTATCTACATACAGTTTAACAAAAATAATATACCTTATGCTGTTTCGAAATTCCTGTGCGTTTCCGAGTTATTTTGATTTTTAGTGTTTGATGTAGTACTAAGTTAAGTAATGTTAAAAACTACATACATGTTTATGACGAAATTGAAACATACATAATTATACAGAAAGTATTGACCGCATAACAATAATAATTATGCATTTCTTTTTATACGAGGATAATAACAATGGATACTAAAAAAAACGATAACCTACCTATTTATAAATGAAAATGTATTTGAAATTTTAAAGAAACGATCGTTAGGTACTAAAATGGCTCTAAATGTTTTATTATATCTTTTTTATACAAAAATTTTTTATATTCAATTATTCACATAAAGCACATTACTTAACTTAGTACCACATCAAACACTAAAAATCAAAATAACTCGGAAACGCACAGGAATTTCGAAACAGAAGAAGGTACATTATTTTTGTTAAACTGTATGTAGATAATGAAAATAAAAGTTTTTTTAAAAAATAGTCATTAGCGTAGAAGTTCTGTTTATGAAAGGGGTTGAGCACCCCCTCCACTCCGCCACTGTGCAAGTTTGTGAACATTTTTATCGCTTGTTTTATGCCCCTTAATTAATAGACATTATCCCCCCAACATGAAAAACATCTAAGCATTCGTTTATGAGTTATAATGAAAATTTGAGAAAAAAAAAATTATATTCAACACCCTGTATTTCGGAAACGAAGCCTTCTACGACATATGTTTATAGGAACTTTTCTTTTAAGAAACATGTGTTCTATCTCCTGTTAAAGTTTGTCTACAAAAAACTGACTCACCCGTATACGGCATATGTAACACATAAACATGCAACTATTGAAAATGAAAAGGGTTGATTTATGGAAATTAATGTTTACAACTGCTTTGCAAGATTTCATCTAATTGGCAAATTAACTCTGTAGTAAGATTTAATTTCTATGTCAACTTTGTAGAATTTCAATATATGTAAATACTTTTAAATAGGCAATCAATTTCGCTTAACAAAACTGTTGTTCATCAATCGATACATTGGCAAGGAAACACCTACAATAAGAAAAGCATACCAGAAAATACTTGAAATGCTACTAACGACTGACGTTTGTAAATTGAATTTGTTTAAAATAAGATATCCTCATACAGTAGTCAATTTGTTTGTGTTGGCGAATTGGTTACTCGTTTACTTAAGCGGCTTTCCAAGTCTCGCAAAAGCAATAACGTTTGATTGATGCAGTTTGATTTACTCCACCCTGAACAGTTAGCAATTGATTTAATAGGCGGCCCTATTGGTATATTGTGTTAAACTTGGTAAGCTGTACTAAATCAATTGGACACTTCCTTCCTTGTTTATTCTATGAAATTCTAATAAATCAGGATTGTAGGACAAAGGTTAACCTCGAATAGTTGCTGATTCAAATTTAGGTTGAGTTGAAACTCGCTTAAACCTAATAACATACTTCAAAACTATAATTTATAAAGCAAGGCAATTGTAAAAATCCACATTATTTAATGTAATTATTTAAAGTCTAATAACACAAACAATGAAAGTAAATCAAGAGCGTCACACTAAAATAATTAAGAAAAGGCATAATGTTACGTCTTAATTTTAACTTTGATTTTAGATTTTGAAGTAAATGGTTAAATTACAAGCACTATCATTTAACGTAAGTGGTTGAAATTAAAATTAAAATTAAAAATTACATAAAACGTACTACATTATGATTTTCATTGTTAAATAACGCTAGCACTTATTGAACAAGCTATTTCTTTCTTAGATATAGTTAGATTATTTTAATTAATGTCATGTTTCTATTTGTGAATGCTTTTATCAGCTTCAAATTAAAGTTTTTCACAACAATACTTGATTACATGTTTTTTTAAATTTGTTCTTTGGTTATGATATTTTTCACAGTTAGCCTTTTACCGTTAGAGGGTGTTCTGATTTGTCATCTTCGAGGCAGTTTAACAATATTTAATTTATTAATAATCTAGTTATTCTTTACTAAAATGGTACTCCATGGTTGACTTTATACTTTTATAAAACTGTGATGTTAATAGCAGGCTTATGTTTGTGTTTTGAATTTTTCAAATTTCACAAAATTGTTTCAACACGATTAACAATTTTGCAAGATAATAATATTACTACTGACGAAGATAACTGTAGGTGTTATCGAAGCTTGTAGTTCTTATACCTTAAATATATAAATACACCGTTAAAAAACCCAAAAAAGGTAAGTACTTTAATTGTTACATAATTCAAAACTGTTGATATACTTTAGTTTGGATATTTTGGATTTTTAAAATGGTTATTTCCCTCATAAGAGTCTTTCCAATATCAGTGCATTCCATATTACGTGATAGCCTCATCCCAAATTTCACTTATTAATTTCCAATTAACTTACAAAACCATTTGATTCACTTATCATAAAAATTGAGATTGAATTTGACCAATTACTGTAGTTGGGTATTTTGTATAGCTAGGTAACTTCTTCAATTAATCATTTAAGAATATTATAATATACCCAAAAGGGTAACCAGACTCACAAAATTTTTACAATTTTTACAAATTATCGTAATTTGCTGTGACAGTTACAGATATCATAGTTTTCGACAATCAAGCTTCCATAAAGTATTTTACACTTTTTCTACTGGTCTGTAGTTACGTTATTTAGCACACTAAAAGTGGTGCTTTTCTGCGCCACTGTTTCTTTCAACACTAGCTCACAGTTACAAGGTTGTAATTTTAGGAGAGTGACTCCTTTTTCAGAATCCATTTTATTCGATTGCAAATTTCTTCCTTTTGTGTTATATTTTGAGAATAATCATTGAGCTGTATCTTCCTTCTTCTACGCAATTGTTAGCAAACATTAAGTGGCAAAAATGGTAAGAACCAATAGCCACCATAATCCATGAATATTACCATAACCGCTTACGATTCCAATTTGAATAATTATCAACCGACGACTTGTTACTTATGCATGATGGAAACCAGTGAAACAACTTCTCTGTGCGGCCCCACATATCTTCGTTATGGAACGCCCTGCGTTTAAGTTAGTCTATTTAAGGTAAAATATGTCATTATCTTCATTACGGTATTACGTACTTTGTTACGAGTAAAAAGGGCAGTAGAGTTTGGTGTAACAGATAAGGGATAGTTGCCGATAGTACAGTGGAATAGGTAAGGTTGACATTATTCTGCGAGTAGGATGAATAGAATATCATAAATCAAATCAGGAAAAGTCATCAATCAAAGGGCCCCAGTTTGTTTAAAATCGAAAATATTGATATAATTAGCCCACAAATAAATGTTAATACTCCACAGAAATGTTCAAAAACTTGCTTACCTTTCGTAGCATTCGACCAGCTAAATCAGCAGAAGGGCTCCTGGACTGGTGTCTAAATAAAGAAAGCTTCAAAATAATCGCACGAAATGATAAGATAACGCAAGCGTGCTGTGAGAGCAATTGTAAACGCATCAATATCAACTACTCAAACTTTACGTTAACTCGATCCATGAAGTTCCATATTTGAAAATATTACTTTTAATTCCAATAATAGTAACATAATATTTTATAGAACACCCAATAATTAAATATGTTGTCAAAGTCATAAATAAAACAACAAAATTTCGTCATCACTGCAAAGGCTGTATGTATAATCCCAAGAATTATAAATAGAAAAAGTAAACGAAAAATCTCATATATCCCTTTGGCTACTAAATTGCCAAATAGTTAAATAATTTTACCACTGTGAGTTAAATGGACATCACACAAATCATAAAAACCCTTTACTACACCATGCCAGCTTTCACCACCAACAAAATGTTCCACACTAAAATGCAAACTGGACATATCTCACGAGAAAAATGTACTTCAAGACACACGTGTATCAACTTAATCTTATTAACTAGAGTCGAGATAACAAACCTTCTTTTTTCCAATAACAACCCATGTCGCTCAAATAAACTTTCACATAATATCGCATTAACAACTTTATCTATAAACAAATTGGTAGACTACTAAGTACGTAAAATCCCATATCCGCGTTATGAGATCCAGAACATCAAGCACGATAACCTTCGTTAACGGCAACTCTTGCAAAGCGATCCCTTGATAAAAACATGTAAAAATTATTCACAGCAATGGAAAAAAAATGTTACGTTCACAAAGGTACTGATGCTCCAAAAATCTCAGTCGTTTTGGAAAGGACTTGGATGTGAGAGCGTGTGGCTGACGTAGAAATTTGTAAATTAAAACAAAGGTCACCATCTGGTTTGTACTTATATCGCCCTCAAACCAACAAAGAGCTACAATACAATAAGAACTACGGTATAATTAAAATAAACTAAACGTTGACCAGGAAGAGGACAGGTCAGGTTAAGCTTCGACTCCTAAGACATCGAAGAGAAGGAAAGAAAATATTAGCGCTATAAGCCTTTATTGCTTAAACGCAACCAAATCCCCAAATAAACAAAACAATTCTTCATATTTTAAACTCAACCTTGTAAGCATACATATAAAGTTAAATTTGACGGTAATTGTAAAACAAACGATATCGTGGGAAAATAGTAACTAAATTCTACTAGATACGAACCCCACATAAACTAACACAAAAAAAATTATAGCAGAACGTTAATAAACCAAATCGTTTCAATAGTACACATCACTTACCTTTTTCAGTGATTGTAGAATTAAAAAAAGATTACAAACAACTTAAAATATTTCAGCACTGTTATACATCCAGCCTTGACCCGGGAGGCTAAAACATAAAAAGCACACAAAACAACAAAGGCAAGTAAATTCTGGAAACGTGGCTCTCCTTAAAACTTTAGTGCGTTTCTTTTACTGAAACGAAATTAAAATATTTAATGTAAATACTTAATCGTATGTTAACCAGAGGTCTACCACTGAGATTAAAAAAGTTTAAACGTATGAAATATGCAGCAATTGTATAATTTTTAAAGCATCAAAAAAGTAGGTAATTCAATACTGCTGCTACGAGTAATGATTAAAGGTATACAATAGAACCCCTAGGATTGAGTAATAAACACTCAAATCCCCCAAAGGTGATCAATAAGTCACTAAATGATAATTACAAATTTTGTGGCTGAAGGTTTGTTATAACGCACTTAAAAACACGTTTAAACATAGAAAGCAGGAAGTACAAGGTATATTTCCAAAATACAATTACATTAGCAAGTATCAACAGTTGAACGTGGATGACCCTGTGTATAGAATTAAATTTACAGAAGCAGTATTCTAGTATAAGTAAGCAACAAATTCATAGCTATATGTTTCGAAGGTAGCTGCTGTGTAATGTAGTTAGTGTTCTTAATAATAATTAGCACACAAATAAGTAATGTACAAACGACGCAAATTGAATACTTCCTAAGCGCGTACCTGCGTGAGTAGTATGTATGTTAATTTTGCTAATTCAAAGATAAATTTCAAGTACATAACCTTGTTAATTAAATCCACGAATCATGCCTAACATTTAAGTTTATATAGAAAGTGAAGCCGTTTTACAACTGTATTTATGACTCGTAGAATCCGAAGCGAGATACATCGAAAGTAATTATGATGACCACAGGTGACAGTCTACTTGTCCAGGGCTCCGTCATGAAATAAATAAAATCAGACTCACCGCTAAGTTGGTTGGGTCAAGAATACCCAAACGTATTAGTTGCTTTAACCTCGGTATTTTAGAGAGACGAGTCGATATTGGAGCCAATCCCTTCAATTACCTTCGAGACAAACGCTTTCGTCATCCACAGTGCAGTGCTCAATGTTGAGGAAAAGTAGTCACCGGAGTATTCACAAATCCGAATTGCACGAAGTATTCACATACAGGCGAAAATTCGACCGAGAAACTACTGAGGAACAGGAGATAAGAAAGAAAGAGAAACCTAAAGAAATGAATGTCTTAGTTGCGAGATAAATAATAATTGTAGAAACTTTAAATATTTAGATAAAAATCTGAAGGGTGTAATAAATTTTAAGGAGAGCTTACCTCCTGTAGAGACGAGGGAGCATGTAGCTTTTAAGAAAACCTTACATCCATAAAACGAAAGACTAAACTGTTACATTTAGCATAATTTTAAATATATGTTTGAAAAGTAGAGCCAGCTCAATGCTTAATGTAAACTTACAATATAAATTTTGTAAAAATTACAGAAAATTTCTCAAACGCATAGTTTCTTAAAACGCGCCCTTGACACAATTGCGTTTTTAAGAAAACAAAAAGATCACCTGTTTAACTTTTCCTTTTACCGCCAATTAAAATCTACCCCAAAGCTCCCCCTCCCCAAAAAAGCCCGATCGCAAATTTTGGGCTCCTACGAGGCGGACGTAAAGGAGCGGCCGCTATGCGGAACCACGCATAATAAGTAAAACAAACACAGTACAATCAGTTCACGTGCTAAATAAGATAGAATGCATAACAAACTAAAAGCGCTGATGCCATAATGCGTCTTTTGAGTAGACCATTTAATTGCTACTGTCAACGAGAATTGAAAATCTGTGATTTTGCAAATTCGACACAATACTCATGTATTACACTGAAGAAAAAATACAGAACAGTTCGAAATGTCTTGAAAAGGAATAAATATCATTGCTATAAGTTGAAAATTACACAAGAAATTTTTCCAGAAATCCTCAAAAGCGTATGGAACTTTTGTGAAGATGTGATGAATCGGGCTAATGAAAACGAAAGATTTAATATTATGTTTACCGACAAGTGTTCTTTTAACTTACGTGGTCATCATAATCCGTCTGTCGCTGTTGGTTACTCTTGGGAAAACAAACACATTAGTATTCCTTACCGGACACAATACCCCCAAAAAATTAATGTGTTGGCAGGAATTTTAGGCAATTCCATAATTGGTCCATTTTTTATCAACGGAAACTTGAATGCGGACAACTATTTAAAACTGTTGAGAAACCAGATAGTTCCAGCTATTCAACGCCTCAATATAAATTTTGATGACATTTGATATCAAGAAGATGGTTGTCCAGCTCATACTGCAATAAGAGTTCAGCAGTTTTTGGAAACTACGTTCTTTAACCGTATTATTAGTGGAAAAGGTACTATTCAATATCCTCCTTGCACACCTAATATTGCACCTAACGACTTTTTTGTTTGGAGATACATATCCCAGCAAATTCATGGACACAGGCACGAACGTGCTAACAATTTGTATAAACTTCGTGTATTTTTAAAATTAGTTGGTAATTATATTGCTAAAGTTAAACCTTAAACTTAAGTTATACCATCAATGTAAATGTTAATGTTCTTGTTTGTATCCCTCGTAACTTTCTTCTTGGTTCTTCTTACGAGTAGTAATCGAACCATGTCATAAATTCGTAATTACAATAAACTTCGATGTTTGCGGTATCATCATTTAATGTTTAAGTGTAAAGTACTTACTTAATAGTTTGAAAGAACACGCGACTTTTCAACATCATCTCAATTGCTTTGGTTTCGTTAGAAATGTTGAAGCTAGATTGAAGGCGACTTAAGTAGTTCATATTGTGTGCCTACATGCAAATATGTATAAGTGGAAATATATATATATATATATATATATATATATATATATATATATATATATATATATATATATATATATTAATATTAACAAAAGATTCCCAAATTTAACCATGCGTGACAACTTATTTCATGAACAAAGCCATGAAGCGTTTCCCAAATGATATTTGTCCAAGCAATAAGTTTACTGTGCAGCTAATTGAAGTTCGCCAGTTTTACATATATTATTTTCTACTTCTTTTAGGGGTATGCGTGTGTGTACGTGTGTGCGTGTGCGTGTGCGTGTGCGTGTGCGTGTGTGTGTGCGTGTGCGTGAGCGTGTGCGTGTGCGTATGCGTGTGCGTGTGGGTGTGCGTGTGCGTTTGAGTTTGCTCCAGATCGAAAACAAGGGCGTACTTAAATTTTGTATTTTAGCTTGTTTTTATTTCTTCTCGAGCTGATTAGATTTTAGAAGAAATTCAGTGACGGTGATGGGATTTATTAGGAGCTGTTTTTGATTTTTATCAAATATTTATGGAACAGTAACATATTTCAAAGTTATCAAAATACCAATTGTTAGATCTTAATTATACAGGGTGTCCGGTGAGGAACTGTACAAACTGAAATAGTGTGTTCTTTGGATCAATTTAAGTAAAAAAAGTCCCATAAACATAGGTCTGATTCGCAAGTGCGAATACAAGCGTTTAAAGTTTATAAAAGATCACACATTATTGAAAATTAATTTTTATTGAAAACAGAAAATGGAACTACTAAACACGTTTTAAACAAAGAAACATAAAAAAAATAGCTTCAAATGTTCAAAATGACGTCCTTCGGCATTAATACAAAGACGGCTGCGATGTAAAATGGATAGAGTAGCCGCTCGAAGTACCTGGTGGTTGTTCCGTATTTGTTGACACGCATCCCGAATACGCTGTATTAGTGCATCGCTGGTATTAACTTTCACCTCGTATACTAAACTTTTCAAATGACCCCACAAATAATAATCCAAAGGTGTGATTTAGATATTCTGTCACCTGTCGACTAAAATGGGGAGGAGCCCCATCTTGTTGAAGAAACATTTGTTGTCTTGTTAGTAAAGGTACTTCTTCCAAAAGCGGTAGCAATTCATTCCGCAAAAAGTTAGCATATGCTTCTCCTGTAAGACGTTCCTCAAACAAAAAGGGTCCAATAAGTTGATCGTCAATCATACCACACCATACATTAACAGAAAATCTGCGCTGAAAGTTAGCTTCTGTTGTACCATGTGAATTTTCATCTGATCACAAATGAGAGTTCCGTGTATTGTTCACTCCATCTCTAGTAAATTGCGCCTCGTCACTAAATAAAATGAATGGAACTAGTTGTGGATTTTCTTGTAGCCACTGGCAGAAATTCAACCGCAAAGCAAAATCTCCAGGTTCAAGGTGCTGAACGTTTTGTGTATGATAGGGATACAAAAGCCCATCATGTAATGTTTGCCATACTGGCATACGGGGGACTCCCGTTCGAGAAGAAATTCTTCTAACACTCAACCCTGGACTCCGATCAACCATCTGTAGAATGTTTTCTTGCTCATTCACATTTAACTCCACAGGACGATCAGATCTTATTGAAACTGATGGAAATGAACCATGAGTTCGAACGTGTTGAAACACAGAAGAAAAGGTTTGGTGATTTGGAATCCTCCTGTTGGGAAATCTTCGTTCATATTCCCTAACGGCAGCTCTCGCATTTCCATCACAAAATCCATAAATGTAAATGATGTCAGCATACTCTTCGTTAGAAAATTGAAAAGGCATTTTAAATTTAAATTACTATTAATTTACTACAATTCACTTTGTCATTATTAGAACACAAACGAATAAATGACAGATTGTTTCGGTTTTGTTTTTCCAGTTGACTAATAATAATTACTTTTGAAAAAATATGTGATCATTTATAAATTTTAAACGCTTGTATCTGGGTAACTATTGCGAATCAGACCTATGTTTATGGGACTTTTTTTACTTAAATTGACCCAAGGAAAATACCATTTCAGTTTGTACAGTTCCTCACCGGGCACCCTGTATAGATTAATTGTTCTATGCCATTTTCTAATACGATGCATAATTTAACGCCAAAAAAATTCCCAGGGTATAATTTAAGTGTTAGTTCAATTAATTTTAAAACAAAATGTGTATACATCTTTTTTAAAGGAAATTTACTTTTACTTAGTTTTTCTTCATAAAGTTCCTTAATATACCGCAAAATAAATGTAAAAATTAATTAATTATGACTGAAAATGCTTAAACTGAATTATCGATATTCTTATAGAAGCGGGCGACTTTGGGTTTTTTTAAGTTAGTATCTAGATGTTTGTTAACCTCTATCTGACATGAAGTTTTAAATGCCTGTTTGACGTAGATTATTGTTTTTGTTTTTACAATGTTTCCTATTTTCGTAATTAACTTATTATAAAATACATTGCAATATTATCCTAAAATAGTACATTAAAAAACAAGTTTTTTAAGACCAGTTTTGAAACACGTATTTAAGCTTAAGGAACGAATGGCGTACCCACGAGCTTTTATGAAATACGTGCTTTATGCTATTTTTTGTAATTTGCCCTTTGTATATCGTTTCTAAACAAAAATTTTAGTTGATCTATTGATTATTGTGGTGGTTGGTAAAGTCTTAATTTTTAAAGAGAAAATTTGTTTTATTCAAAGTCTGTCACAAAACACCAAAGTGGAAGATAATCAAGATGTTATTAAAAGTATTTGATTTATTTTAATTTCCATTTTGTATGTTGCAAAGTAGTTTGTTGGTCAATACAAAATTGCAACATAATTTTGTATCTGCAACATTTTTTATGGGGACATCTTGAAATACTTTTTTGTTGCACACTTCAATTGTCTTTCTTCACAACAACATTTAGTTTTACATAAAAGTGCATCTTTGTAGAGTAGTTCCGCATTTGATTTGCCGTTCAATAATTTAGGTGGGTTGCTCGCACGTGCGTGTGTTCGCGCGCGTGTTTGCGTGTTGGGTACTAACGTGTAACCACCGTGCATTTTCCCATTATACTCCATATATAAAGTTCAACGTTTTTGGATGGTTATGGCTTAGCTTTTATAAGTTTTACACAAAAGCACGGATGCAGTACTTGCACTGTAAATGTGCGAATTTTTAACAATTGCACTTTTTCTCCCACTTCCCCAGAAAAATAATTTGATTAGTAAGTACACATTTACATACTTAAAAGAAATGTAAACTTAATTTTTGTATAATCATTGTAATTTCTTTCAATAATAAACAGTTTTCTAACTCATTCTGCATCAAATAACAATTGACGTTTGACGATGACACTTGGGACATTTCTATTAATCAGAACATAATACCAAATATATAACGCAAATATCCCTTGGCGCTAGCGGAAACTAAAAACACCAGGAGAATTGTGTTTCTATGCACCGGAAATAAGTGAAATAGTATATTACGTACCAAGGTGGAAAGAACGTTATTACTCTCGAGAGAATAATAATGACGTTCTTCCACCGAGGGGCGTATACTATTATATTCATAATAATTTGGAAATTAGAAATTCGTTGTAGTTATTCATATTATGATAATCATATCGGTATTGCGTTGTAATGCTTTAGTGTCATTTAAAAATCAGTTGACATTTTGAAAGCTATTCAGAACATTAGTTTTATAAACTAATTATATATCTCAAGATTGCATTCGTTGTACGCAAATTTTTAATTGTTTTTCACCCGGGTGGAAATAAACGCCCGAGTGGTAACCTTGGTGAAGAATCGACCTGCTTTCAAACATTTCAAATGCCATATAACACGCTCGTTACATGTATGATTTTGAATAGACATTCTTTTTCCACAGAATGAGTACAAAAGGTTTTCTTTTCAAACCCATCGCAATACCATTTTTTCGAATAGTAAGGTCAATACGTGACATAATTTTATTTTAGTAAAGATTCCTAGATCTCTAATAGATTAAATATTACTAATAAATATATACTAGGTGTCCCAAATTCGCTTCTCTATAAAGGGATCTCGGCTTCTGTTATACTTACGGCAAAGGTTAAATAGGGAAAGTTTTAAAGGAAGCTTAGAGCATTCGATATCCGGTTTCAGATTTACGATCGGTCAATTGGTTTTGCAAATATCGGCAAAAAACCGAAAATGTCCGTTTTCGTTTTTCGCCAGTAAATCCGAAATGGTTAATTTGACAGCTGTCACAATGTGAGATTATTCGGACACTTTTTTAAGACGAATGGGATGGCGTGTATAACATGTCACAATCGTCTTTTGTTATCCCACAATCTGCCTCAACTTTCATTTTTCTTATGGCCGCCATATTGGATTTCTCGATTTTTGGAAAGAGCGCAATATTTCCAGTTTAGTGATGTCTCACAACTGCATAAAAGGTTAGAGTTTCATCGAAATATCACACTTTCTAAAGTTAGGTCTTATTTATTATTATTAGTAGGACATGATTTATTTGTCAGTAAAATTGGGTTTCATTTTTTCCATATAAGGTGGCTCTGACTTTGACGTTAAATAATTCAAAGTAGTGTTTACATAAGTAGTACGCTTTGCTGTCATTAAAATCATAAACGTGACACACAAATTGTAAAAACCTGTTGAAAATGGCCGGTATTCCCTATTCAAATGAAGAAAAGTTTGACATGTTAGCGCTTTACTTGCAGTCAAACAGAAACGCTGACATTACCTCAGCGAGGTATTTGGAGATGTACCCCGAACGACGGCAGCCTTATAAAACCCACTTCAGAAAAATTACAATTAATGTAATCAACTATGGGGCCTTCGAACAACCTAAAAGCGGACACAATATTGATAATGAAAATCGTGACAGAAACATTTTACAAGCTGCCAACGAAAATCCCAGTGCATCGGTAAGAACGGTAGGACGAGAAATTCGTGTGTCAAAATCAACGGTACAAAGAGTGTGAAAAAAGAATAACTACTATCCATACAAACCCACAATAGTTCAAGGACTTAAGGAAACTGATTTTCCAAGACGAATGCGCTTCTGCGAGTGGTATACTAGAATGTGTAATGAAAATCCCGATTTTGCTAATCATGTCTTGTGCTTTGATAAGAGTAGGTTTACGAATTGTGGAGTTTTTAATAAGCACAACATTCATCATTGGGCTGTAGAAAACCCTCACGAAGTGGCTGAGAGACGTCTACAGACCAGATTTGGAAGTAACGTTTAGTGTGGGATTATTGGTAATTTAATCTAACTTACCCATTTTAATTGGGAACCTATGTATTATAAATTATTAATCATTGCAGGAAATCGACTTATAGGACCATTTTTGTTTGGCTATAACTGAAACGGACAGAGGTACCTAGAGCTTTTTCGAAACCAGGTTGTGCCGGCTTTACGAGCTACTCTCACCGAAGATGAGTTCAGAAGAACCTGGTTTTAACAGGATGGATGTCCGGCTTTATTTTTAACACACTCATAGCTGGTAATTTTGTCCCAAAACATCTGTCTTGTTGAGAGGTCGTTATTTAATTTCATGTTTTATTGAAATTTCAAAGAATTTTATACATTATTTATTAATGTTATTTTGCGACAAAAAAATCATGGCCTACTAATAATAAATAAGACCTAACCTTAGAAAGTGTGATATTTCGATGAAACTCTAATCTTTTATGCAGTTGTGAGTCATCATTAAACTGGAAATATTCCGCTCTTTCAAAAAATCCAATATGGCGGCAATAAGAGAAATGAAAGTTGAGGCAGATTGTGGGATAACAAAAGACGATTGTGACATGTCATACACGCCATCTTATTCGTCTTAAAAAGTGTCCGAATAATCTCACATTGTGACAGTTGTCAAATTAACCATTTCGGATTTACTGGCGAAAAACGAAATCCGCCATTTTCGGTTTTTCCCCGATATTTTCAAAACCAATTGTCCGATCGTAAATCTGAAACCGGACATCGAATGCCCTAAGATTCCTCTAAAACTTTCCCCATTTAACCTTTGCCGTAAGTAAACGACCGAATCCTATAGACAACGAATTTGCCATTGTAATCCTTTTATATAAAACGAATTATGAGGACAATATATATATGTATATATATATATATATATATATATATATATATATATATATATATATATATATATATATATTATTATATATTATTTTCTTTTTTAGGGTTTACTGCAAACCTACACATACCGAAAATTATCTTAGATGGTACCCGCCTAATGTTAGTAGAATTTTTCTTCCTTTCATAAGTAACGTTACAGATAAAATTGAAAAAATATTATTTAATTATGCAACTAGAACTATTTTTAAATCTACCAAAAATATTAAAGACACTTTAGGATCACCTAAAGACGCTTCAAATCATTATTAGCTGCTGGACTGTATAAGTTATCTTGTTCTTGCGAAAACGTATACACTGGAACCACAAATCGTAGTTTTGATGTTAAACGTAAAGAACAGGAGATGTTGCGGATTGAATCAACCAAAAATGTCCGCCGTAGCCGACGATGCGTAAAATAATTTGAATTATTTTGTTAATATGGAAGTCGAGAAGCTATTGAAATATATAAACATCCAAATAACTTCAACAAGGAAGAAGAAAATCTCCGAATAAATAGGTTTTAGTATCTTTTAATTAAAAAATAACAGAATGGTAGGTATGCCTTAATTTTAATTTTAACTTTTCATATGTTTAGGTTTCTTCCTGTTTATTTTCTATACCTTGAAATAAACGTTTTACTAATTAAGTACGTTAAGTTGCACTGAATTAACATACATAGTTAAAATTAAAATAAGATGAAGCATACACATTCAGTCCTTAAAAGGTAACGGAATATTATTTGTTATATTTCTTATGATCTCATTGGATATTTGATTGCTATGTCTAATTTTAAGCTGTGAATACCTTTACAACTTTTAAATTATGGTTCTTTACAAGTTTGGAGTTACATTGTAATTAGATTAAATTTTGTTCTGGGTGTGGCATTTTTCGTTGTTAGACTTCGTCCGTCAGAGAGGGTCTTGGTTTATAAGGCGATCAGTAATATTTAATCTATTCAAGATCTAGCTAATCTTTACTAAAATAAAATTTTATCACGTATTGACCTTACTATTCGCAAAATGGTATTGCGATGGGTTTGAAAAGAAAACCTTTTGTACTCATTCTATTGAAAAAGAATGTCTATTCACAATCATACATGTAATGGCGTATTATACGGCATTCGAAAAGTTTGACAGTAGGCCGATTCTTCATCAAGGTTACCACCCGGGCGTTTGTTTCTACCCGGGTGAAAAAAAATTAAAAATTTAATTTGTTTACAACGAATACAATCTTGAGGTATAATTAGTCTATAAAACTAATGTTCTGAATAGCTTTCAAAATGTCAACTGATTTTTAAATGACACTGAAGCATTTGCAACGCAATACCGATATGATTATCATATGAATAACTACAACGAATTTCTATTGATTATTAGAAAGAAACAAAAAAAATGTACATGTTTATGTACATTTTGAGATTCATACAGTAAGTATACGATCTATTATTTACATCTATCTATTATGTCGTGACAGTAGACATAACTGGCCGGTAGTAGGAAATGCTACATCATCCGGGGCACGATTTGGCCAGTAACCGGTCTGCTCGCTATGGTATTACTCAAAAAAACAATATAATTGCCTCGGATCGACCTGGCTACAAGGGGCGGTCAAGGTCGAAACAGACAGGCCCCGTTGCTGACGACTGTGCAAGGAATGAATGGCTAGTCGGTACGTGGAATGTTAGAGGTATGCATGGTAAAGCATTTGAAATTGCGAATGTAATGTACGAAAGACACCTTGATATTCTGTGTGTATCGGAGACAAAGCGCAAAGGAAAGGATGCTGTGGAGATGGAGGATGGCAGCCTGGCACTATGGTCAGGAGTTGAGACGGAAGTGCATGGTGCAAAAGGAGTTAGGGTGATCATAAGTGAAAGAGCGAAAAGATGTGTTAAACAGTACGAATTAGTATCTCCCCGGGTAATATGGGTTAGAATGAAAGTGGAGCTGAGAAGAATTTTTCTTATTGCATGCTATGCACCGGTGAATGGAGAAAGAGACCAGGAGCGTGAGAACTTCTGGAATGAAGTAGAGAACGTGTTGAACGTATGTAAGCCAAACGAAAGAGTGATCATATTGGGGGATATGAACGGATGGGTGGGTGTACAGAGAGAACATAGTGAACACGTTCTTGGAAAGTTCGGAGACCAAAGAATCAATGAGAACGGTGAACACCTGCTGAACATCTGTGTGGAGAGAAGCCTGTTTGTATCCAATACGTGGTTTAAACATAAAAATGTGCATATGTATACATGGCAAATAGGTGAATCTAAAAGTATGATAGACTTGATAGTGTATGATGAACGGCTTAGAAACCTGGTGAAAGACACAAAAGTAATGCGCGGGCAGAGTGTGGATCGGACCACTTTTGGTTGTATCGAGAGTGTGTTTAGAGCAAAAGTGGGTGTGGAGAAGGAAAGCAAACGTAGTGCGAACGTCCAGAATTGGGGTTGACAAACTAGTGGATAATGGTGCGAGAATGAAATACGTAGATGCTGTGAATAAAGAGTTGAATATGAATGAAACAGTGTGGAACGAACAAATAAAAGACACTGACGTTGAACGTGCATGGATAAGCTTGAAAAACTCTGTTGTCACTTGTGCCGTGCGAATATGTGGAAGAGTGATTGTAGGTAGACAGAAAAAATATGCTTGGTGGAATGAGTCGGTAAAAAAGGCAGTAAGTAAGAAAAAAGATACGTACATTGCAATGATTGCTGCAAGAAATGAGACTGAGAAGAAACGATTGTATGAGGTGTACAGATTAAGAAACAAAGAAGCGAAGGAGGCAGTGAGAATAAGTAAAGAGGAAGTGATGGCTGTAGAAGGAGAGAAAATGCAGAATGATTTTGAGGGAAACAAAAAACTCTTCTGGAAATGGGTCAAAAATACAAAACGTGGCCCAAAACAGAACGCTGCAGGAGTGACGAATGATAGAAACGAATTAGTATGGGACGATTGTGAAGTGAGGAAATGCTGGCTAGAATATTTCGGAAAGCTGTACAGTAGTGAGGAAAGTAAGACTGAAGAGTTAAATAAGGAGAATATAGAAGAAATGATGAATGAAACTGAGAAGGATATTGGAATAAGTGAGGTAGAGAAAACGGTATGAAGGTTGAAAAACGGCAAGGGAGCAGGTGTAGATGAAATCACTGGTGAAATGCTCAAGTATGGTGGTGCAAAGCTTATACGAAGATTGCGTGAATTATTCAATGTATGCCTTATGTGTGGAAAAGTGCCGAGTGATTGGAAGAGCGCGATCATTGTACCATTGTATAAGGGTAAGGGGAACAAGAGTGATTGTAAGAACTACAGAGGAATAAGCTTGCTCAGCGTACCTGGTAAAGTTTTTGGAAGAATACTGATTGATAGAGTACGAGAAACTATACAATCTAAGATGTGGGATGTGCAAGGTGGCTTCATGCCAGGGAGAGGATGTGTTGATCAGATGGTTGCTCTCCAGCAGGTGATCGAAAAGTGTTTAAAGGTAAAAAGGAAGTTGTACTGTGCGTTTGTAGATCTTGGGAAAGCATATGACAGAGTGAATAGAGAGAAGCTGTGGGAAATATTAAATGAATATGGCGTAAATAAAGGTCTAATAAATGGAATAAGGGCAGTATACAACGGTAGTCGGGCATGTGTTAGGGTGAGAGGAGGTGTGAGTGAATACTTTAATATTGAGCAAGGAGTGCGACAAGGCTGTGTGATGTCACCGTGGTTGTTCAATATATACATGGATAAATGTCTTAGACAAGCATATAACGATACAAATAGTGTAATGGTTGGTGACGTAAATGTACAACTCCTGGTGTATGCAGATGACACAGTCTTATTAAGTGACAGTGCGGATGAGCTGCAAACCGCTCTGAGGAAGTTTGATACAGTCTGTGAGAGCATGAACCTAAAGGTAAACGTGAACAAAACTAAGATTGTGGTGTTCAATCGGGAAGGTGGAAAGGAGAGTAGAGTATTTACTCTGCAAGATGAAATTGTGGAGCAAGTGGACGAGCTGGCATATCTCGGTAGAATGTTTACTGCAGATGGTACAATTGAGAGCGAGATTGGACGAAGGGTCAATGCTGGAAGGAAAGTGATTGGAAGTATGTGGACGATAATGAGAAATGAAAGCATGAGTTTAGCTGCGAAACGAGCAATCTATAATGGCGTATTCGTCCCGTCAGTACTGTATGGAAGTGAGACATGGGTATGTCAAAAAAAGCACGAAAGAAAAATAAATGCAGTGGGTATGAGATTTCTGAGAAGCGCATGTGGTAAAACGAGACGGGATAAGATAAAAAATGAATGCATAATGATTGAGTGTGGTGAGGAAAAGACTATGATGGATAGATATAAAAGTTGTACATTACGTTGGTTTGGTCACATTGAGAGAATGAACAACGCAAGATTAACGAAACAAATATATGTGGGTGAGGTTAGGGGAAAGGACGGGCCTGGTAGGCCGCGTAAAACTTGGCTGAATGTAGTAGAATCTATGATAAAGGAAAGAAAGATAAGGAGTTTTAAAAACAAAAGGGCATGTCAGAGACTATGTATGAATCTTGCGGAAGCTAGGGAGGTATGCGGAGATAAGAAAGCATGGAGAAAGATTGTGAATGAAAAATAAATAAGAGACAGGGATTGTTTTGCCTACCCCGCAAGGGAATGGCGTGAAGGTTAAGTAAGTAAGTATTTAATTTCAAAATTATTATGAATAAAATAGTATACGCCCCTCGGTGGAAGAACGTCATTATTATTCTCTCCAGAATAATAACATTCGGTAATTTCCCGTATTTCAGGGGGCGTACATGCAAGATTATCTTGATTATCTTCCACTTCGGTGTTTTGTGACGGACTTTGAATAAACCAAAAGGCGACTAAACCAAATTTTCTCTTTAAAAATTAAGACTTTACCAACCGCCACAATAATCCCTAAATCAACTAAAATTTTTGTTTAGAAACGGTATCAAAGGGCAAATTACAATAAATAGCATAAAGCACGTATTTCATAAAAGCTCGTGGCTACGCCATTCGTTTCTTAAACTTGAATACGTGCTTCAAAACTTGTCTTATGAAACTTGTTTTTTAATGTACTATTTTAGGATAATAATGCAACCTATTTTATAATAGGTTAATTACGAAAATCGGCAACATTGTAAAAACAAAAACAATAATCTACGTAAAACAGGCGTTTCAAACTTCATGACAGATAGAGGTTAACAGACATTTAGATACTACCTTTAAAAAAACCCAAAGTCGCCCGCTTCTATAAGAATATCGATAATTCAGTTTAAGCATTTTCAGTCATAGTTATTCATTTTTTACATTTATTTTGCGTTATATTAAGAAAGTTTATGAAGAAAAGTTATGTAAAAGTAAATTTTCTTTAAAAAATGTGTCTACACATTTTCTTATAAAATTAATCGTTATTCAGATATTGAAAAATTTGAACTAACACTTAAATTCTACCCTGGGAATTGTTTTGCCGTTAAATTATGCATAGTGTTAGAAAATGGCATAAACATAATTAATCTATATAATTACGTTCTAATAATGCACACGCATACGCACACGCAGACGCACACGTACACGCACACGCACACGCAGACACACACCCGCACGCACATGCACACTCACACGCACCCGCACACACACGCACACAGACCTCCAGACATGATGGCCGACCTTGGCGCTAAATTTAAGCAGACGAAGTGAGTACCGAAGACGATGCACGCAGTGGACTCCCGTATTAGGCTGTTACGGACGAAAAATGAAAAAAGTTCACAAAATAATTATGAATAACCGTAAAGTAAAGTTGATCGAAATAGCTGAGTCTCTAAAGATATCAAAAGAGCGTTGTTGGACATATCGTGCGTGAGTATTTGGACATGCGAAAGCTCTGTGCAAAGTCGGTGCCGCGCGAGCTCACAATCGGTTAAAAGCAACAATGTGTCGATGATTAGGAGCAATGTTTAGCGATAATCAACCGTGATAAATACGAATTTTCCCGTCGATATGCGATAATGGATGAAGTGTGGATCCATCACTACACTCCAAAGTCTAATCGACAGTCAGCCGATTGGACTACACGTGATGCACCGAATCCAAAGCGCGGAAAGGCGTAAAAGTCGGTTGTCAAGGTTATAGCATCAGTATTATGGGATACGCATGGTATAAGATAAATTAATTACCTTGAAAGGGGCAAGACCATCAACAGCGATAGCGTTGTTGGAGCGTTTACAAGATGAAATCACGGAAAAACGGCCCTATTTGAAAAAGAAAAAAGTGCTGTTTTATCAGGACAATGCACCGTGCCACAAGTCAATGAAAACGATGGCAAAATTGCATGAATTAGGCTGCCAATTGCTTCCCCATCCACCGTATTGTCCTGATCTGGCCCCCAGTGACTTTTTCCTGTTTGCAGATCTCAAAAGAATACTCGCTGAAAAGAAATTCAGCACTAATGAAGAAGTAATCGCTGAAACTGAGGCTGAAGAGAATCGTACTATAAAAATGGTATCGAAAAATTGCATAACCGCTATAATCGTTATATCGTCCTCGAAGGCAACTATGAGGAATAATAAAATCGAATTTTACCAAAAAACCTTGTTTTACTATCAGTCTACGAACCTTTCAGCCGACCTGAAAACATATTTGAGAAATGCAATGGCTCAAAACAGATTAGAATGATTGGGGATTATCTCAATAGAAAAAATAGAAAATCGAATAGCCCGTTGTTTAGATATATCTGCACTTAACGATACATTTGCAAGCATCAAAGCCAGAAAGAAATCGTTTTAGGTGCAGTAAGATTAGGTATGAAATTTCACAAATTCATAACATTTTGTATTACCTGTGGCTTCTTTTATTATATTTAACATGTTTCTTATTTCGTATAGTTGTGAAACTCTGAGCCCCCCTCCCTACCTGCGAGCTCTGGAGTTGGGTCCGCTAGTAAGTTGGTGAACACACAGGCCTGTAATTACATCGCTACAGCACTGTGATCATGATCACCTACATACTGATTTGAAAAGTACTTGAGGAGGTTTCGGGAAATTGACAAGAAAAAAATGTAAAACAATCGTAGATATAAAAATTATGAGTAATAGATTAAAGGTAAATATTTACATCCGTTGGTACTATAACTTTTAATAGATACTTGATTGATTAAAGGTAACTCGAAATCTAAACGGATGTTGTGCTATCGTTTAGTTCAATAATAGACATGTATAATAATTATTTGCGACATCCCTCTTAACATTAATAGCCTCAAAATTCGAGAGCTTTCAATGTCATTAACAATGAAATACTGTATCATCATTAATAGTAGGAAGCACTCAATTTCCTCTTAAATCAATACTCCACCAGTTAGAATAAATTGCAATTATTGTGGTGTTCTAAGTTCAAGTTTAAGGTAACCAGAAATATGATTAAAACGCGTTTTATAAATATGCACATAAATTGAGTTATTTCCGAAAAGTTTGTGAAAATTCAACCATTTGGTTTGATTTAATTTAAATGCTAAGCTATAGTATTATACAAAAAATTGTAGCCAATAATCCTAGTAGAATAGCATATACAAAATCTTCCATTAATCACGATAATAAATATTTTGTGTTAGCGGCATTTCGGTAAAGAATAAAAGCTCGAACGCTATAAAGCTTCAGTACTTCAATGGTTTAAACGATAAGCTGCCGATTTAATAAATTGTAGCCACTTTCTTATAATCATCAATCATTGAGGAAGCGTACATTAGTAGACTGGTAAAATAAAGACAAAAAATCCAAATTGTAGTAGCTTTCAGAAACGCTAATAGAGATAAAATTGGATATTAAAGATAAATGTGCTCTTTTGGTTGAATAATGTTATTAATGCTATTAAACTATTTAGTTCTTTGACCTTAATTTTAGTTAAGTGTTGCGATTTTCATACCCTAGTTTATAAATGCACTGTGATGTAGTAATTTGTGATATACTAATTTAGCTTATCTTGGTCTATTGCTCCGTTTAGATATATAGAATCTATGGGTATGTTGATATATCTATTTCGGAAACAACAGTATTATTATTGTCGAGTTGCGTATTCAGCTTACACCACGATTGAGTTGAAAGACAATCGGGGTTTTATTTGAATATATTAATAGCGATGGTGTGTTTGGAATTCAAATTTTTTCTTTTTAATCCTTAAAAATTACTGAATATCTGTAAACTTGTTATCAACAAAGGATTGTTTCCGTAAAACATATTTTCAGCGTGTACTAATCGTGTGTTGCTGTTTTATTACTTGTGATATGTAAACATAATATCACTATCAGGTTATATTACACGGTTAATATAAACATAAAGCGTGCATTATATTACATAACATGAGTGCTATAAAGCCAACTACGCACGAGCATTGTACTACACTTTTTCTACGAGATTTTGCCATAATAAAAATAAACATTTTCCTTACCCTGTCAAGTAACCGAACTGCCAATTACGCCACGTAACATATGAGTTTTTGTGTCTTTATAGTCCAAACCCCACTAAGCGTTTTTTACCGAAATAAGCGGGTTGCCACGCCAGCTACAGTGGAAATGGGCGTGGTTGATATAAGGAGTAAAATGATTGAAAGGTAGTTTCAAACACCTTACACTTACCATAAATCTACAACTCATAAAGCTCAGTCCGGGAAAAATTGTCTCTAGACGCCACCACTACCTTAAATTTTGCTACAATAAATAGTCTTAGGCGGCATGGTAAATTAATCCTATCTGACTGTGGAAGACAGGATTGCAGCCTACTCAGTAAAACCATTCACCATTCAAATTCAATCCCACTTCAAAATAAATTGATCCAAAAACATAAGAACATTCTGAAATACTTTATCTTTAAAATCCTATTTAGACATTCATTAATAGGTTTAAACTTTAATACTTCAAAACTGTAATTTATGCTGAATCAAATAAAAAAATAATAATAAGTACTTTGTTAGTACTGTTCTCAAAGCTGAAATGAAATTTTGTGATCGATGTGGCTCATTGCGCAATTTCCAATCGATCCTTAAATTAGAAAATATACAAAGACTATTTTCACTAATCAGAAGGTGTAACCGTCAGGCACACAATTGACACAAATAAACGACAAAATAAATTAAACAGTGAATATATATATATATATATATATATATATATATATATATATATATATATATATTGACAAATTCCGCTTGTAGATATATACAATGACGTGGTTTAAAAAAATCGTCAAACACATCAATACGTTAACACTAAAATTATACAGTTCCTAAAACTAAAAACAACAAAATATTACCTTTTTTTCTTTGAATGAACAGTAATTAACCCAACAATAAAAAAATGTACTTAAAAGATAATCGTACTCTTTGGCTCAATAAAATTTAAGTTTGATTCTTACGTATTACATCAATTAATCCTTTTTCGGTGCGGTAGTTGTAGTCTATATGATCTGATTTCGGTAATCCTTTTTAAATTCTTAGATGCACTATGCACAAAGCACTAGAGGTAGCCGTATTAGCCCTACGCACTCGCCTATACTACTCACTAACGCAGTTTCTGTGGTTGTTCACTCGCATACCGGGTATAGAGGCTCTTTATCCTAACATCACATCACCTTATACTGTGATGTTTGCCCTTCAAACCGTTTCCCACAATAAAAAATGGTTATTTCCATATACACATTAATGTTCTTATTCGCTTTTATACAATTAATTTGGTATTGCTAACGATTGTACACATTCAATGCCAATGATGATTCACCAATAAGTGAACTTTTCTTTCGGTCACTTAAATGGTTACCTTCAGTTCTCTTTATAATAATATTAGGTCACGCGTCCTACAGTTGAACATTAATAACAAAATATTTGCTGCATTAACTTCTAATCCGCCTAAGCACTTTTTATTTCTTGAATAAAGTCACTAATGTTTTCCGTCAACTCACAATAAATTAAATTATTTATTTGTGAATGTCTATACGGTTTATCCCCTTATGGGTTAATGCAGTCGCTATACTTGCTCTGATAAACTATAATTTTCACAAATAAACTCCAACACTAGCCATTCTAATGGTTATTCAACGCGCGCAACCCGTATTAAGAGTAAGACCTCTAACCAACTAACTAACCCCTCAAATTTGACACTCGCTTATATACCTTTTGCCCGCCATATTGCCAATACGTCACAATAAATTCGCGCTAAGATCAAAATTCACCTATCACAATTGAGTATTTCACGCGTTTCTTTGCCGCGTTGAAGGTTTCATAGTGAAAGAAGGCGCTAACAATGCGAAATAAACGTATCCATCTTGAATTACTTTGCAAATTCACTAAAAACTTTCCGAAGAAATAATCAATTGCAATTACATTCACACTGTAGATTAACCAGACTATCCCTCAACTTTCTATGCAAATCTCGCATGTGGGCGAATTCTATTTCCGCACAATTTAGCGAACTCCCTCACATTCAATCACTTCGTTCTTGAACATGCATGGATTTACCATTATTGCACCACATTACAAAAATGTCTACAAACAAATAATTGCATACGTATTCCTTACTGCACGTTAATAAAATATCAATGTATCATAAACTCACTCACTCATATGTCTACACCCATTTCTTTAGTCCAAATTCCTCCGCACACAGTAGCAAAAAAACCAGTAGTTTTACCAGTGCCGTATCAATAAAAATTTACTCAAAACATTATTTCTCAACCAAATTTAACGCTTTTAACATTAAAATATTTCTACAGCATTCAAATATTCCTTCACCCGATAACCAATGCCTCACTAAATTCCGGTGGTGTGTCAATTACACCAACTTACATTACGCATACTTGCATTAAAAATTCTTTTAATGCAAACTTATTTCAGTTACATTCAAAACACGTTACATACGTTATCAGAATACTACACATACACGGTATATCAAAACAACCTTACAATAGGTATCCAATTCATATATGTAGTTTATCAACAAGGTAAGAACAGTAAAATCAACAAATAGCATCCGATCCGCTTTATGAAAACTGATAATGTTCTGTACACTAAACAAGATCATGACAACTGCAGAAATCTGTATGTACTAATACCAGCGAGCTTTTGAATGTTAGACTAACTTCACTATCATTTTTGTTTTTAAGGGTATATATTTAATCCAAACCACTTTATTTTATAGAAACGTATACTAACAATAATACATAGCGCCAATTCTTTAATTTCAAAAAAGATAGATTGGTTAATTTGAGTGGAGTTGGGAAATTGGAATGATATAACAAGATGCGACAAAAACCAATATATTTTTCCATGAATTAATTGGAACTTTGACATCAAAGACCATGCTTAAAGGGTAACACCACTGTAACGGCCTAAAAAAAGCGTTTTTTGACCATTTCTTTTAGGCGGAAGCAAAGGTCATAGAGAAATACTACTTAGGTTAGTTAATGAGCATATATGTGAGTAGGTATATCACAAAAAAATGTTGTAGGAAAATATTACAAAATGGCGACACTGCAGCAACTCTCCCGAGGCAGGTTGAATTTGAGACGATCTGCGGCACGCACTATAACTGGTGCCAACTTGAATCTGAAAAAAGGAAAAAAATCTGTGTAATCTACATGAGTGTAAATAGTGAACCACGTAGGGGTTTCTAGAAATATTGATTTTTGTGGAATTGGCGAGTGTTTGAATAAGGTCGTTCAATTTTCACTAAAAAAAAGGACAACCACTTGTTGATAAATTAACTAATCGAAAATCCCCTACGTAGTTCACCCTGAAATGTTATTTCAAAGTTGTGGTTAAATTTTGAAATGAAACATTGAAAATTGTTGGAGTATGCTGCGTGCCGTTGTGAAAAATCATATTTCGAGAAAAACGCGTTTGAAGATTTGAAATGTGTTATAAACATGAACAAATTAAAAATAAAGTTGCCCTTCCGAGTTTAAATTTTCCTCCTCAGTTTGCTTCCTGGCCGATTTTAAGTTGTCGCATCTGACAAGTACATCTCAGCGTACTTTATGCAGTTAGCATCAGCTTCCATGCAAAAATTGTATGACTGGATACCAATGTCCATCTCCAAAACTTTCATAATCTGTAGAATATCCGTCAGACCATCATTAAAAATACACACAGCAATATCTGTCCCTATGTTCAAGATTTTTATGCGCTGGAGTACAATTTTGGAGCTAAATTCCACATTGCAGCATTGAAACTTTTGTTGCTATTTTGCATATAACCTCCCAAGCAACGGTTTAATAATTCTTCTCGGCTCAGCTCCTCATAAATCGGTTTGATTGCCTTGAAAACTTCCTGAGAAAGTGGCGAATTATGGTGGAAGATATCCAGTGAATACGCTGCTTGCACCTTTTTCCACTTGCTCCAAGACTCTGAGCACTTTTCGTGCTGCAGATTCTCGTCGGTTGACAATTTATGAAATAAGGTCGCCCAGATTCCATTTTTCATTTTTTCAACACTATTCGGATTAAGACGCATGGCTAAACTATAATAAATTGTCAACTGATCATTAATTTGCCAGTTAATTTACCATTTCCACTGACGCCTCTTAGTTTTTCTTTAAATTTCTCAATAGGGTCCCCATTCTTTTCTGCACGTGATCAATGCATTCTTTCTTTAGCACTTCAAAATTATCATATGGTTTTTATCCACCATACCTTTGAAAGTTTCGCTATCTCCGATTCCAATGTAGTTTGCATATTTCAGACCGTGCTCGAACACCTCAACGACAGAGTCATCCTACATTTTACTGGATAAGCCTCTATGATTTGCTTGACATTCATCGTCGTAAGTCATATGCCACTCTTCACATTCAGTTCTTTCTATTTTACCGTTCCAGTGCTCGCATGACTTACAGTATTTCGATTTTCTTCGACATCGATGATTTTACCTGTGAACTAACCAATCAGTGACGTAATTCCGAAAAGCGACGAAAATACGTGGTTCCTCCACTGCTGTTTTCTTGATACTGGAATATAGTACTGATGCAGTTGCGATTGAAATCATATCCACTAGTTTGTCACAGAACGATTGAAATATCGGTCGTGGCAATTCTATTGGTAGGACGATTCGACGGTTGATTTCATATGCGTTCCCAGTAAACTTACTACTTGGTATGACAACTTCTGGGTAGTTTTAGCAAGCAATAATTATTTTAAAGCCTAACTTTCAAGGACTTCTTTCTTGAAATGTGATGTCTGCATTGTACGTTTTACATTTCACGTGTTGATAAATAAGAAAGAAACCGGTATGAAAATTTTTAATCCTATAGCGCAATCCGTAATCCACATCAAAATCGTCGTCACCGTCTTTCAATTTATTAACAGAGGTACTGACTCCTTCCTAACTGCTCTCAGCCTCATATCTATTCTTTGGACGCTTTGATGACATACTGATTCGACGCCGCGTTGGATACGATGTTTTCGTACATTTTCTCCCCGAGTATGCTTACTTACCACTCATTCTTACTTAAAAGACAAAACTTGTAACGTGTTATATTAACGAGGGAATTCTTAGTCCGAGTTGAGATCTTTATACCTGTTGTTAGGCAACTTTGAGAAGTTTGGCAACAAGAGGCCTATCAACATTCAATCTTTTTAGACAATGTGACAACGGTGTATCTATTTGCGTTCAATTTTCCAATAAATTTAAATCGCGATACGGCCGAATTCTGTTATTTGTTAAAAAGAAACATGTGACTTCTTCTTGCTACTTTCTGGGGTGATTAAAGAACGCTATTTTTGAGAAAACGAAAAATTTTCGTTAGAAATTAATATGGTAAAGATTTTTCTGTAATTTCGCTATAAAATAATTGCATACAGTGAAGACTGATTTTCCGTTCTTTACTATATTAAAATTTTATACAACATATTATAGTGCTCGTTTCGACGGATGTAATAGTTTCTAACAAAGCCTAAATTGGATCAAGAGGTAAGCGAAATCACTTCCTTTCTTTCTTTTACACTAATTACATCTGTTTAACTTTTTAAATGAATAAAAATATATTTTACAATTTAAATTACATTATAATACACTTTTGAAATTTTGTATGCGACTCGTTTCTAAAAATAAGGGTTTCTCTAGGTTTTTCTTGTTACTGGTTGTTATCACTCTTCGTTCTTCAATGTATTGCTGTGACCGATAACTGGTCAACGATCCTCCGATTTGTGATGTAGTATGCAAATAGCTCCGATAGCTAGGATACTTTGCGGTTACTACTTCAAATCGGACCACTACCTGACTACAAACAAATAGGTTTATACATAGTAAAACACTCAGTTAAGTAATTATACACAAGCAACATCCTGGTGAGTTTCTTTTACTTGTTATGCCTTCATGACGAAGATCTCGCTATACCTAAACATTTCTGTAGTGAATCTGTAAAAGTTTAAGAGCAATTCGTTACTATAACTCATTTCCGTGCTAAGTATAACATTGTGTTTCTAAATTTTGTGTGGGTAACTCTCTTGCTTGCACTTTTGATGGTATTACATCTACCGATGTTATGTTCCTGTAAAGTTAAAGGTTGTATACACTTTAGTGGAAATGTCATGAACTTTACTTACACAAACATTCCTTACTAATTAATCGATATTATTAGCGTCAATCTTTTGGATATTTTCATGTGTAATCGCTTTACATTGAAACATATCTGTATAACTACTACTTTGTGTAAATCAGCTGTTGGTAGATTGTGAATGCTGCCACTTACGCAATTACTGTTATACAATATACAGAGTGCTTCGCGAGTTATGTTAATATTTGTGCTTATTGAACTAGACTGCTTATAGATAATATTACTCATATCTAAATGTTATAGATGTTTATTCTAAATTATTAATGCATGTTTTATACTTCATTTTTTTGTATATTTATCTACGATGTAACCTTATGTGTCAACAAATGCTATCATAATAAGGACGCTATTCAATTTTCTTTGTCTCTAACTATTTCGGCCTTCAGCCACAGGATGAAACATTATTTACTTTGAATTTTTGGTAATCGTAAGAATTCTAGATTACGCTTTTGCTATTAGATTTATAGAAATAATAGCAACCTAACACTTTCTAATTACTGTGTGAAATTTTCTCCGCTTATTAATTTTTGGTTAACTGTTTTTTTTTTTTGGGTTTGATTTAAAACTTATACGCCAGTTTTAAGGAGATCTCTTCCTAGAACTTCGGTTTTACTTTTGTAATTACTTTTGAGTTTGTGTTGTATTTATGCTTTTTAGGGTCAACGCTGGATGTCGCACACTGCAAAATAATTTTGATTTTGGGTAATGTGTATTCAATTTTTTTTTGTGAGTTTATATTATAGGGTCCATACTAACACTATTAATGATTCATCATGTCAAATCTAGGAGATTTCTTTGCTTAGTATTTGCAACACTGACAATTATATTGTAAAATCAATCGGTTTCTACCTTTTCTGCCATATCCGCACGTGTCTGTTTTTCATTAGCTTTTATTATAATTTTTCCGTGCATTCTTCATTCCTGTATTAATTCTTCGTTATATTCACAATCAGTTATTTTCATAACTCTTGATTACTTTTTTTTGGAAAGAATAAAGACAATATTTATAGAAATAGATTGCATAATTTTGATGAATTAATGGAAGCAGTTGAATACGAGATTTAGGGTATTACACGCGAAGAACTTCAGCATGTTTCTGAAAACATGAAGCGGATAATTAATTTATGTTTACACCATCAGGGTCATCATTTTCAACATTTTTTTGTAATTATATTAATTTAATGAAGAATGTTTGTTTGTATTTTTGTCATAACAATAACTTTAAAATGTATTTTGTTAAATAATTGTAATTAACAAATATTGGCAATAAACATTTCCAAAAGTAGGGGTATTCTGTTTAATTTTAACAAACCATGTTTATAATTACATCAAAGGTGATTACCCCATTGGACGCTAATGTCAATCGTTGCAACCGAAATGAAGTGTAGTGGTACCAACCTAACCAAAATTTGTTACATGACGTCAGATTCAATCATTAATACACACCCGTTACTCAGCAAGGTAAGTCTGTTTCTACTATAACGTTCGCATATGTTTTTTAAGTCTCTAAATTGCGTCCGCAAACGTTATAGCTATCCGAACTTACGATAACGCTTTTATAAATGTTAATTATTTCGGTTAAACTGCTGAATTTAATTAGGAATATTGTTGAGGGAAATCTGTACACACAGTACGTTCTTATTTATAAAACACGTATAGATATGACGGAAACACCAATTGTGGGAAATAAATTTCTTTATTTATGTTTGCAATTAAACCAGTTTGTGTTAAACGATTAGTAGTTGTTTTCTTTCTTCCTGCGGACTAGGATCACCATTTCCAGCTAGATCTATCTTTCTGGACTGAGGTCAACATTATTTTAATTGTAGTGCATTTCTTACTGTGTCGTAGCCGTTCTCTTGGTGTAAGGGCGATATAAAAATAAATCAAGTGGTTCCCTTTTAACCTTTCTATATTTATACGCCAGTCACACATCCACGCATCCAAGTACCTAACCGACCCACTCAGCTCCCGGCTAAACCAACAGTTCTTGTTACTACACACCTCTTTATACTTTTGCTACGACCGCACTTTGTACATGTAACAAACTGTATACTATAAGATCACAAATAAACTATCGAAAGTCAATACTAAACACAAAAATCAAGTTTCGAAGCGAAAGATTTGTGTTTCTTACACGTACTGACGTTTACTGATGCCAAGTTAACGTGTTAATGTTTTGAAATGCTACATTATCGATATCTATAGAGGTTTTGAAGAAGTTACAATTCAAACAGTGGGGATTTCTCAGCGGGTATCGAGTTGGCGCAGGTACGCCGTTTCGGGCCATCCGACGCCCTAGCGGAGGAGCTTGGAATTCCATAGAACAATTTTTTTTTTCAGAGATTAGACTTTTTTCCTCATATTTTAAAAGGTGTTTTAAACCAATAAAAAGATTGATATTTTGAAAATTCTACAGTGGTGTTACCCCTTAAAATAAAGTTTATTTTAGTTAATCGCAGTTACTGAAGAAATTTTTAAGTTATAAATTCACATTTGCAACAAATCAAAGAAAATTATATGAAAAGTTTGCTTTACACACTAGTTTAGCCACAAAACAAATAACGTGAAGCTAATTGAGTTTAATGTCAAGTGGCGTTTGTAGACTAAAACTTTAGTCCTAACTTAATGCGTTCAATATAACTAAAATCTTAATGCACTGTCAGAATAGCATAACCTATTTTGAATAGGTTTACTTCGTTCTTATCTTATGCTTTATTATTTTCATCATTTCGTTGTTAGCTTTTCATTCAAACAGTTTTTTTCAAAACTTAGCTTTGAATATTTACATTAGTACTTCTAAGTTTCAGGTTTCGGAAAGTCTTAATTTTACTTCATATGACAACAGTTTTTTCATAAGAA
This sequence comes from Vesta saturnalis, assembly GCA_036346205.1. Classification (NCBI taxonomy): domain Eukaryota; kingdom Metazoa; phylum Arthropoda; class Insecta; order Coleoptera; family Lampyridae; genus Vesta; species Vesta saturnalis. Next base: position 796,847 of record JARFJB010001104.1, read on the forward strand.
CACAAGACTTTTAATTGAAGCGTACTTCCGGAAAACCTCAAGAGTCAATGTAGTTTGTAGGTATTCAATTGCATCCGGTTTAAAAGAATATCCATTTCGATGTGTTATAACATACCTACAGTGTGAAATTATTTTGTGAAACAAGAAATGGAATTGAGGAAGTTATTCAAATGGGTGGGTAATTATGCAATATGCCCCAATACCTCAGTAAACCATTTGTCTCAACAAATCAATTTATTATGAGAAACGTTTCGAACCGTATTGAAAAAAGGTCTGCAGTTAATCTCTGCTATAATTGGTTTAAGGATACACTTACAGATGAATTACTAGATGTCACTTTTATCACGGATGAGACTTAGTTTGAACTAAATGGATGTTATATTAACTCAGAAAACATGAGAATGCGGAGCGAGGAAAAACTTGAGTTTTTAAGTGAAGCTCCTTTGCATAGCCAAAAGGTTGGAGTGCAGCAATTAATATCTAAATTATTGGATCATTCATCTTTTAAAATAATCAATCACGTATGGGGACGTAATGATCTATAGTTAAACTCTTAGGATCAATTACATCACCAAGATTATTGCCAACCAAATGGTGCAACGCCCCACATATCTGCTGACACGCCCAATATGCTGCAAGGATTCTTTGATAGGAGTGTTATAAGTAGAAATTCTTTTATAAATTCTGCAATAATACATGATTTAACTCCATGCGATTTTTTATGGCCTTACTTAAAACATACTGTTTTTCAAGTGAAGAGTTACAACAAATCCTCATATTTAAAACGAATAATTAGAAAATATGTACTAATGGGTGGAAACGTTTTCACATTTATTGTACCGCAACTTATAATGATCCCAAAAATCCTTACAATTAATTTTTTTTTATCCTAGCAAATACATTCCTATCAAAACTTATTTCCTATTTCCTTTCGCAACTGAACGTAGTCTTGTTTAATAATTATGTCAGTTGCACACTCCTTTTCCTTTCCACTCCAATTCTCCTATAAATAACCGATCCCAATGCATTACTTACTCATTCGCATACACACAAGAAAGTATGGTTGGGTACGCAGTGGTTCAGCAGTAACGAGGAAATAAAAACCAGTGTGACAGATTGGCTGAGAACTCAGTCGGCAACATGGTACGAAGAGGGTTATGCAAAACCTGGAGCCCCGTTACAACAAATGTCTCAATGTCGGTAGCGACCACTTATGCAAAACCTGGAGCCTCGTTACAACAAATGTCTCAATGTCGGTGGCGACCACTTTGACAAATAGTTCACATGTATGGGTAACTCTTGTGTATAATAAAAATTTTTAGATTTTTTGTATTTGTTTTTGCCAGCTTATTGAAGAAAAAGCCTTCGTAACTCGCTGCAAACATTTAAGGTTTTGTTTTGTGCAAAGTAAACAAATCATACACAAGTTATTACGGATGACCTGTTTTTAAACGGTCACCGCCTCAACCATAATTACACAAACTGACCTGACGATGCGATTAGGAAAACAAAATTCACTAATAACAGTACAATTATCGAAATGTATAAGAGAAACTATTCCAAATTCAGCAGGTTTACTCTTAACTAATTATTCATCCCTAAAAGTTAAGAAAAAAGATATTAAATTTTTATGAAATATTTATTTCAGTTCTGATTGGCATTAAATAATTGAAATACTAGAGCTTCTGTGAATTAATAAGGAAATATTAATTCATTGTTACTGAATTAGTTATACTGTTCTCTAGTATAACCGAACTCTTAACTCGAATAGAAAATAACAGTTCAACTACCTACCCATTTTCCTTACAAGTTAATCTCCACCTAATATTTTCAGAAATCTACAATCTACTTATTCAAAAAGCATAAATCTTTACATGGAAGGGAATACTCTCAATCTAAACCTCAGTTCAAAATATTTTAAGGTAAAAATTTACTTTAACCGAACTGATAAACCCTTAGCAAATAAAATCAAAAATATTGATGTTACTTACTTTAAATTCAATTAACTGATCTCTCAATAAATATTGCACTAATTTTTTAGATGTAATTCCATAACGTTTTATATAAATGTGTACTTCCCAACGCGTTTCAATACAACATATATCATTACCAAAAGAAAATATATATGTAAGTAACATAATAAGTCGTTGGTAACAAATCATTAAAATAACACTGTAAACTTGATGTAAATTATAACTATAGAAGGTGTCCAAGATAAGGATGGAGGACGAAGGCGGTTAAATTAGAGAAAAGTTGTATAATTTGGGGCATGTTCACACGTAGTTTGAAAAAGTTTGTTAAGTTGTCACGGTCCGCGACAATAATAAAAGAGATTTGATAAATAAACATTAAGTTAAATAACAAAGAACTCACTATAACTCGAAAATCTAAAAAAAAATTATTGAAGCATTTGGTCGCAAATAAATAACAGCAAGTCCGGTGAGTGGTGAGAGAGCCAGGAATCGCGTAGGGAGCAATCTGGTTGAGACGTGATGTGATTGAAGGGTATGTTAGTGAAAATTAGTGTATATGTATATATGTACATTTAGATATTCATACAGTAAGTATGCGCTCTATTATTTATCTCTTTCTCAACTCTGTCCATATTTCTGCTTCTTAGTTCATTACGTGTCGAGGCAGTAGACAAATAACTGTCCGGTAGTAGGGAATGCTACATCTTTCGGGACACGATTTGGCCAGTAACCGGTATGCTCGCTATGGTATTACTCAAAAGAACTATACAATTGCATTGGATCGACCTGGCTACAAGGGGCGGTCCAGGTCGAAACAGAATGTTAGAGGTATCCATGGTGAAGAATTTGAAATTGCTAATGTAATGTACGAAAGGCACCTTGATATTCTGTGTGTATCGGAGACAAAGCGCAAAGGAAATGATGCTGTGGAGATGTAGGATGGAAGCTTAGCACAATGGTCAGGAGTTGAGGCTAAAGTGCATGGCGCAAAAAAATTTGGGGTGATCGTAATTTAAAGAGCGAGTTAAACAATACGAATTGGTATATCGCCGTGTAATGTGAATTAGAATATGGTGTTTCGAATAATTTTTCTTATGACATGGTATGCACCGGTGAATGGAGAAAGAGACCAGGAGCGTGAGAACTACTGGAATTAAGTAGAGAACGTATTGAACGTGTGTAAGCCAAACGGAGGAATGGTGATAGAAGGGGATATGAACGGATGGGTTCTAGGAATGAGAATGGTCAACGCCTGGTGAACAGCTGTGTGGAGAGAAGCCTGTTTGTATCTAACGCGTGGATTAAACATAAAAATGTGCATATGTATACATTGCAAAAAGGTGAGTCTAAAAGTATGATAGACTTGATAGTGTATGATGTACGGCTCAGAAACCTGGCGAAAGACAAAAGTAATGCGCGGATCGGAGTATGTATCGGACCACTTTTTGGTTGTATTGAGAGTGTGTTTAGGGCAAAAGTGGGTTTGGAGAAGGAAAGCAAACGTAGTGCGAACGTCCAGAATTGGGGTGGACAAACTAATGGATAATGGTGCGAGAATAAAATACGCAGATGCTGTGAGTAAAGAGTTGAATGTGAATGAAACAATGCGGAACGAACCAATAAAAGACACTGACGGGATAAGCTTGAAAAACTGTATTGTCAATTGTGCCGTGCGGATATTCGGAAGAGTGACTGCAGTTAGACAAAAAAAATGGGTTTGGTGGAATGAGTTTGTAAAAAAGGCAATATGTACGAAAAAGGATGCGTACATGGCAATGCAAAAAAATGACACCGAGAGAAAGCGACTGTATGAGGTATATAGATTAAGAAACAAAGAAGCGAAGGAGGCAGTGGGAATAAGTAAAGAGGAAGTGATGACTGTGGAAGGAGAGGAAATGCAGAATAATTTTGAGGGAACAAAAAACTCTCCTCTTGTGGCCGAAAACAGAACGGTGCAGTAGTGATGAATATGAGCCACGAAATAGTATGAGACGAGTGTGAAGTAAGGAAATGGTGGCAAGAGTATTTCGGAAAGCTGTACAGTAGTGAGGAAAGTAAGACCTAAGGGTTAAATAAGGAGACTGTAAAGGGATGGTGAATGAAACTGAGAGGGATATTGGCATAAATGAGGTGGAGAAAAAGGTAGGAAGGAGTAGGCGTAGATCAATCATAGATGAAATTCTAAAGTATGGAGGTGCAAAGCTTATACGAAGATTCTGTGAATTATTCAATGTATACCTTATGTGTGGAAAAGTGCCGAGGGATTGGAAGAGCGCGATCATTGTACCACTGTGTAAGAGTAAGGGTAACAAGAGTGAATAAGTTTGCTCAGCGTGCCTGGTAAAGTATTTGGAAGAATACTTACTGATAGAGTACAAAACTACACAAGCTAAGACTGGGATGTGCAGGGTGGCTTCATGCCAGGGAGAGGATGTGTCGATCAAATGGTTGCTCTCCAGCAGGTGATCGAAAAGGGATATATTAAATGAATATGGCGTAAATAAAGGTCTAATAAACGGAATAAGGGCAGTATACAACGGTAGTCGGACACGTGTTAGGGTGAGAGGAGGTGTGAGTGAATATTTTAATATTGAGCAAGTAATGGGACAATTCTGTGTGGTTGTTCAATGTATACAGGCATAAATGTGTTAGTCAAGCATGTTCCGATACAAATGGTGTAATGGTTGGTGACGTAAATGTACGACTACTGGTGTATGCAGATGACACATTCTTATTAAGTGACAGTGCGTAGGAGCTACAAACTGCTCTGAGGAAGTTTGATACAGTCTGTGAGAGCATAGACCTAAAGGTAAACGTGAACAAAACTAAGATTATGGTGTTCAATCGGGAAGATTGAAAGGAGAGTAGAGTATTTACTCTGCAAGACGAATTTGTGGAATATTGAATATTGAATATTGAATATTGAATATTGAATATTGAATATTGAATATTGAATATTGAATATTGAATATTGAATATTGAATATTGAATATGAATATTGAAATGAATATTGAATATTGAATATGAATATGAATATTGAATATTGAATATTGAATATGAATATGAAGAATATGAATATTGAATATACGAATAGAAATTGAATATGAATATTGAATATTGAATGAATATGAAGATATTGAATGAATATGAATATTGAATATTGAATATTGAATATTGAATAGAATGAATATGAATATTGAAATATTGAATAGAATATTGAATAGAATATTGAATGAATATGAATAAATATATGAATATTGAATAATATGAATATTGAATATTGAATATTGAACATGATGAGATATTGAATAGAATATTGAATAAATATGAAATATGAATATGAATATGAAATGAATATTGAATATTGAATATGAATATTGAATATGAATGAATATGAACATGAATATGAATATGAATATGAATATGAATATGAAATGAATATTGAATATGAATATGAATAGAATATTGAACATTGAATATTGAATAAATGAATATGAATATTGAATGAACATGAAATGAATTGAACTGAATTAGAATATGAATATGAATAGAATATTGAATATTCGAATATTGAATATCGAATATTGAATGAATATGAATACGATATGAATAGAATATGAATATCGAATATTGAATAGAATTGAATACGAATATTGAATAATTGAATATTGAATATTGAATATAGAATATTGAAATGAATATGATATAATGAATATATGAATGAATATGAATATGAATATTGAAATTGAATACAATACCGACAATATGAATAGAACAGAATATGAATGAACCGTACGAATATAATGAATGAATTGAATTGAATATTGAACACGAATATTGAATATTGAATAAGAATATGAATATTGAATATTGAATATTGAATATTGAATATGAATATTGAAAGAATATGAATGAATATGAATATTGAATATTGAATATTGAATATTGAAACGAATATTGAATATGAATATTGAATATTGAATAGAATATGAACATTGAATATTGAATAGAATGAATGAATATTGAATATTGAATATTGAATATATGAATATTGAATATTGAATATGAATATGAATATTGAATATTGAATATTGAAATGAATGAATATTGAATATTAAGACATTGAATATTGAATATGAATATGAATAGAATAGAATATGAATATTGAATATGAATATGAATATTGAATATGAATATTGAATATTGAATATTGAATATTGAATATTGAATATGAATATTGAATATTGAATAGAATATTGAACATTGAATACGAATGAATAATTGAATACGAATATGAATCGAATATGAATATTGAATATTGAATATGAATATGAATCGAATATGAATATTGAATATGAATAGAAATAAATTGAATATAATGAAATGAATTGAATAATTGAAATGAAATGAATGAATATTGAATATTGAATGAATTGAATATTGAATATTGAATATTGAATATTGAATAGAAATGAATATGAAATGAATGAATTGAAATTGAATATTGAATATTGAATATTGAATAATAGAATATCATAGAATATTGAAATATTGAATATTGAATATTGAATAATGAAATTGAATATTGAATATATGAATATTGAATATTGAATATTGAATATTGAATATTGAATATTGAATATTGAATATTGAATATTGAATATGAATATTGAATATGAATTGAATATTGAATATTGAATATTGAATATTGAATATTGAATATTGAATATGAATATTGAATATTGAATATTGAATATTGAATATTGAATATGAATATTGAATATTGAATATTGAATATTGAATATTGAATATTGAATATTGAATATGAATATGAATAGAATATTGAATATTGAATACGAATATTGAATAGAATATTGAATATGAATATTGAATATGAATATTGAATATTGAATATGAATATTGAATATTGAAATATGAATATGAATATGAATATGAATAGAATATCGAATATGAATATCGAATGAATATCGAATACGAATATGAATAGAATAGAATAGAACATGAATAGAATAGAATATGAATATGAATATGAATACGAATATGAAATGAACATGAAATGAATGAATATGAATACTGAATACGAATACGAATACGAATATGAAACGAATATGAATATCGAATATAGAATATGAATATCGAACAGAACTGAATATCGAATAATCGAATATGAATACGAATACGAAACTGAATATGAATATTGAATATCGAAATGAATGAATATGAATATGAATATGAATATGAATATCGAATAGAATATTGAATATTGAATATTGAATATTGAATATGACATATCAATGAATATGAATAGAATATCGAATATCGATGAATATCGAATATCGAATATCGAATATCGAATATCGATATATCGAATATGAATATCGAATATGAATATCGAATATCGAATATCGAATATCGAATATCGAATATCGAATATCGAATATCGAATATCGAATATCGAATATCGAATATCGAATATGAATATTGAATATTGAATATTGAATATTGAATATTGAATATTGAATATTGAATATTGAATATGAATATTGAATATTGAATATGAATATTGAATATTGAATATTGAATATTGAATATTGAATATTGAATATTGAATATTGAATGAATACGAATATTGAAATTGAATATTGAATATTGAATATTGAATATTGAATGAATATGAATATTGAATATTGAATATGAATATTGAATATTGAATATTGAATATTGAATATTGAATATAATATTGAATATTGAATATTGAATATTGAATATTGAATATTGAATATTGAATTGAATATTGAATATTGAATTGAATATTGAATGAATATTGAATATTGAATATTGAATATTGAATATGAATATTGAATATTGAAATGAATATTGAATATTGAATATTTGAATATTGAATATTGAATATTGAATATTGAATATTGAATATTGAATATTGAATATTGAATATGAATATTGAATAATGAAATGAATAGAATATTGAATATTGAATATTGAATATTGAATATTGAATATTGAATATTAAATATTGAATATTGAATATTGAATATTGAATATTGAATATTGAATAATGAATAGAAATATACATGAATATTGAATATGAATATGAATATGAATATCGAATATGAATACGAATATTGAATACGAATATCGAATATTGAATATTGAATACCGAATAATGAATATCGAATATCGAATATGAATATCGAATAGAATATCGAATATGAATATGAATATTGAATATCGAATATGAATATTGAATATTGAATAATTGAATATCGAATATGAATATCGAATATGAATGAATATCTGAATATGAATATGAATATTGAATACGAATATGAATATGAATATTGAATATCGAATATGAATATCGAAACATCGAATATCGAATATGAAATCGAATATCGAATATGAATATGAATATTGAACATCGAAATACTCGAATATGAATATCGAATATCGAAAGAATGAATATTGAATATTGAATATTGAATACGAATATGAACTATCGAATATGAATATCGAATATCGAATATCGAATATCGAATATCGAATATGAATATCGAATATCGAATATCGAATATGAAATCGAATATCGAATATCGAATATCGAATGAATGAATATCGAATATCGAATATCGAATATCGAATATCGAATGAATATCGAATAGAAATCGAATATCGAATATTGAATATCGAATATCGAATATTGAATAGAATCAAAATAGAAATGAATATTGAATATTCGAATATCGAATATGAATATCGAATATCGAATGAATATGAATATCGAATATGAATATCGAATATGAATATCGAATATATTGAATATGAATATCGAATATCGAATATTGAATATTGAATTGAATAGAATATGAAATTGAATATCGAATATCTGAATATCGAATATGAATATCGAATATGAATATCGAATAGAATATGAATATCTGAATTGAATGAATACGAATATGAATATCGAATATCGATATTGAATATCGAATATCGAATATCGAATGAATACGAATATCGAATATCGAATATCGAATATCGAATATGAATAGAATCGAATATCGAATATTGAATATCGAATATCGAATACTGAATATTCGAATATTGAATATCGAATATCGAATATTGAATGAATATCGAATATCGAATATCGAATATGAATAGAATGAATATGAATATCGAATATCGAATATCGAATATGAATATCGAATATTCGAATATCGAATATGAAATCGAATATCGAATATCGAATATCGAATATCGAATATCGAATATGAAATGAATATCGAATGAATATCAAATGAATATTCGAATATTGAATATCGAATATGAAACGAATATGAATATCGAATATCGAATATTCGAATATCTGAATATGAATATCGAATATTGAATCATTGAATATGAATGAATATCGAATATTGAATAGAATATCGAATATCGAATATGAATATCTGAATATTGAATATTGAATATCGAATATCTGAATATTGAATATGAATATCGAATATTGAATATTGAATATTGAATATTGAATATTGAATATTGAATATTGAATGAATTGAATATTGAATATTGAATATTGAATATTGAATATTGAATATTGAATATTGAATATTTAATATCTGAATATCTGAATATCTGAATATGAATATGAATATTGAATATTAATGAATATTGAATATTGAGTATTGAATATTGAATATTGAATATTGAATATTTACTGCAGGTGGTACAATGGAGGGTGAAATTGGACGAATGGTCAATTCTGGAAGGAGAGTAATTGGAAGTATGTGGACGATAATGAGAAACGAAAGCATGATCCTAGCTGCAGAACGAGAACTCCATAATGGCGTGTTTGTCCCGTCAGTACCTTATGGAAATGAGACATGGGTATTTCAAAAAAGCCACGAAAAAATAATAAATGCCGTGGATATGAGATTTCTGAAAAGCGCATATGGTAAAACGAGAAGGGCAAGATAAAAGATGAGTGTATAATGACGGAGTGTGGCGAGGAAAAGAGGATGACGGATAGATATGAAAGTAGTTCATTACGTTAGTTTGGTCACATACAGACAATGAACAACGCAAGATTAATGAATCAAATGCACGTAGGTGAGGTTAGAGGTAAGGCCGTGCCTGGTAGGCCGCGCAAAACTTGTCTGAATGTACTACAATCTTTGATAAAGGAGAGAAAACAGAGACAATGTATAAATCTTGCTGAAGCTAATGATGTATGTGGAGATAGGAAAGCATGGAGAAAGATTGTGAATGAAAAATAAATAAGAAGCAGGGATTGTTTTGGAGTGCCGTGAAGGTTAAGCTATGTTAAGTTAAAATAATTTGGTCTGATCAAGGCATGATAACCATCAATGGAATTTTAAACCGACATAACAAACATTATTGGGTAAAACAAAATCCTTATTTAAAAAAAGGATCAAGACATCAGCATATATTTGGATTTAATATGTGGATGGGCATTTCGGGACGTAGAATAATAGGACCACTTATTTACAACAATTTAAATGCCGAACTGTATCTGAATTTCCTAAGGGCTGATTTAAAAAATGCTTTGGATGAATTACCTCTAGCATTTGTTAACAACTGTTTGTTTAAACAAGATGGTGCCCCAGCACATAACTCAATAAATGTACAGGATTATCTGTCATTCTGGTTTGCAAGAAAATCGATTGGAATTTGTGCAGTAGCTTGGCCAGCCCGATCACCCAATTTAAGTCCGTTAGATTTTTTTCTGGGGGTTATCTGAAAATTCAAGTGTATGATGGGAGCTTGGAAAGTGAATAGCAGTTGTTAGTATCGGTTCTGGCAGCAGTTAATACAATTTCGCCAGAAATTCTAGACCGTGTATCACATTCTTCAGTAAAGCTTACCTGTGTCTATAAAATAACGGCAACCTATTTGAACAGTTATTGTAATTACTTAATTTTAATTAAATAGGTTTAAAAGATTGGAGTTGCTAATTTGTCCATAAAAAAATATTATCAAATACTAATATTAATCCGAATTTTTCTTAAAAATTAATAAATAATAATGAATTTTTGCAAACCACATGTGAACATGCCCTAAATTATACAACTTTTCACTAATTTAACCGCCTTCGTATCACTTACCGTTTTCAAGATCCCCAGGCTGTTCATCCTTATCTTGGTACGTTGTATATCTAAAATTTCTGTTAAAGGTAAATTTGTATGGTCATTCCGTTAGATTATTAAAGGTATTTATGTTTACGAGTTTCGAATGCTTTGAAAACATGTAATATGTCTATGTTATTACAAAGATCTATAAAATTTAATATTGTTTTGTAAAGGAATACAAATTAAATGTTTGGGAGGCATTCGAAATTCATAAACATAGACCGAAAGAACCTTTATTGAACGAACAGGTCGACTTAATAGACTCCTTTAATAGAAATTTGTAAATATAGAATTATAATTTACTCAAGTTTGCTCCTTTACCTTAATGATTTGCTACCATAACTACTGGTTATTATTTTACTTAATTAATAATGGTACATGTATTAAAATGCGTTGAGAAATAAGTATTTATATACAACATTGTGGAATTATATTTGAAGAATTAGTGTTATTTAATATGAAATTCTACAATATAACATGGTTTGTTATTTTTATTCATACTGATTGAGCGACTAAAATGTTAAATTACACATTACATGCCTGCTACTGAGTGCTCTATTTAAATTGAAAGGACTTTTAAAATTTTAAATAACTGAATAAACACTTCTAAGTCAAGTATTAAGTTTTAAATGGTTTATATTCGGAAGAACTGAATGCATACTTTATATCTGGAATTGTAAGGAATAGGCACCACAATTCACACCGTCGCACCCTTTTCTGTAAGTTCGTAAACAGTTTTTGATAATATAGTAACTACATAACATAAGCAAATACAATGCAAAATAGAATAGATTTAGTCATACGTCTGTCATAAAATTTGATAATTAAATGATGAGATGCCGCTACTACGCTACGCTAACTTCCAGAAATAGTCGCCAAAGCTATGTTTGCACCCTCAGAATCAACATCAAATATTTAATTGCCTGTCCATACTAATATAGCTAGTGCATTATTGGTTTATTGCAGATATTATTGATAGGGAACTGTGATGTATATATTGACGTTCACAAAATTATTCCTATTATTGTTTGTATTGGAAATTTACCTACGTTACATATTTGGTGACGAGCAAGATACCCAGAAGGCAACAGTCCACTTATTACCAGATAAATCACGGAAATTTGAACATTTTACTACTTCCTCAGCGTAATAATATGTGTGCACATCAGTAAATAACAATGTGATTCATTCCGGTTGTGATGTTATTACACTTAATAATATTTGAAATCAAAGTAATGAATATCGCTGGCTTAATGCAGAAGTATGCTATGTCCATTTTAGGCGAAAATTAGATTTTTACACATATGCCCACTTGAAGCAACGCGGAATTGAATGAAGACGTATCCTATCGTTACGTCCACTACAGTGCTTGTAAGTATTACAACTGAAGTAGCCTATCGTTATCAATCTACAATATTTCAGTGCAGAAGTAGCTTGTGTGGACATAGACTAGTTTGGTTTTAAAACTGTAGGTGGTTGAGGATATAAACTGTTTTGTTTTTGATGTTGTTCATGTGTTTGTGCAATCGCAGGCTGTGAAAATGTACAAAAACATGACCTATAAATTGGTAAACGAAGCCTTGAATGCTGATACGAGATCTTCTGCTAGCGCAGTAATTGTTGGTAAGTTTGGATCCTTTATATTTTATAGTTTTTATTGGAAATGTGACAAGTTCATTCGAATTTGAGGTTATGTTGTTAAGATTTGTGGCTAATTTATTATATTGAAATAAGCAGAAATTAGTGATTCATTGTGAATTTAGTGTTATTGGCAACTTTGTATTTTTGACGCCAGATCATCGTTAATTATTTTGAACTCACACAATAATACTATTTGCAGAACAATCCTATGTTTAGATTTTGTGCACATATGATACCTCTGCAGCATGAAATTTAGCATTAAAACTCCTTTTTTTTATTTTGTGGGTACCTAATTCTTGATAAAGTATTAAATGACCCGTTTGAAACTGCATAATTATTTTGTATTTTTTTCAAAATAATAGGTAATAATTGTTTTTAGACAGTCACATGGAAACCATTCTTTTATATTAGAATTGTAGTCCTTCCAGTACAGTATAAGAAAAGTAGTAGAGCACTTCTGAGAATTTTACTTTCTACTTTATAGGTGAGGATCAAAAAAGAAAGGGAAGTGAAAAACCTGAGGAAAATAAAGTTGAACCAGTCTTGGTTGAAAACATGATGTCATTCAGATATGTTATGAATGAAGAAACTGCAACCTGCGTAAATGAGGCTCAACATGAGGGGAATAGTGAATTTGTTATCGGAGAGTTTGTCAATAATCTGGATCCTAAAGATTCAGTCACCTCTGAGGACAATAATCATCGTAATATAACGAGTTTTCAAAATGAGATATCTCCTGAACAAGAACGGTTTACAATCAATTGCCAATCGGGACAACCTTCAGACAGTATATTGATAAGTCCTAATGATTAGGTCAATTCTGCTGTACTTAGTGACCCAGACACTACATCTACTGAAGCTGATCCTTATTCAACAGATCGTGATTCAAACTACGTCCCCGAAGATTTGCCAACACAGAAACTGATGAACACGATGATAAAAACTGTTCAGTGAGAGAAAAACAAAAATCCCGCAAAAGATCCAGAAATGAAGATGGCTGGCGAAAAAATAGAATTAAAAGACTGAGAAACCGAGGCTTATCATATGAAAACTGGAGTAAAAAAGTAGTTTATGCTCGAAATGTTAAAGCTGCATGCACCTGCCGAATGAAATATCATGAAAGGTCATATTTGAACAATATTGGGCTTTAGGTGACGTCAACCGAAAGAGACTTCATATCGAAATATGTAAAATTTTTGCCAAAATCACGATATCGCCAAAGAAAAATCATCAACGATACTGATAATGACGATGACTTACCACATAATAGCAGAAGGAATTAAACCTGTGTGTATAATTTGCCCCTTTTAAATAACCCCGCCGTCCAAATTCAGGTTTGCAAAACATTTTTGATAAACGCTTTAGATATAAGTTCACGGGTGATTAAAACAGTAGCCAACAAGTACATGGACAACAGTGTGACTATTCCTAGTGATAAGCGAGGAACTGTAAAAAAAATCCCAGCAGCCTGAAGAGGTCAAGGATCAGTGCGTCAACATATAAAATCCTCTGTACCGATAGATAGTCATTACTGTCGTAAATATAGCAATCGCATGTTACTACCACCCACTCTAAATACTGCAATCATGTACTCACTGTATCAGGAATATTGCGATAGTAACAACATCTCACAGCATGCAAGTCCCTCTATTTACCGACAAATTTTCTATTGCGAATTCAATATATCCTTCTGATTTCAAAGAAGGATCATTGCGACCTTTGTAATATGTTTGATAATTCAACAGTGAAAGAAAAGGCCAAGTTACAAGAAGAATACAATGTCTATTTTAAGAGTAAGGATTTAGCAAGAGAAGTGAAAATTGAGGACAAAAAAAGGGCAAACGATGATACAAATTTCTGTGCTTGTGTATTTGAACAGATCCTCCCTGCACCAAAAACAGAAGCGAGCCTAGCCTATTATAAGTTGAAGCTATCAACTTGCAACTTCACAATTTGGGTTCAAGAAAATGTAGCTGATATATGTGGCATGAAGGCATCCCTAAAAGAGGTGCCGCGGAAGTAGGGAGCTGCCTATTACTATTTGTCAAGGAACAAGTTGAACGGAGTTCTCTTTTTCTTCTGACAACTGTGCCGGGCAAAACCGGATAAGTTTCTCTACAGTTTGTACAATTTTTTTGCAAACAAACATAGTATAAAAATTCGGCACAATTATTTAGAATATTTAGAGCGAGTCTCTAAAAATATACCTATATACTTGCCAGACCAGTGGTACACTTTGGTTCGCACTGCCAAAGAAGTGTGAGGTGAAGGAAATGACAAAAGAGATCTTTGATTTCAAAGATTTGCAGCGAAATACAACATTGAACTGGGACAAAGATATTAATAATGATAAAGTAAAGAATATCCAAATACAATACTGTTCATTGCAAAAAGAAAGGTGGTCTATCAGATTTGAAAATTCCTACGCAATGAAGAAACTGTACCATAATTCAATCCCTATCACAAAAAAGAAGTACGAACACCTACTTTTTCTCTGCAACATATTAGTTATACCAGCGCCTTATCAGAACTTTTTCAAGACACTGCCTTACGATGACAACATTGGAGAACAAATTGAACAGGTGAACAATTTTATTTTGTTTTGGAATAATACTTATTGTGTTAATGTTTGAAGAATTTTAATTATTATAATATGATATTATGTGCTTCCATATTATAAGTTCCAAAAGTTCCTATTGTTATTTTAATGATTTCCATACGGCAGAATATAATAATTTTTTATTATACCTTCAAGGAACTAAACAAATGATATTATATTTTGTTCCCAATAAAAAAATTCGTTTCAAATATTAAGTACTTATTTCACAAACAATTTACTAAACATAACTGATATAATCTGGGGCGTCAGGAAAAGTAGCAATCAAAAACAAGATTGTATTTACGGAATCACAATATGGACATAGGCTACATTATGTCATACCAAATTAGTCTAAGTCCATTAATTTGGGCATAGGCTACCTGTTGATACAAAGCTATACTATGTCCCATCTAATCTATTTATAAAGAATCAAGCAAAATAAGAGTAAGCCCTTATAAAGTGATGCAAATATAAAACTATTATGAAATCAGATGATGTAAATAATTAATTTTTTAAGAACCAACAAGTTTTTATCTCCTCCTGTAAAATGTGGTTTTCCTTTATAGAAGTACTATCTTCCACTCTTTTTACTATAGCTCTTAAATAGAATAGATTGTTCGTTGTAGATGTGTCTTCGTTGCTCCTAATAGGAGTAAAAATAAAATGAGGAAGGAGTGTGTATATTTTAGTCTCTGCGTTGCAAAAAATAAAATTACAATATAATTCAAATATTTATTTTTTGGGTTTCTAATGGTGTATATGTTTTCACTGTTAGCCTTCGACCGTTAGAGGGTGTTCTGATTTGTCATCTTCAAGGCAGTATAATAATATTTAATTTATTAAGGATCTAGCTATTCTTTACTAAAATTGTATTCCATAGTTATATTAATTGCATGCTATGTTTGCGTTTTCATTTCTTTCATACTTCATAAATTTATTTCAACATCTTGAACAATTCTTAAGGATATTACGACTACTAAGGATAACTGTAATTGTTATCAACGTGTATACATTTGTATAAATATAAAAGACGGGTGTTGCCAAAAGGAACAATATTTTAATAACGACAGTCGTTATATATATATATATATATATATATATATATATATATGTATATATATATATATATATATATATATATATATATATATATATATATATATATATATATATATACTGATGTATATAAATTAACAATTAATGTATGTAATAGGATACCCACTCTACAAAAATTACTCATCAAAATGAAATTTGCAAGGGAATTCATATTTTCCTGCAAGAAATTTCAAATAAGTAATGAGATATCGATGGCATCATGTACCTTACAATGGAACTGTTAAAGTAAACTGTTTCAAAGAAAAAAAATGGACTGTATCCAATCATGCATGATTAATTTCAAAAGTTACACAAATCGCTAAATAGTTATGCAACGAAATTCCATTTGTCTAACGTAAAGTTGGATGAATGGTTCCCGTAAATGTCAGAAACTAAACAAACTGAACAATTTAATATTGTCACTCAAAGAAGACTTAAAAAATGTCATAGATACCTCTTCAATTTCAATAAAATGATTTAATGTTTTTCTCCGCTACAAAAATTTAAAACTAATTTTAATTTCAATTTCTCTTAGTTTACATTAATCTTACAAAATTTATATATCGAGATGCGTTATACGCATTTAAGTCATTTTTGATTTGGTGGTATATGATAAATTTTAGTGATACATTTGCACATGCGAGTGTGCCAAATCTTTGAGATTTGTATCGAAAAGTAGCTCACTATGATACTGTATCATATCAAGATCAAGTATTAAATTTTAAATGATTTATATTCAGAAGAACTGCATGCACATGTTATATCTGGAATTTTAAAGAATATGCCCCACAATTGACACCATCGCACTCTTTTCTGTATGTTCGTAGACAGCTTTTGATGATAACTCATATTGATAATATGGTAGCTAAGAGTAGTACACCGGCACCATCCGCCATATTGGATTTTGTAGGGCCAACTTTCACTTTTTTACACGCCCACGAGGGAGGCGTATTTTTTGTCGGTCGTTTTCTGTCGGCTTTTTTTTTAAGGTCCACGTGGGATCGTACTTTTTCAACCCTATGTTTTCTTTTCGGAGGCCTTTTTCAACCTGTTGATGGAATTTTCACGCTAATTAGGACCCTTTTGGCTGTATTAAGAAATTTTTAAAGTTCGGCCCTTGCAGGGTAGGTAAATGCGTGCGCATGTAGTGTTCTGAGAATAATTTTTTCACCTGAAAATAAATAGGTTTAATCTCTTATTACTTAGGATCCGTTTTTATCAAAGGAAATTGCATAATTATTATTACTGTTTTCTTAATCCCGTCTACCGATTCTGACCTAATTTGTTTATGCATTGGGGGTTGTATTCTAATAAGGCGCCGTAGTCTTGTAAGACGGAAATCTGTTCGTGTGCCCTTTAATATGTGTTTATTATTATTAAACAGTTATACAACTTCATTATGATTGGAAAGTGGCATCGCGTTAATTAATGTGTTTACAAATATTTAAAAAATTTGCTGCTGCAACAAAACATTAAGGTCTAAATATTAGATGAAATAATAATCATTTTCTACCCTAGCGTTTTTATACAGGCAGATTCTCTATCTAAGCGGTAAACACCTTCACATTCGAAAATTACACCTGATTTACTTGTGGGTTCAACTACACACACACGCACGCACGTATGCACGGACACACGCACCCATCCACCCACCCACAACAAACTAGGGTTATCTTGATGGAGATAAGCACGATAAAACAGAGTAGAATATACTTGTGATTGCAGATTTTTTTCGCCGAAAATTTTGCTGCAACAGAAGCTGATCATGCACTGAACTTGGTACAGGACTCTTGATTAAAACAATTAAAGTGCTAAAATCTCTTTTTTATTTATCAGACTATAATGGTTGAAAAACAAACTATTATACAGTAACTTGATTATCTCATCATTTAGAATTAAGCGTATAGTAAAAACTTATTTACAAGAAATCAAGCATTGGTAAATTATTATTTAATCTAAAGTATAGAAACATTAACGTATAAAGCTCACATACATCCGAATGGTAACCCTACCGTGTTGTTTTACTGTACCGGAACCATCTAAAATTTTTCTCTAGGAAACGTAAATGCTATCCTTGCGATGCTCGTCCAAAGGAATCGAAATACTCCCCATTACCATTCTCCTCACTGTAG
Organism: Vesta saturnalis; assembly: GCA_036346205.1. Lineage (NCBI taxonomy): Eukaryota > Metazoa > Arthropoda > Insecta > Coleoptera > Lampyridae > Vesta > Vesta saturnalis. Next base: position 815,481 of record JARFJB010001104.1, read on the forward strand.
ATAGTGGTCCAATGCTGATCTGGTTTGTTTGCACGATCCGTGTTTACAATAACTGTACACGGTCTAGGTGCGTGCCTAGGCATATGATTAGATGCACATACAAGTCTGTTCACATTCTTGCGGCTAGGGATCGATTTCAAGCATCTCAACACTTGTACCGCATACATCTTTGGAATTGGTATGTGTCCAGTTTTGCAGTAGTAAGGCGTTTTCCAATGCATACATAGGCTCAACGATGTTATGGTTTAAACAGCTGTATGCTTTTACTCCCTTTTCAATTTTTTAAGCGGCGTGCAATCAGTCCCGTCCAGGTTTACTATTGGTTTATTAAGACGTCTTAAAATCTATTGTTTTTCACTGCCCTTAACGTGAATATTGTTAAACGGCTGCAGTACTCTTATCAGCTCCTCACGTAAATCGTTGTAGTGTACATACCCTGACCACCATCTCAGACCGCAATATTTGTTCCATAAAAATCGTATCTGACTTGACATAGGTTTTGATATAAAATAATTATGAGGTGGTTTTATCAGTATCATGATCTGTAACCACTGCAATCTCTTTGGGTACGAATTCGTTGTTAACACCTCTAATGTAATGGGGAATATTTTGATTCCTTTGGACGAGCACCGCAAGGATAGCATTTACGTTTCTTAGAGAAACATTTTAGATGGTTCCGGTACAGTAAAACAACACGGTAGGGTTACCATTCGGATGTATGTGAGCTTTATACGTTAATGTTTCTATATTTTAGATTAGATAATAATTTACCAATGCTTGATATCTTGTAAATAAGTTTTTACTATACGCTTAATTCTAAATGATGAGATAATCAAGTTACTGTATAATGTTTTGTTTTTCAACCATTCTACTCTGATAAACAAAAAGGATATTTTAGTACTTTAATTGTTTTAATCAAGAGTCCTGTAACAAGTTCAGTGCATGATCAGCTTCTGTTGCAGTAAAATTTTCTGTGAAAAAAATCTGCAATCACAAGTATATTCTACTCTGTTTTATAATCAGGTGTAATTTTCGAATGTGAAGGTGTTTACCGCTTAGATAGAGAATCTGCCTGTATAAAAACGCTAGGGTAGAAAGTGGTTATTATTTCATCTAATATTTATACCTTAATCTTTTGTTGCAGCAGCAAATTTTTAAAATATTTGTAAACACATTAATTAACGCAATGCCACTTTCCAATCATATTGAAGTTGTATAACTGTTTAATAATAATAATCACATATTAAGGGGCACGCGAACAGATTCCCGTCTTACAAGACTACAACCCCCAATGCATAAACAAATTAGGTCCAATTCGGTAGATGGGATTAAAAAAACAGTAATAATAATTATACAATCTCCTTTGATGAAAACGGATCCTAATTAATAACAGATTAAATCTTTTTATTCTCAGAACACTGCATGCGCACGTATTTACCTATTCTCCATGAGCCGAACTTTGAAAAATGTCTTAATACAGCCAAAAGGGTCCTAATTAGGGTGAAAATTCCATCAAGGGGTTGAAAAAGGTCTCCGAAAGTAAACCATAGGGGTGAAAAAATACGATCCCTACGTGGACCTAAAAAAAGCCGACAAGAAACGACCGACAAAAAACATGCCTACCACGTGGGCGTGTAAAAAAGTGAAAGGTGAGGTGTCCCCACAAAATCCAATATGGCGGATGGTGCCGGTGTACTACTCCTAAGCATACACAAATGCGAACTAGAATAGATTTAGTCATACGTCTGTCATAGAATTTGATAATTAAATGTAGAGGTGCCGCTACTCAGCTATGCTAACTTCCAGAAATAGATGCCAAAGCTATGCGTGCACCCTCAGAATTAACATCAAATATTTAATTGCCTGTCCATACTAATATAGCCAATGCAACGGTATTATTTAAATTATTAAAATTGTCCATTACGTCCAACAGTAGCTTCAATTGGCTCTCCAACGTATGAACTATCAAAATGGTTATCGCTAGTGCTCTTGACTGCTTTGGGTAATAACACTAACTATAATATTAAGGACTCTTTCACCTTTTCAAAAACTTATAATAATTTCAAAATTCCATTTAATTATACATTATTTTCTTTAGAAGTTGTCTCTTTGTGTACTAATATTCCTTTAAGTTTAATGTTATAAATTATTAATAAAGAATGGGCGTTGATACATAATCACTTTAACATTTCCAATCACACTTTCATTAGTATAATTACATTTATTTTTGATTACACCTATTTTACCTTTAAAGATAAATTTTACAAACAAATCTTTGGTACACCTATGGGATCTCCGTTAAGTCAAATTGTGTTAGATGATCTTATAGATGTCAGTTTACCAAAACTTGGTTGTGAAGTTGCCTTAATAAACAAAATACGTAGATGATTTAATTTTAATAGGTCCTATAGAACAAATAGAAAACATATTAAATATTTTTAATAATTACGACAAAATATACAATTTACTGTAGAGTATGAAATTAATAATAGTGTTCCATTCTTGGATGTGCATTTAATTAACAAAAATAACACTTTAATTATTGATTGGTACATCAAACCAACCACTTCGGGTAGATACATAAATTATTATTCTAACCATCCTTTCTTTATGAAAAGAAATATCATTTTAGGTTTAAAAAATAGAATAATTAATATTGTACATAAAAATCTTAAAAAACTTAGTGATATTCTTGTTCATTATTATTATCTAAGAAACTTAATTAATAAACTACTTTTTCATAATAATTTAAATAACATTAAAAACGAAATAATTAATCAAATAGGTAATAACTTAATATTATATAAAAAAATTCCCTTTATGCCACAGATTAGTAATAAAATAATCAAAATTTTTGTAAAATTCAAAAACATAAAAATAGTTTTTTATAACATAAACACGACTAACAGTTTATTTTCAAAAATTAAAGACAAAATACCAACAGAACTCGAATCTAATGTGATTTATTCGATACCATGCAATGTCTGCAATTTGTGTTAAATAGGGCACACAACTAACTGACTTAAAAGTAGAATAGCATTACATAAAAGTGACTGTAAATTACAAAAAAAAAGATGTGCTCTAACAGTCCACAGTTTAGATTTAGACCATACCATTAAATTTAACGATGTAAAAATCATTGACAAGGCAGAAGACTATAATGAAATACTCTTCCTTGGAATGTTCCATATCAATAATAACGAAACAATGAATTTTAAGTCAGACACTAACAATTTAAACTCCAGTTATTCAGGTCTATTTTTAATTTACAAAAACTTAAAATCAAATAATTCACTCTAAATATATAAAAATAATCTTCCATATAGTTGCACATTTTAATTCTTATTACTTGATTTAGAATTGTCCTTTAAAAATTTAATTTATTTAGCTAAGATTATATTCTAATTGACATATTATTTTTTCACGTCCCAATTATATTTTATAACTTTTAACAAAATTTACTTTTAATTTAAGATGTAAGTACATTTAAGTTTTAAAGTTTTAATTTAGCTTTATTTATAAATTTAAAGAAATTTTGTTAATAGTTTAGTCCTGAAGAAGTTTGTAATCACAAACGAAAATTTGACTGAAAATCAATAATGAAGATGTTTTATAATATTTTAAGCCGATACCCAGTAAACTTATTTAATTTAAAAAATACGGCCAATAATTTGATTCTATATATATATATATATATATATATATATATATATATATATATATATATATATATATATATATATATATACATATTTCAAAATACATTTCAGTGTTATATATGCATTACATAGACGGCCCGATATGTGTCAACTCACAATTAGACCATCTTCTACACTGTATTTATATACTTTCCCATAACATGGAAATACGAACACTTTAGCATAATCGTTGTACAATTTAAATAATAAAATTGCACTAGGTGTCAAATCTGGAGTTTTTTAAACTTACACAAATCTTGCTTTCATGAAGTGTATGTAATCTGTAGCTAGCAATATATTGAATATTGCCTTAGCTTTGTCAGTAGCAAAACATTATAATACGATTGAGTAGATCGATTTCAAGCGACCCATTTCTACTTCGGTATTACCGGCGGTCTATTTACTTTTTCGTTTTTTATAAGATCGAAAAGGTGAAATTAGAAGTCATTATTGTAAGATACTTATATCTTGGCGTAAGTACTATATTAGAATTTAATGTTCACCGTGTTATTAAAATCCTAAACAAGTTACAGGGAAATACAAAACAGAAACTTACTAAAGCTTTATATTTGTACTTTTTATTCCGAGAATGTGAAAAAAATTTATTTGATTTATTTTCTGAGCTTTCTAGTTATTTTGTTTAAGCGAATGGGAGAATACGAGTAAAACAATAACAGACATTATGGAAACATACTGTGGCATTATACTGTTACAGTAATATATAGTCAACAATGCATACTATACAATACGAAACACTTTAATATTTCTTTCTCACAGTACTGATCCAAGCAAAAAGATTAATATGTTAAAATGATTATAATTTAAGCTTTACAGGTGATTGTTTTCTGCATTTTGAAAAATGTCTAAATTGATATGATCGAATCGGTGAAATTATATGTAATCGTCAGCACTTGCACAGATATGAATATAGGCCGGTCATTTTTTAATAACGTGATTTAAACACTAGGCGCTAATTATGCGCCAATTAAATTTTGCACCCCAACAGTAAATTATTTGTAACAACAGTTCTATAAGCACGACTAGCTTCACAGACCAGCGAACTTTAGAATAAATCATTTTTTTGTTATACAATAATTAAGATTCAATTAAGGGCAATTTTGCGCTGTTAAAATAAAACTTTTCCCTTTTATAGGAAAGAAGTTATTGTAAAATTATATTGACACGGCTAACTTCATGGCCATGAACTTCTGCATAAATCAATTTTCCATTATCTAGTAAGTAAGTGCGAATCATACGCCGTTTTGCGCCGCAAAAATAAAATTTTACTCTCTCATAGGAAGTAAGTTATTGCAAAAATTATATAGGCAAGGCAAGACATAGTCGTATTAATCAACAACTTTTTTCTTGCGCGGTAATTAGGCACCCATGATTCACCGTTTTGCTTGGTCAAAGTTAAATTTTGCACCTTATAAGAAACAAGTTGTTATAAAGTTTATATCCACAGGGCTAACTTCAGAGTTGTGAACTTACGTAGAAAATTAGTATTTACTGCATTGTAGTGGATAGGCAACCCTATGAATTTAAAACGTAGTTAGCATGCCTTAAAGTTTAATAGGAATTTGTATATTCGAATATTTATAATTTATAACGATATGCATAGTTAAAAAGGAGAACACACTTGGGGTAAGATGCGTAAGAATCATGTAGAATCCAACTAATATTAAAAAAAAGTTGGCGTAGCAATAATGCAAGAAAATCGGTTAAATAATAATTAAATATAAACATAATTTATATGATATATGAAAATGTGGTGCTTTGTAACACCCTAAACGAATGTACTATAATTGTTTTAGTAATTGCCCTAGTTTGCTAGCTCAGGATCACAGGGGAGGTTCTGTTTGCAATTTTCAACACTCCATTGTATGTTGGGTTGCCTGGATTTAGATTCAAGTAACAAAATGTATTAAGAATATAATTTGTGAATTGAAATAAAAATATAATACTTTTAAATAATAACAAAATAAATAATTATTCTGGTTTATAAACTAAAATTAAACTCAGTTCGGTAGTTTGAGTTTGATGTAGGGAATCATGGCGGTGTGACTTCCGGTTATACTGGAAGTCGATAGCAACTTTGTTATTTTAAATACAATGTCCCAATTTTCATTTTATTTTCGGTTTCCGCATAAAAAATAAAAGGTTCAGCGTACCTACCATTAATATTTATACTTAATTAATTAATATTTCATGAAACATAAAAGACAGATAAGCAAAACTTGTACAACGGTTAGACATGATATTGGACTATGTTTTCAGTATTAGACATTTTTGAAATTTATTTCTAGGGGAGGTCCGGGAGTAACGGTAGTTAAGAAAATTAGAAATGTCAGTCATTTTTTTTAAATTGCAACTGTGTTTTTTTATATTCTCATTCGATGCAGAATTTAATTACCTATCTGCTGATATATCATGTTCCTATACCTAAACTGAATGATTTTCGTGTTATTTGCTTTTTTTCTACTTTTCTTGGAGATGTTGCAGTAAATACGCCGTAAATTAATAGTGTGCTTTGCAAACAGTTTTGCTGCCTGTCGTATGATACTTTCAATCAGTTGGCTATGCAATTGAATTGTCAAATTTATAGTAAATGACAATTATTGAGATCAGTTCGAGTTTTAATAAATAATTTAAAATGCCACGATTGCCATTTAGTAACGAAGATTTTTTGAACTTGTTGCTGATACACGGCAAATGCGTAGCAATTATTGGAAGAACGATTAGAACCTTTATTCAGATGTACCCATATCGGAATCGCCCTACTTTTCGAACAATTACAGCTTTGCTTGAAAATTGCAAAACGCATGGGTCTTTTAGATATACGCCCCAGAAAAAGAAGCCATTGGTCGAAGACGATGATCTCAACATTACCGTTTTGAGATACTTTACTGCATATCCTAATGCTTTAGTGAGAGATGTGCTGTAAGTATACGAGTATGTTTTAAAACGATACATCATATCTTAGTAAGGCATAAATGGCACCCATTTTCATACACCTTGGTGGAACATTGAGCATCTTGGGATTCTGAACGACGCATTCTATTTTGTGAGTGGTTCATGCTAATGTCACAGGAAAATGAAAATTTTGTAAAAAAACATCATTTGGACGGACGAAGCAAAATTTTCAGAAAACGAAGTGTTTAACAGGCACAATTACCATTATTGGGCTGACAAAAATCCACATGTCATTTGGGAAAGAAACTTTCAAGACTCTTGGAATTTTAATGTGTTTTGTGCGGTAAAAGACAACAGAGTCTTTTGTCTTCAGTTGTATGATAATAACTTGAGTGAGAGGTATATGAATATCTTACAAGATCTGGTAATCCCCGCTACTAAAGAACTACCCTTGCGAGAAGCAATAAATGCATACTACCAACAAGATGGTGCCTCGCCATGCAATTTTGGTGAAGGTGGAAGGTTATTGGAAGAGCAGTTCCTTGGAAAGCCCCCTTGACAACTACATTTGGGAACTATTCAAACCATGGTATACTGTGACCTTTAACGACCAGGGAAAATGCTGTAGCAGGAGTTCAAGTTGCGTTCGGTAGTTTGAATGCGGACGATATTAGATGAGCCACTGGACCCAATACTTTACGTCGTGTTCAAATGTGTTTAGACCACAACGGATCTGTCTTTGAACACTTATTATAAAAAAAGAATGAGTTGTTTATTGTAATTAATATTGTTCCTCTCGTTGGTTGTTGGTTGTTGTTACTAGTGTTTAGTCTTTTGTTGTGTTGTTAAAAAAACAAGCCTTATTAGCAGATGTACTCCTTTTCTGGGGAATATGTCTAAAGGATTCATGCCTTTTGCTTCTTTCGAGCAGCTATCTAACTGTTCGAGAATTAGGATGAGGCCGATGTAAATATGTCTGAATAAAGGTTCTAGTCGTTCTTTGAATAATTCTTGCATATTCGGGGTGCACCAACCAAAAATTCAAATAATCTTCGTTATTAAATAGTAAAAGAACTTAAATAACTGTCATTTACTATAAATTTGACGATTCATTTGCTCAGCCAACTGACTGAAGGTATCATACGACAGGAATCAAAACAGATTGCAAAGCACACTATTAATTTACGGCGTATTTACTACATCATCTCCAAGAAAAGTACAAAAAAAGCAGATAACACGAAAATTATTCAGTTTAGGTATAGGAACATGATATATAAGCAGATAGGTAATTAAATTCTGCATCGAATGAGAATATAAATAAACCCAGTTGGGGTCCCCTAGAAATAAATTTCAAAAATGTCTAATATTGAAAACATAGCCCAATATCATGCCTAACCGTTGTACATGTTTCGATTATCTTCAGTATTTCGTTGCTAACGCCTGAAATTATTTTTCTTCTGAATAATGGTAAGAGATAGGTACGCCAAACCTGGTAGTAGAAGACGTAAAATTTTATGCGGAAACCGAAAATAAAATACAAATTGGGGCATTGTATTTAAGATAACAAAGTTGGTATCGACTTACAGTATAACCGGAAGTGGCACCGCCATGAAAATATTTTCAGTAAGTAGACCATGTTATATAAAGTTACAAGTTTTCAGCTGAATCGGTTTTTCCGTTCTCATTATTCGTCTAACATGCTATCGTCGAGACACACCTGTATATATATATATATATATATATATATATATATATATATATATATATATATATATATATTGAGATGATATGTTGAGTGTTAAATATGATGGTTATAAAGATTATAATAAGATTAGAGTTAGTGTGATGAAATTAATATACGTACGATCGCAAGTTATATAGGTTCATAATAACAAGTACATATATAGTTGTACAGCACATTATGGGCTAAATGATTCAAGTTTTACAATTATTGCATTTTAATCATGGTTGTACAAGAGAATTATCACATTATTAGTTTCCGATCACGTTCGGAAGATATAAATGATGTATTTTCTTTCATATTGTTCATCATATCGATTTGGAAAAGATAAAGCCTGTTCTGGTAGCATAATTTGCTCCAGTTCTAAAATAAAAGAAAATGGTATGCATTAGATAACATGTCGATAAAATAAATTGTATGATTAAAGTTAACGATAAAGACAATGGTAGAAAGATTCATATAATTTATGAAATTATGAAGAGTAATACTGAATAATTAGTGCAAAAGTAACTTACAGTTGTGCTAAAAGGACGTGTAGCCACATCAATTAACATTGTTGGTGCAAATTCAGTAAATGTGTTGAGAAGATAGGTTATGGACACTTTGTGAGATAGTATTTTACACTGTTGACTGTGTTGAAGTTAAAGTTAGGGTAACTTTATGTTTTTCGGGTCAGCGAATCCAAATATAACGATAGTTTTCCTGTGGGGATTAGAATAAGTTAGAGATAAGTAAATTTTTGTATGTGAAAATGCATAAATGGTAAAATTATTATAGCAAAGTAGTTTAAAAGCAAAATAGGGCAAATGGGGTAGCAGTTTAAAAGAAATTTTATGTAGAATTTAACGCTTACAATATTTTTAAGACGTATCTTCGTATAACAAAGATATTTGTAAAATTAATAAATTGTAAATTTCAGAAATATGATCAACCAATCAGAATTAAGTTCAGGTGTGCTTTATGGTGTATAAGGTCCAATCGAAATTGGTGTTTTGGAAAAAAAATGATACTATATTTGAAAATTTCCTTAGGAGTCTCTTATTAATCTGGAAGTTGAAAGCATGTTACTTTTGTTCAGAACATGTAACAAAAATTTAAGGTTGGTAAGTTTTTCATAACCTAATTCAAATAAAAACAAAACATATTCGCAAAAAAACTACTTAAAACAAAAGTGAGAGTTAGAGTAACTAATAAAACGTGAAATGTTAAATTGATATTTCTAATGAGTTATGAAATATTGCTATTATTTGTTTTAATATAAACAAAACTAATTAAAGACAAAAACCGAGTTTACTAATTTCATAGAAATTAGAAAAATTTTAATAAATTAATATTTAATCCAGATAAAGATACAAAATTAGTAAAATAGTGAAATAAAGTGATTATGGAAAAAGTTAATAAGTAACGTACCTCAAAATGCTCGTGGTCGATAGCAATCATCGTTGTGCCAGCATACTTCGTGGGATTCACAATACACCTGATTTGGAGAACAAGACTTTAATAATTAGATTGACGCAGCAGAAGGAAGATTAATAACGCTGTAAGAATATCATATTAGTAATCCAGGTTATGTTTTTGAATGGAACACACAATGCACATGTTTAACGTCATTGCTTATAATACGTGTTTGAATATAACAAATTAAGTTGAATTAAAATTTAATTGCAAGACAGTGAATGAGGTATTTTATAAAAATTTTAATATGAATGTTTTATTTAATATCATCACAAAACTAATTACTTGAACTCTATCCCTGAATTAATATTCTCATTACAATATGTATATGTATATATATATATATATATATATATATATATATATATATATATATATATATATATATATATATATATATATATATATTTATTATGTTTCAACGCAGGAATATTTATTCTGAACGATCATGCCATTTCTATGAAATTACCATTACTACATGGACGAGCGACGGTAACCTCAAAGGATACCGTCTGAAGAACATAGCAAACACTAATATACAGTACGTAATCTTTGGACTATTCAAGCGAAAAAGTAGACCTCATGAATTTATAGAGAAGTACCTACAAGAAATTGACGTCTTTTAACATGTATTTAATAGGAATGGTAAATCATCTGCTAAATATTGTAAACTATAGAATGTCACGAAATATAATCATCAAAGGTTTACAGACCATTCTTATGTGTGTTTAATTATAATGTCGTTTGAACTTTTTGTCTGATGTTCCAAAATTCGAAAGTATATGTGCGTTTAGTGAATAATACTCAAGACATGGTAACGAAAACTGTTAGCCTCGTATCCTTATTACACCTCCGGCTAATAAAATTCCTTTCTTTATTTTGATGTACGATTACTATTTTTATTCCTTATACTTGAGGTGTGTCGCTATTAAGAAATCTTTAGCATAGAGTATGATTTAATGAGATAGTATTTCAAGTGCCTGATTTAATCTCCTCTTCATTCCAGCTCCTCTAACCGAAGATCTAGATGACAGAAATCTAGACTAGTCTGAATATTAACTACGATTTCCGATCAACGCCCCAAAAAACAGAGCTGAACGCTTTACTTTATCGATGTTGTACCACGTACGCTCACTTTGAATTTACGATTACACTTACTGTCAAATGAGCGAGAAGACTTCAATGGGAGATGGCAGTAACAAGGAACGCATTTAATTCGTCGACTTAGAACTATAACGCTCGGTACAATCAATTATATATTTTTTGTGATAGATCAACTCTCTCTCAAAGTTAGTGAAAAAAAAAAAAGAAAAAATGTAACAAAGTTTTTTTATATAATTTGTTGTAATAAATTAATTTTAATTACAACTGGTCCTTCGTATTTATTTATTATATTGAAAGTTCGAAGAAGTAGTTGACGCAAACGGGGAGCCTTAACTATCGAAGGAAGCATTAATTTAAAGGCACCGTTTTCGCGCATGGTCTTCATCGAGCCGGATCTCCACTCAAAAATCTCCCACACAAGTAAAAAGATCTCAACGTTTTCCCTATCCCCTGGCACATGGTTGATTTGAAGTTCCAGTTACGTGTGAACTCCTATTAGCTGACGCCCTCCGCATATGCCCAAGTCAAATCCACACTACGAAAGATTCCAGTAAGTTAAAGTGATCATTTGTTTGGATTAAAACTCTGAGAAAAAGGTTAGTGAACTAAATTGTTTACATAAAACTATTGCAAAAACTCTCAAATAGTAAATACGCATTCACATTTATTTAACTCTGTTATTTATTGTTTGTTTTGAATTGTCATGGATTTCAAACAATTAAAAACTACTCGCACAAGTGCTAAAAGCAAAATCACTCGTATTCAGAATTGGGTGCAGAGCTATCAAAATTTGACATTAGATGTTCAAGAATTTTCATGTAGACAAAAAAGATTGGAAGCCGCGTTTTCTGAATACGAATGTGCTCAAGACGAGATAGATTCATATTTATTAGAATTTGAAGATAATTCAGATGTAGAAGATCGTGAAAAAATGGAAAATCAGTATTTTACAACGTTAGCCCTTATTGAAAAATGTATACAAAAATTATCTCCTCAAAATGTCACTGTAAGTCACAACAATGATTCAATTGGAAATAGCTCGCATATACACAATTCGAATATAAAATTGCCACAAATTAATATTCCCAACTTTACAGGAAATTTGCACGATTGGAAGCCCTTTTTAGATCTCTTTGATGCGTTAATAATAAACAACCCACAATTCTCAAATGTGGAACGTTTTTATTATCTAAAACACTGGTAAAAGGTGAAGCTTTTAGTTTAATTGAATCATTGTCATTGACTAATGAAAATTTCTCTACAGCTCTTTTATTACTTAAGCAAAGATATGAAAACAAAATAAGATTGTTAATTCCCATTTCGAAAATTTGTTAAATGCTCCTTGTATAACAAAATGTAATTCACAAACTTTGAGAGAATTAGTTACAACCTGTAAGAAAACCTAGAATCACTAAAAACATGAAGCTCTCTGATAAATGTAATTTTGAATCATTACTTATTTTTCTTTTAAAAAAAAAACTAGATTTCGGCTCTAAGAAATTGTTTGAGGAAGGTCGTGATTTAAAGACATTGCCAAATTTAGCAGAATTTTTTGAATTTCTCGAAAATCGTTGTGTTGTGTTAGAAAACATTTCAGGGAATGAAACACTAGTCAACTCAAAATGTAGTAAAGTAACACTATACTCGAAAAGTGACAGTTACGCTGTGACTCGTGCATTTTTTGCGATAAATCTCATAAAATTTACGGGTGTCCACAATTTTTGGAAATATCTCCTCAAGAAAGATTAAAGTTTGTTCAAAGTAAAAAAATGTGCTTAAACTGTTTAGGCACAAAGCATACAGTGGAAAATTGTTCTTCAAGTGCAACTTGTTTTCATTGCTCTAAGAAGCATCACACTGCACTACACATACAAAATGTCCCCTTCAATAGTTCAGGAAAATTAGGTTTTTCTCAAACTCATCATAAACCCACAATTTCTTACTCAAATGCACAAAATAACGGTTTCGGCCGTAATGTACCAAGAAATGAACATTCTGTGCATTCAAATAAACCTCAGCCATCAAACAATCACCCAATTTCAACTCCACTTCATTATCAAGACATAAACAGAGCGTCAACTTCGCAAGCAAATCAGCAACCGGCTGAAAATTTATCCAGTTTTCCGCTCTTTCCCCAAAATTGCCACGTATTACTAGCCACAGCTCAAGTAACTTTGTTTACTGCGCAAGGACGACCTATCCAAGCAAGAATACTACTAGATAACGGAAGTCAGAACTCGTTTTGTACTCAAAAACTGGTTAATCAGCTCCGATATAAAACCTTTAATACAGCTTTGAATATTTCTGGAATTTCTCAAAACAAAGCTTTCTCAAATAAAGCGGTGAATATGTATATACACTCAAACGTAGACCGCTCTAAAAGATTCAAAGTTTCTTGTGCTATATTAGAACAGATAACTCATAAACTCCCACAAATAAAAATTCACTCGGATAAGTTACAAATCCCACATCATATTAAGATGACTCTAGCTGACCCTAATTTTCACACTCCATCCGATATAGATTTGCTTATTGGAGCAGATAGTTACTACACACTTCTCACGTACGGCATAGTGAAATTAGGCAGAGGTTATCCTACTTTGTTAAATACGCATCTGGGCTGGATTATATCAGGAACCGTCTCTAAAAAGTATACATTTGAACCATCTACTTCAACATCCTATTCTCATCATTCCACTAACCACTCAAATGATACAGATGAATTAGAAGCTCTCTTAACAAAATTCTGGAAAATTGAAGAACTCTCCGAACCTCCCTTGCTCTCTCCAGAAGATAAAAAGTCTGAACAAATTTTTAATAGTACTTCTCGCATCCTTCAAAATGGACATTACCAAGTAGATATTCCTCTGAAATCTACAAATGAACATCATAAACTCGGCGATTCTCTTTCTTTATCGCAAAAAAGATTCTTTTCTCTTGAAAAACGATTTGAAAAAGATCCCGCCCTCTTTCACGAATATAAAAAATTCATCGATGAATATGTGTCATTAGGTCATGCTAAATATGTTCCGCTATTTCCGACTAACAGTAGGTTAGAAAGGAAACACTTTATTCCTCATTTGTGCGTAATCAGAAATGAAAGCGTCAGCACCAAGTTGCGTGTGGTTTTTGATGCGCCTTGTAAAACATCTTCAGGACTCTCATTAAACGATGTTACCTTAAAAGGATTTCAAGTTCAACCAGATCTATATGACATTTTGTGTAGGTTTCGCTCGTTTAGGTTTGTACTCACCGCTGACATTGAAAAAATGTATCGGCAGATTTTCACGAATCCTCGCCTAAATTTTCTGCAAAACATTATTTGGCGTGACTCACCTCGTCAATCTTTAAAATGTTTGGAACTTCAAACCATCACATACGGAACAAACTTTGCTCCCTATGCTGCCACTCGGGTTTTAAATGATATCGCTCTCAATAATTCCGATTATCCCTTAGCATCAGATGCTCTGCTTACTCAAACTTATGTGGACGACATTCTGTCAGGATGTGAAACGGAAAAGATTTACCTAAACTTTATTCTCAATTAACCTCTCTTCTCTCTAAGCACGGGTTTCACTTGCACAAATGGTGTTCAAACTCAAATGATTTCTTAAAAAATATATCTCACCCTCAAACCACAGAAGTGGACTTCAATCTGGAAAAATCCTCATGTAAAATTCTCGGCTTGAAATGGAATCCCTCATCAGACAATTTTCAAATCTTTATTCCTTCACATTCTCTACAAGATTACCCCATTTCGAAAAGAAAAATTTTATCTTATCTCGCTCAATGCTTTGACCCTATTGGATTGGTGAATCCTCTTATAGTTAAAGGAAAAATTCTTATGCAAAAATTGTGGTTACATAAGGTAGAATGGGATGAAGAAATACGTGACATTTCGATTTTAACAGAATGGAAAGCTCTCTGCGAACTCTTTTCTCGGTTAAAAATCTCACGATCTCTCGGTGTTTATTTTCTAGTAAAATATTGAATGTAGAATTTCATGGGTTTTCTGATGTAAGTAATCTTGCTTATGGAGCTTGTGTGTATATTAGAACCATGTACTCAGACAATTCGGTGTCTTGTAATTTATTGTCATCTAAATCGCGCGTAGCTCCAATCAAGACAATTACAATCCCCAAACTCGAACTTTGTGCCATGCTGTTATTATCAAAATTGATTAATAAAATAGTGTCGATTTATAAAAATAAACTAATTCCTACCTCTGTCACACTTTGGACAGACTCGCAAATTGCATTATACTGGTGTAAAAGCCACTCAAGTCGATGGGCAGCATTTGTGTCGCATCGAGTGTCTGAAATTCAAGAACTTACTCATGACTATAAGTGGAATTATGTAAAATCAGCGGATAATCCGCAGACATGCTGTCCCGTGGTCATTTGAACTCTGATGATTTAACTTTTGGTTTAACGGGCCCAAATATTTGCTCAATCCTAAATTTGAAGTGCGAAATGTAGAGAATTTTCCTTTCTCGGTTGACAATCCTCCTGAGGAAAGAAAAATATCTTTAATCGTCGATCAATTTTAGAACATTTTGGAATTCAATATTTACACGTTTCTCGTCATTTTCTCGATTGCATAGAACAATTGCATATGTGCTACGCTTTGTTCACAACGTCACTCATTCTCAAGCAAAACAACAGGCCCTTTGACTATTTCGGAGTTGGATTCCGCGCTCACTGTAATTATAAAAAGGTTCAACAAGAACATTTTTCTCAACAAATCTTGGAACTTGACTCAAACAAAGTTCTATCTCACAAGCAACTTCGCTCATTAAAACCCTTTTGGACAATCTTGGATTGCTGCGTGTGGGTGGTAGGTTGGAAAATGCAGAAATTTTGTTTGAACAAAACATCCTCTTCTCCTGCCCTCTAAGGATCACGTTGTTTCTCTCTTATTGAAGTTTGAACATCTTCGATTATGCCACGCTGGTCCTCAGAATGTACTTTCCAATGTTCGATTACGGTATTGGCCACTAGACGGACTGCGTCACATAAAACGAATTATTCGGAATTGCACTATTTGTTTTCGATTTAATGCACAATCAGTGCAACAGATCATGGCTAATTTGCCAAAAGACAGAGTGACCACACGACCATTCCAAAAAGTCGAGTCGATTTTGGTGGACCGTTCTTCATAAAGTCCTCCCATCTACGCAAGGCACCGGTAATGAAATGCTACATAGCTATATTCGTATGCATGGCGATTAAAGCAGTTCACATCGAGCTAGTGTCAAATCTGTCAACTGAGGCTTTTCTAGCCACTCTTAAAGATTTATATCTCGAAGAGGAAATCCGTCGGTCATTTATAGTGATAATGCCACTAATTTTCTGGGTTCGAAAAATCAGTTAAAGGAACTATACGATTATTTCCGAAATACGGATGTGAACACTTCTATTCAAATTTACCTTTCTCAAAATGAAACCAAATGGACGTTCATCCCCAGATCCCCTCATTGGGGAGGACTCTGGGAAGCCGCAATAAAAGTGCAAAATACCACATCTCGCGTGTTGTGGGCACTACTCCACTCACTTTTGAAGAATTTGCCACCATATTAGCTCAAATTGAAGCTATTCTCAATTCTAGACCCCTCATTGCTCTCTCAAACGACCCTTCAGATTTTCAAACACTCACTCCTGGGCATTTTCTAATAGGAACTAGCCTCTCATCATACCCTGAAAAAGACATTTCCAACTCAGCAGAAGCCAAGTTGTCCTTTTGGCAGCGATGTTCAAAACTTCAGCAGCAAAATTTTTGGAAAAAGTGGTCAGTTGATTATCTAAACCGGTTACAAAATCGACCAAAATGGATGACTGAGACGCGAAATTTGCAGAAAAATGATTTAGTCTTGCTGAAAGAAGAAAACTCTCCCCCTCTGCATTGGCCAATGGCCAGGGTCTTGGAAACATTTGAAGGCGCCGATGGAAAAGTCAGAGTTGTCCGCCTAAAAACACAAGAGGGAGAATTCACTCGTTCCATAACAAAACTGTGCCCTCTTCCACAGGCAGATTGTTAATTTCTCTTGCGAAAGAAAATGTAAAAATATTCCTTTACATATATATTTGTTGTTTGTTTTGTTTATTTTATTAACGTCCTCGCATTCCCGTTCTCTCAGTAACAAATTTATCTCGGACTTAATCCTAACTTGTTCAATAATCTCCGGTCTCTTACGCCGAATTATTTAGTTAACCTCCTGATTTCAATCAGTTGTAAATTCATGTAGATGTTCAGACTTAGAATAATAATTTTTTTTGCCAACACACTATTGCGGTGGGGGCAGTATGTTGCGAAACATCGCAACAACGCAATTATATATTTTTTGTGATAGATCAACTCTCTCTCAAAGTTAGTGAAAAAAAAAAAGAAAAAATGTAACAAAGTTTTTTATATAATTTGTTGTAATAAATTAATTTTAATTACAACTGGTCCTTCGTATTTATTTATTATATTGAAAGTTCGAAGAAGTAGTTGACGCAAACGGGGAGTCTTAACTATCGAAGGAAGCATTAATTTAAAGGCACCGTTTTCGCGCACCATCTAAAATATTTTCACGTTCGTGCGACTTCCGGTTATACCGGAAGTCCGTACTTAGTCGCTTATTTTAAATAGAACACCCCGTATATTAATACATTTTTGGATTCTATGTCGAATTTTAAGGTAAGTTTGTTAAATAAACTAGATACGAAATTTCAGTCGTTTAAAAAAAAACCATTTTTCTGATAAAAATTGATAGATGCGGTCTTAGTAATAACTCGTTAATTGTTCTGTTCCTGTCAAATAATTTTAATAAAACTTTGAGGTGTTGTAGACAATGGTTTATTCCAATAGTCTGCGAAAAATGACATTTGTATTTTTCATAAAAATAAAATTATGAATGTCTAAACTTGACTATCAAAAAATGCAAGTTACTCAAAAAAATCAAATGGAAACCCCTATTTTTTATTACTCAGATCGATTTAACGTCAAAAATTAAGGTACGTTTGTTTAAAACTTTATTTGTGTAAACGTAACAGTTTCATACTTATTATCAAAAAAGTCCCAATTTTAAAATTTGTGATAAAAATGAGCTACATACTTAAATCTAGAATTCCTTGTTCGTGGTCACCATGGAAACCAAATAATTGAGAATTGAAATAAAGAAAAATATTTGAATAAGTTACTGCAAAAAATTATAAAAATTGATAATTTTGGGATTCAAAAGTCATTTTTGCCAAATAGAAATTTTTTTCAAATTCGATATACAACATAAGTGTAAAAATTTAAATACTTTATGAGTAAATCGAAAAAAACTACTTTTACTGCGGAGGTAATACATACTTATCAGCGCATCATTACACGATAAAGATGCTTATTTATTTTGTTTTTCTTTTGTAGTCAATAATTTAATAAAATTGTTGACAGTTTGTGTTTTTCTTGATGAATGGCTCGACTTGAATATTCTAATACAGATTATTTGAATTTAATTTTAATTCACGGAGAATGTCATAGAGTTGTAAAACGAACAGTAAGAACATTTATTGAACAGTATCCTGAGCGCCCCCGACCATCAGCAGATACAATAAGACGTGTGGTTCAAAATTTGGAACAGTTTGGCACATTTAAACACTCTGCGCCTCGCAAAAAAACTGCTATTGATAACGAACAGAGTGAGGTTATAACTTTAGGATATTTCCGTTTAGACCATACTGTTTACAATTAGTTAAACATTTGAAAGAAGCGGATTTCTTGAAACGTATCGAATTTTGTGAAACAATTTTGTTCAAAATACAAGAAATTCCTAATTTTTTGACTAATATCATATGGACGGACGAATCTAAATTTACGAAAAATGGCATATTTAATCGCCGAAACTCGCATTACTGGAATAACGAAAATAGAAATCCAATTCGGAAATGCCATTTTTAGGAAATTTGGAATTTTAACGTATTTTGTGCTTTGACGTGTATTTTTACAACGAAGATTTGAGAGGTTTAAAATAGTTGATTGTTGCGATTTATGATTACAAATTTAATTTCTAGGAGAAAATTATCTTGAGATATTAAACACTCGAATTCAACCCCGATTAAATCTAGAAAGGGAAAATTTATGGTACCAACAATACGGTGCGCCCCCTCACAACACCAACGCTGTTTCCATGAAACCTTATGAAATTTTTGAAGATCCTTGGTTCACCAATAATGGTCCCTTTCCATGGCCACCTAGGTCACCTGATCTTACGCCAATGCATTTTTATCTTTGGGGTCGAATTAAAAATATTGGTTATGCTATACCACTAACGACTAAAGAAGATTGTATTGCAAGAGTGCAAGATGTCTTCAGTTCTCTTTCTCCACAAGAAATTCAAAGGGCTACAAATGAAGCCGTTATAAGACGGGTTCAACAATGTCTTGCGTCTAACGGGCAACATTTTGAACATTTATTGTAAATTAATTTACATTTGATCACGAGCAAGAAATACTAAATAAGCTACTTTATCGTGTAAGAATGCACTGATAAGTATGTAGTTACTACCTCCGCAGTAAAATGTAGTTTTTTTCGATTTACTCGTAAAGTATTAAATTTTTACACTTATGTTGTATATCGAATTTGAAAAAAAATGACTTAGAAAATTTCTATTTGGCAAAAATGCCTTTTGAATCACAAAATTATCAATTTTTATAATTTTTTGCAGTAACTTTTTTAAATATTTTTCATTTCAATTCTCAATTATTTGGTTTCCATGGTGACCACGAACAAGGAATACCAGATTTAAATATGTAGCTCATTTTTATCACAAATTTTAAAATTGGGACTTTTTTGATAATAAGTATGAAACTGTTACGTTTAAGCAAATAAAGTTTTAAACAAACTTACCTTAATTTTTGACATTAAATCGATCTGACTAATAAATCTAGTTTATTTAACAAACTTACCTAAAATTCGACATAGAATCCAAAAATGTATTAATATACGGGGTGTTCCATTTAAAATAAGCGACTAAGTACCGACTTCCGGTATAATCGGAAGTGCTACGAACGTGAAAATATTTTAGATGAGTTAGCCCCAACATCATTACCCTGTCACCAAATTTTCAAAATTATAGTAAGTTTGGTTTAGCAGATACTCATAGGATCAGCTCCCAAAGGCGGACCCTGTATAAGTAAAAACTTCATCAACGTATGAAATATCTCAGGCGGGAATCTCCTTTGATTTATACGCAAATCATGTTGCATATCTGTTGTTAACGGAATAAACCTTGAGCGTATACAAAAACATCCTGTCTATTAGGCGGTAATTTATAACTACCCTGAATTCATTGTTATATTCTCATTACATGAATTGCATATTTATTTTATAGAAAGCATTACATTGCAATTATATTGTTTTGTTGACATCTTATTTGGAAAATAAATGATTTAAATTTTTTGTAGAAGTACTAAGACAGAAATTATATATAGAATTATTTAATACAACTTCCGCTTCCTCTCCCTTTTACGACTATGGAAACATGTTGTATTATGTACGTAAGGCCCCCCTGGGAGGCGATATTTAAAAAATGTTTATGCAAGAAACCTTCGCGGGAGTGTACTCTACAATTTATTATAGAGATCCGATGAATAGTGCAGTATGAATATGAGGCCCCGCCCCTGGGGGCCCGATATTTAAAATTATTTATGCCTATATCCTTCGCGCAAGCGCAAGGAATAATTTATCAAATCGTTATACCAATCGGATGAACGGTACGACAGCGCATAAAATACGAACAAACAAAAATTCATAGATTGAACAAGTTTGAATACATATTCTATTACCACCGTTTGCGCTTTTATTGCCTATTTCTCAGTATACGTACCGAGTAATTTCTTTGCCATTGGCTCTGTTTAAGTCGGCTTATCTGCAAATACCTACATTAGCTGTCTTAATAACTATCATTCGATAGCTAATAGGCAGCGTTATACACTTATACCGTATAAGTTCTCCAATACTACTAGTCGTGAAATTTCCATTCGATAGTAAATTCATTCGATAGTTTTGTTTTCAAAAAGAGTAACTTATTCGATAGTGTTTTTCATTCGATAGTGCCCAACACTAATTCTAAATGAGAGAAATGCATCTTTATACGCGAGAGATCAGTTAGACCCATGAACGTGCGTTAGCACCTGAGTGGGAACACTTTCCGCAAGATTCATAATGGCATTTCGCTTACGTATAATATACAACGTTTTATCTTACAGGTGCATCGAAGAAATCAATTTCTCTCAAACAAATACCAAATAAAAATTTTATCGTAGTATGTATCATTTTTCGTAATAACGATTGAAATAAACAATTCATGATTTTTTTCACGAAATTTATAAAAAGGAACTTCAATTACAACTGACAGGTATTAACCTTACTCACATGAGATTACTTTAGCTCACTTGTGAATAATATTTGATTTCTGTCACCGAAAACAATTGTTTAAGGAGCCCCAATAACTACACATGTAAGATAAAAATATTTTTCACTCAGCTTGGTAATATTTTCCTCGACTTTCTGCCAAACATGAGCACCATCTGTATCACTAGTAGCTGTTCGTAATATTCCAAAATGGGAAAAAATATTCAACAAGGATTTTGTTTGAAATTTTGTATTCTCAACTAAATATTTTCTTCCGGTGCATTGAAAATGCCACCAAAATCCTACAGAGACCCTGCTCTCTCAAAAACACAAGCATACGAGTGTGCGTGTCCGTGTGCGTGTGCGTGTGCGTGTGCGCGTGCGCGTGCGCGGGCGTGTGCGTGTGCGTGTGCGTGTGCGTGCGCGTGTGCTTGTGCGTGTGCGTGTGCGTGTGCGTGAGCGTGTGTGTATGCGTGTGCGTGTGCGTGTGCGTGTGCGTTTGCGTGTGCGTGTGCGTGTGCGTGTGCGTGCGCGTGCGTGCGCGTGCGCTGGCGTGGTGCGTGTGCTGTGGCGTGTGCGTGCGCGTGTGCGTGTGCGTGTGCGTGTGCGTGCGTGCGTGTGCGTGTGCGTGTGCGTGGCGTGTGCGTGTTGTGCGCGTGCGCGTGCGGTGTGCGTGTGCGTGTGCGTTTGCGTGTTGCGTGTGGTGCGTGTCGTGTGCGTGTGCGTGTGCGTGTGCGCGTGCGGTCGTGTGCGTGTGCGTGTGCTGTCGCGTGCTGCGTGTGGTATTGCGTGTGCGTGTGCGTTGCGTGTGCGTGTGCGTTTGGTGTGCGTGTGCGTGTGCGTGTGCGTGTGCGCGTGCGAGCGTTGCGCGTGTGTGCTGTGCGCGTGTCTGCGTGTGCTGCGTGTCTTGCGTATCTGCGTGTTGCGTGTCTGGTTTCTGCGTGTCTGCGTGTCTGCGTGTCTGTGTGTGTGTGTTGTGTGCGTGTGCGTGTGTGCGTGTTGCGTATGCGTGTTGCGTGTGTGCGTGTGTGCGTGTGCGTGTGTGCGTGTTGCGTGTCTGCGTGTTGCGTGTGTGCGTGTGTGCGTGTGCGTGTGCTGTGCTGTGCTGTGTGCTGCGGCGATGCGTTCGCGTGTGTGCGTGTGCGCGTGTCTGCGTGTCTGCGTGTCTGCGTATCTGCGTGTCTGCGTGTCTGCGTGTCTGAGTGTATGCGTGTTTGCGTGTTTGCGTTTCTGCGTGTCTGCGTGTCTGCGTGTCTGTGTGTGTGTGCGCGTGTGTGCGTGTGTGCGTGTGTGCGTGTGTGCGTGTGTGATGCGTGTGCGTGTGTGCGTTGTGCGTGTGCGTGTGCGCGCAACGCGATCGCGGTGTGCGTGTGCGCGTGTCTGCGTGCTGCGTGTCTGCGTATCTGCGTGTTTGCGTGTCTGCGTGTTCTGCGTGTCTGCGTGTCTGCGTGTCTGTCGTGTTGGTGTCTGCGTGTGTGCTGTGTTGATATGCGTGTCGTGTGTGCGTGTCGTGTGTGCGTGTGTGCTGTGCGTGTGCGGTGCGTGGTGCGCGAGCACGAGGATCGGTGATGTGCGTGTGCGTGTCTGCGTGTCTGCGTGTCTGCGTATCTGCGTGTCTGCGTGTCTGCGTGTCTGAGTGTATGCGTGTTTGCGTGTCTGCGTTTCTGCGTGTCTGCGTGTCTGCGTGTCTGTGTGTGTGTGTGTGTGTGCGGTGGTGCGGGGGTGCGTGCGTGAGTACGTGCGTGCGTGCGTGCTAGCGTGCATCCGTGCGTGTGTGTGTGTTAAAATGTGTGTGCGTGTGTTTTGCGTTTGGATATCTGTGTAAATGTATGTTAGTGTACGATATACTCAGGATGATCCACTGTTACTATTCAGGTTTAGATTTCTAAGACGACCGTCTTGGAGAAAATCTGACCATAAAAGAGGCGTTTAGATTATATAAACATGATCCCTAGGGTCGATATTGAGTATGGTTAGGTCAATACTCAGCACCCGAGATAACCGATTCTACCCGAACATTAAGAGCGCGCATGGCACAGGAAAGCTAGCGCGTAAACTCGTTTCTCGTGTTTCGCTCTTTAAAGTATAATTGCCATCGAGTGAGCATTATTATAATGTATTCTCCTGTTTATGAGCATCATCAGCGGACATTAGAGACTTTACTGACTTGTTAATAAACTATTACAACATAACCGTTCAAGGTAATGATGAAAGCGATGACGTGGTTGAGCTGAATGTATCTCACATCCAAGGTGATGGCGATGGTTCACAGAAGAGAAAGAAGAGCGATGAGGTAGGGGAGAAGGGCGAATCTCAAAACCATGATGGTGATGACGACGAATCACAGTTCAAGAAGAAGAAGAAAACCGATAAAGCATGTTATTAAATAATAATGATGTATTGTTGTTTACAGTAATCAGATGACATAATAATTATTTTTCAAACGTTAAGCTTTCCTTCAATTTTGTTAATAAACTTGTTATCTATTTCATAACGGTGTCAATACCGACACGGATACTTGATTCATGTTTGCAGGTTTACGAACTTTCGCTTTAGCGTGTTATCTCGTTTTGCGTGTTTTTTTAAGTGTATGGCGTGTGATTTTATATGTGTATTTCCGTGTTTAGGTATATCAGCAATTAGTATGTCTTCGCGTTATGCGTATTTAATAAATATGTCTGATAAACTGTTCAGGGTTATTAAGCTGCTTTATATGTTTACAGTATATATCGATTCAAGAGTGAAGACGATGAGGTGCTTGTATCTCAAAACTCGATGATGATGAACATCCATTTCAAATAAGATAGGTTACGTCACTCTTATTTCAGATTTATTATAATAACGTTGTATGTTGACATTGCTATAAATACCAACTGATAAAATCCATATAACGTTAATCACGTTGTTTTTTGTGTGTTATGTGTGTGTGTGTGTGTGTGCATGTAGTGTGGTGCGTGCGTGTCGTGCTTGCGGTGGTGTTCGTTGCGTGTTCGTTGCGTGCTGCGTGCTTTTGTGTTGCGTGCGTTTGCTGCGTGTCGTTGTCGTGTCGTTTGACGTGCGTGCGTGGTGCGTGCTCGTTGTCTGTGCTGTGGTGTGTGCGTGCTTGCTGCGTGGTGCGTGTGCGTGGTGCGTGCGTGCGTGGTGCGTGTGGTGTGCGTGCGTGCTGTGTGCGTGCTGTGCGTGCGTGCGTGCGTGTGCGTGCGTGCGTGTGTGCGTGGTGTGTGTGTGGTGGTGCGTGTGGTGGTGGTGTGTGGTGTGTGTGTGTGTGTGTGTGTGTGTGTGTGTGTGTGTGTGTGTGTGTGTGTGTGTGTGTGTGTGTGTGTGTGTGTGTGTGTGTGTGTGTGACTTGCGTGTTATCAAAATGTTTCGTTACCCAATAGTTTTCTTTTAATCGAGGAGATACTATTGTCCTGTCTAAATTCACGGTTAAACTAAAATTGCGTGCATTTCTTTATTTATTTTGTGCATGCGTGCGTGCGTGCGTGTTTGCGTGCGTGCGTGCGTGTGTGTGTGAACATGATTGAGTATACAATAGTTTCATGTAATCTGAAGCTTCAATTATTTAAAGTTATTTCTGCGTTAGCAAAATTTTTAAAATATTTGTGTTTTGAATGTAAATTTTTCTAAGTACAACATGATTGTTAAATACGAATAGCGGTATTCGGTTTTTTTGTGTATTACTTTCTAAAATAGTGATCGACATGTAATAGTTTGTTTATATCCAGCCATTCACAAATCGTGTTTTTGTGAGACACGTTATATAAAAAATATTTCAGCTCAACGTATGGTACAGCTGAAGGAAAAAACACTTCTAAAGGTAAGCGTATTATTTTAATATGTTTTTTACCTGATGGTGCTAACAAAAATGTCGATAAAGATTTTTAAAATGTATTATTACGCTTACAGGATGACGTCATAAGATCAGCTCTACAAAATAGTAAGTACGCACGTATTCGTGGATTTTACACTTGTAGTTATTGTTAATTCACGTATAATAATAAAACCATTAAAACCTTTTGCCTTTTATTTCCATTATAACAGTCTGATGTTCTTAAAAAACATGTTAATTTAATTTAGCTCTGTGTATATATATATATATATATATATATATATATATATATATATATATATATATATATATATATATATATATATATATATATATATATATATAAGTAATTATTACTTTCAGTCCTTTTAATGGGGTTTTTACAGCTGTTAATGAACACGTTACAATGAAACAGTTTTGTGCGTATGTAATTGAATATGCAAATAAATTAGATATGATGTTCCGAATGTATAGGTGCTGACTGTTTAGAGAATCTGCCTATATATAAAGCATCATTGCATTAGGGTCGAAATTATTTATTATTTCACGTCATATTTGATTAGACTTTAATGTATTCAGTTTGAACTGTAATCTGGTTTCTGCAAACTGTAAGACATAATTTCGGCTGATTGATTGAGATTGATCTGGTGATTGAGTGTAATTTGTTTACGATTGATTAATTAATTGATTTGGTTGTGTGTGTGTGTGTGTGTGTGTGTGTGTGTGTGTGTGTGTGTGTGTGTGTGTGTGTGTGTGTGTGTGTGTAGATGTAGAAAGAGAGAGGAGAAACAAGATAGAGCAAGAGAGAGGTGTGCATTATCAGCCTCTATTATAGAAAATGTTCGTTAGTCTATACGCCTCTATATGGTGCTAAAGTCAATGTTAACTCAGAGGGGTCAGGGCGCAGCTCCTGATACAAGTCCTGCCTTACAAGAACCTCCTTATTAGAATACAATTTTGTATGACGGGGCGAAGACCTACAGTAAGATTAAGTTAGAACCACATACAATTGCACCAAGGGGGCCACGATAGGGGCTAAGCTCTACACTTATCTTACAAGGTTAGGATTCCCACACCATCTCCGGTCAGAGGGCGAAGGCCTGAGAACAAGTTGCGAAGCCCTACACGTGTCTTACAAGAACCTCCTTATCAGAAATACGTTTTCTCATATAGGTAAAAAATCATCCAATAGCATTTCGCCATTTTAAAACAATAGGATCGATAATTTTAATAATGATATCTTATTAATTATGCAATTTCCCACTTTGTATGTGTGTGCATTTGCCTAACCTCCAGGGGCACTGCTCTTAATATAGCCAAAAGGATCTTAATTAGATACCATCAAAAAATAACCCTAAGACCAACCCCAAGTCCAAGTCTAGCTCCCGGTCCAACCCAGCACCAAGACCAGCCCCCCACGTGAGCATGTGCAAAAAAGGCTCTAATTAGAGTTGACCCTCGAAAAGAAACCATAGGGTAGAAAATACGCGTCCTATACGTGAGCTGTCATAAAATAGGGGTGAAGAAACACGTCCTACACGTGGGCGGGTAAAAAATAATTAGGGTTGAAAAGGGCCTTGGAAAAGAAAGGGCTGAAAATACGGCCTCACACGGGGTGTATGTAAAAAATAATTAGGGATGAAAGTTCCAGCAGGGGTTGAAAATACGGTCTCACACGTGGGTGTGTAAAAAATAGGGTTGAAAAGCCTCCGAAAAGAAACCATAAAAAATAAGGGTGAAAAATACGGTCTCCCACGTAGGCGGTCTCGTGACGTCAAAATCTAAGATGGCGGCCAAAGGTGCCCCTGTACTACTTACAAGTCCCTATCGATATAAATTTTGTCTTTATGTATGTAGAACTGATGTAAATCCTAAATATAATAACAATACAGTCAAATTACGTATATTAATGGAATATGTGCCTGCAATATCGCAAGGATTCACACATAAAAATTTTTAACTACATGTTTTCTTTTGAGCTTATTCGTTGATAACAAAACATATAATAATTTAACATTAGTCAAGTTGCTTTGGTATGTGTGAATCATTGCGGTATTGCATGCTAATTTGACCTGGCCTTTGATAACTTGCAATCTAAATGTTTCCTTTACTTTATACCGCCCCTGTATTTGAGAAGATTGGATCGGTTACTATGCAAGCCTGTAAGAAAAATTTTGAGAAAAAAATTCTTTCGATCATTTTAAATCTAACCCAGTTATCAACGTACTCATCTTTTGAGTATGAAAACCTGTATTTTTATAGATTCCAAAGGAAATGAATGCAAAGTATATTCAATTTGTTTCTCTTAAAACTCGGTATGTATTGTGATATTCGTATTATTATACTTATAAATTATACAAACTTACAAGTTCTCATTTTGTTACTTTTTGTTACAGATTACAACTTAAGATAAATACTATATTTTTGGATAAAGCCTACATATAGGCGATACGTAACATTGAAGATTTTTTTATGGTGAAAATAATTTTTTTATGCAAAGTTAAGAATTACCTGTCTTCTTGTATTTTTAATTTGTATAACAATGGGGTTTTTAATCTACTAACTGTATAGTAGCAATTACGAATTGAGAACAAACCATTTCAAATTTCAACTTTAGATTACAATTAGGAATATAATTAATCTCCAACCAAGTATAAATCTATTTGTTAAAAGTATGACATGTTAATTATTGTCAGATATTTTTACTCTACATTACAATTTACACCTATTCTGTTTATTATCAACTGAATATTATTTATTCCCAATTTAAAATTGTTTTAATTTGAAATCATTTCTTCTCAATGTGAAATGGGTCATTGCAAATTTGAAGTTGAAAAAGTATATATGTTAATGTACAAATAATGTTCTTAATCAAAGCTTTGCTATTACAACTATTATATGTGGAGGCACCCGGTAGTGATTAGTGTTTTTTTATATGTATAATATTTGTTATTATGATATTG
The DNA here is from genome assembly GCA_036346205.1 of Vesta saturnalis. Taxonomy (NCBI): domain Eukaryota; kingdom Metazoa; phylum Arthropoda; class Insecta; order Coleoptera; family Lampyridae; genus Vesta; species Vesta saturnalis. The sequence goes on from JARFJB010001104.1 coordinate 843,564, forward strand.
TGATTGTAATTAAGCTATTTTAAGTACTCTTTTTTCTTTTCGTATCTGGCAATAACCATGCTGTTTGAACAATTGTTGCAAAAATAATACTTTACTTCCTATGGGACTTGCTTTATGAGCAGACCATTATGATAAATTTGTAGCAGCACATAATTATACATATTTTGAATGATCAACATCTTGTATAATAACAACCTTGTAACGACCAAGCAGTAACGAAAATAGACATATTACAAATCACTGTGAAATAATCCAAATTAACCTATACCTACGGTTCCTTATAAAGTCCAGAGCACGTGGCTACGAATCGGGTTCAATAGCATACAATTTGTTTAACTATAGAGGTGTATATAAATGCGACCTCTGCAACGAAATATATTGAACTAATTTGTATATAATGTGTAGTAGATAATTTTAATTGAAGAGTATGTTTACCAATTTTCGAGTCAATCGACGCATAGAATAGAAAGTTTCACACAAAAATTCAAACCCCGATTTCACCCTCTTAGGGGTGGAATTTCGAAAAATCCTTTCTTAGTAGATATTACATTTCACAAAGAACACCCCCGATCGATAAATCCCGACCGATGCAAGTGTTAAATGATATTTTCGGCGCTCAAACTATCAAACGCTCGAAGTTTAAAATAGTAAGTTTTCTTCAATTTTCGAATTTTCTACACAATTCTCTTAATTTTTCTTTCCGTAAGACCCTTCTACAAAGTATTATAAAACAAAAAAAAGTCAATGAAATCTGTAATGTCGTTCTCAAGTTATGGCCTGACCAAGGAAGATAGCCATTCATTTATTCATTATATATATATATATATATATATATATATATATATATATATATATATAATATATATATATATATATATATATATATATATATATATATATATATATATATATATATATAGTATGTATTCCAGTAGCATGCATATGTGAATAAACCTTATTTAAATCACCAGCCGTTGCACGTCATTAATCGTGTAGGGTTAGCAACCATATTTTATCCTTGTCGCACACATTGCAGTTGTATTTACAACTTAAAACGTAGTGCGAATATAAACTCATGAAATATCCGGATGTTGTCACGCCAAATTTTGTTTACTTTGTTAAATTCAGGTCAAACGAAAACAATTCAGAAAAGTACAAGAACATCGTTTCTCTAAACCAAATTGTTGTATTTTATTATTACATATAATAGGTATACACTACCTATTTGTTCCTAACGTAAAAATAAGTATAAGCAATCAGTCTGACAACACGTACACTGGACAACGCTGATCACCAGGTCACTAATTTAGTAAGTTCTAAGCTATGACGTACAATGGCTGGTGGCTTGAATAGCGTATATATATATATATATATATATATATATATATATATATATATATATATATATATATATATATATATATATATATAACAGCACGTCCATACGTCCATTTAGCACTCCGTTTTTCTGTGGTGGTGTTGCGTCAGATCTGTCATAAAAGTTACTTAGTAGGTATAATTGTCAATTATAACTGCCCACACATTAATAGAAAACCCATACTGGTGATTCCGTATTACGGTGTGATGGGGGTTTTCATCGCTCCAATAATGCATATTATGTATGTTCAAAACACCATCTCGACTAAATCCAGCTTCATCAGTAAATAAAATTAATCACAAAGAGTTTTGCTCTTGATTTTGCAACCACTCGTAATATTATACACGCGGTAAATAATCATGTTCCAATAGGTGATGAATTTTTTTAAAATAAAATGGGTGAGGTAGTTGTTCTTTGTGGATTTGCCTAACTGACGCACTATTACAGCTGCACTTATTCCCCTGGTGCTTATTTTTGGATTATTTTCTACTATTTGTAATACAGCGTCTTCGTTTGCAACAGCGCAACAATTTCTCTGAGCCGCTCAAATAATTATAATTACGAATTCTGTAAAACAAAAATTGAAAATGAAAGAGAGATAAATTTTCAGACAGACATGCATTACAGTTACAACTCACCTTTTTTAATGACTGACTTAGAAAAGGTTCTTCATAATACAAAAGATGCTGCTCCTGGTCCTGACAACGTTGTTAATGCTATGTATACCAATATCCTCAAAAAACGACTTGTTAAATATTTATAATAACTTTTTACAAAAGGTATTTATCCATCCGACATTCTGTGATAATTCCGATAGGAAAGCCTGGTAAAGATATAACAAACCCGGTTAATTATAGGCCAATAGCACCTACGTGTTGTATGAGTAAGACCTAAGAAAAAATGCTAAATGAAAGATTGACCTGGATACTAGAAAGTAATAACTGGATTTCTGAGAACCAAGTTGGATTTAGGAAACGTCATAGTACCACCGACACCCTTGTGTACCTAGAAAATGTAATACTAAACAGCTTTGCATGACAAAACCACATAGTAGCAGTTACCTTCGATATAGAAAAGGCATATGAGTTGATGTGGAGATACAACATCTTACGGAAACTAGATGAATGGAAAATAAAGGGAAATCTACAAACGAGCATTCAAGAGTTTCTAACACACCGTACATTCACAATTCGAATAGGGAATACGTATTCCAATACGCGTGTGCAAGAAGAAATGGAATTCCACAAGGTTCCATTTTAAGTTGCACCCTATTTTTAATAGGAATAAATGATCCAATAAATACACTACAACCCACAATCAAAAGGTTGATGACTTGGTAATACTATATGAGGGAAGGTGAATTAAAGACATACAAGAAAGTCTTTAAATAGCTATTAGCCGCATTACCACCAAAGCCGAAAAAATTGGAATGCATTTCTTCGAAACCGAAACTGCTGCCACAGACTTTTCCAAGCTAAGGTCTGAACACATCAACGAGAAAGAAGTAAACGTAATAAAGAATGTACAAATATTAGGTGTAATATTCCATGAAAAATTCAATTTTAAGTTACATATACTACATCTTACACACAACTGCAAAAAAAGATTAAATTTAATGAAATGCTTAAATAACTCAGATTGCGGATGTGAGCGAGACACATTACTGCAATTGTAAAGTACTGCATTCGTAAAGTCTATTTTGGATTATGCTTGCATTGTGTATTCCTCAGCAAGAAAGTCCACATTAAGCCAACTAGATAAAGTCCATACTGCTGAAATTAGGCTAGCTACGGGTGCTTTCCGTACTAGCCCGGTTATGTCAATTCTAGCAGACTCAGGTATTCCACCACTGTATGCAAGAAGGCAAATGTTACTAACAAATTATTTAACAAAGTTCAGAACATCAGAACATTTCAATTCAGAGAGCCCACAAGATATAACTATGATACAAGAGTATAGTAGGAGACGCACGATTAGCAGGCCCGCAATCATAAGACCACTGGAAATACTAGAGGCTCTAGACGTACACGATTGCCCTGTATTTAGACACGCAATCTTAAAACAACCTCAATGGATACCACTGAAGCTTAATATAGACATGACACTAACGAAATACAAAAAAGACCAAACATCCGGTTTTCTCTACAGGAAATATTTTATAGAGGTAATACAACAACATAAAGATTGCTTTATAATATATAGGGACGGATCCAAAACGGAGGTAGGAGCAGGAAGCTCTGTAGTCTTTAATAACAAAAGTTACAGTTGGTCTAATGACGCCCTTACCAGTGTATTTAGTGCCGAACTATATTCTATTTGGCAATCGCTTTTAGTATGTGAACATCTAAATGAACGGAAAGTTGTAATCTGTTCTGATTCACTCAGTACAATTCCTTGCCATACAAAGTCAAGAACTTTCACAAGATCTACTAGCGAACTACATTAAAGAACGTGTGCATTATTTGACTAACAAACGTTATGAAATAAGTGTAATTTGGATACCAGGACACGTAGGCATTCTACGAAATATGACAGCAGATGAAGCCATCTGTAGCACACGTGGTGAGATCGCAGTTCAACCAAACGAACTTAAAAACTTCCTACAGGTAAAGAACAAAGTGCAATGGGAGGCAGAGTGAAAACGGTCAGAGACGACCTAAGTAAAATAAAAATGAATGAACAAAAAAATACGTTATGCTTGAGTAGAAAAGAATAAATAGTGCTAACACGTCTGGAAATTGTACATACCCGCATGACCCATCTACATTTATTGCGAAAATGTAGAGCGAATGTTTGTGAAACACAAATTACAGTGTACAGTATATGATGGTTGAATGTACCCAATATGGAAATGAAAGAGAAGCATTAAATATTGAGGGAGCCTTAAGTGAAGTTCTAGAGGAAGAAAGAAATAAAAAAAGATATTATTCCTAAGACGGACAGAATTATTTAATAAATTATAGCAAACGGCACATTACCAATAGAAAATGGCAAAAGACCTTAGCAGTCATTGCCAAACAAATAACAAAAAAGAATAAAAATAAAAATAATCTTTATTAAATCAATAGACCAACTGCAATGGTGTTGATTAAGTCAAAATAAGTACAGGATAATACTACACATTAGCAATGGCAAACTAATAAATAACGTAACAGTTAGTATACACCTATAACTATGATTTTGTTAAATACTGTTCAACAGAATAAAAACAATAAGAAGGTAGGAAACTAAAAACTTCACATTTGAATTATTTATTGTTGGACTTGGTTCTAAAGAATTCAGGCAGTTTATTAAAAATCAGTACACCCATATATTTCACGTTATTTTTTTATTTGCTTAGATTATGTGTTGGTATGCACAGTACATTGCCATGTCGCGTATCATAACCATGGTTGTAATTGTTTTTACAAACTTATTGAGGTTATTACATATATATATATATATATATATATATATATATATATAATATATATATATATATATATATATATATATATATATATAGCAAAAGCGGTTAATAATTTTAGTTCTGCAAATCGACTTATTACCTCATTTTACAAGGTTTCGTGAAAATAGACCATGATGTTTGTGTGTATGTGTGGGCGTGGGTATGAAAGTGTGCGTACGAGCGCGTGCGTGCGTGCGTGTGTGTGCATGCGTGCGTGTGAGTGTCTGTACGTATGTGCGTGTATGCATGTGTGCATGTCTAAACGAGTATGCGTGCGTACGTGGGCATGCGTGGGTGCGCGTGTGCGTGCGTGTATGCGTGTGTGCGTGCGCGTGCGTGTGTGTGGATGTATGTTAATATTCACGATAACTCCAGAACGATAACATGTACGTACTTAAAATTGTGTATATAAGCTTTTTTATATTTCTTCTGGGGCTGATTAGATTTTGATAGAAATTCAGCGGCGGAGAGGGAGGGTTTATTACTGTCAGTTTTTGGTTTTTATCAAATATTTCTGAAAAAGCTGCACATTTCAAAAACAAAAATTCTCAGATGTAGATGTAAAAAATTCCTATGATAGAATTTAAGTGTTTGCTTAAATTTGTTGAATATCTGAGTAATGATTAATTTTATAAGAAAATATGTCTAGACATATTTTTTTTAGAAAATTTAATTTTACATAACTTTTCTTTGTTAAATTTCTTAATATAAAGCGAAATAAGTGTAAAACATAAATAAATATTATTGAAAATGCCTAAACTGTTTTATCAATATTTTTATAGAAGCGGGCGGCTATGGAATTTTTATTTTCAAGTTAGCATCTAAATGTCTATTAACCTCTATCTGACATGACGTTTTAAACGTATCTTTGACAGATTATATTATTGGTCTTACAATGTTGCCTATTTTCTTAATGATCTTATTATAAAAGGGGTTGAATCCAAAAAAATTATTTCATTTCTTTTAACTTCCAGTTTTCGCTATGCAAACGCAATACAAAGATTTAGAGGTTATGTCGCACATTATTGGTGTAGTTGTACAGGTAAAATTATTTGTCCGAACTTCTGTAAATTAAACTATTTTGTGTTTGCTATGACTGATTAATTTATTTTGAAATACTTTTTGGAGGACGAAATTGATGTAAATTTTGTTCATGCCGTAGTAAATGAAAATCAAGAAAGTATCGCACCCCAAATACCAACTTCAGTTATTAATGAAAATTATATTAAAAACATTGTGCAAGTTGAAAAATAATTTTCGAATGAGGAGACCCAGATAGCGCACTAAACGTGCCTAAAATTTTATATAAACTTGTAATTGCAAGTCTGGCAGCTTATGAATGCAAGTTTGTAGGTTCAATGCAAGCTCACTGTAAACTTCCTAATCACCGCTTTGCCAGTTTACTTTAGAGATTTTGCAAGTTTGAATTTACACTTTCAAACTGCGTGATGGAGGTCACTTTCTGAGCTTACTTTAAGGATTATGAAAGCTTGCATTTGCACTTGCATGTAACCTAATGCAAGCCTCTTAAAAGGTATTTGCAAGCTTACAGGAGGCTGGTTTAGTGTATACGAATATTCCTTAAAGTACAGTTCTTTTACAAACCAAATAAAAGTCACCTTGTAAGATTGCGGGAATATCGTTTTATACTGACAAGTACCTTACTGATCCCCATCTCCTTTATACAAAAAATCATTATTCATGTGTATTTTATTTTATGTTTTTATTGATGTAGTATGTAGTAGGTACATTAGCAAATATTATTAATACAGTATGTTCAATGACAAATCTCTTCTTTGATTTAATTAAAATTAGAATAAATTTAGAATTAGTAAGTATAAAAATAATTGCATTAACTTCAACCACATGTTACGATTAATAATATTATAGTTTTCAGAACTTTTTAACAATCTCTGAAGGCGAACTTTAAGAAATTGTTAATAATTTACTTATTTTTTTGTGGCACACATACCTTCTATGCTGGCGTGTCTTTATTGTAGCCAGCTACACGATATATCACGAACTTCAACTTCACTACCCTCATTAAACAGCTTTTCAGCAGCCACTGTGAACAAATAAAATTTTTAATCACCATGCATAATGTCCAGTTAAATCAAAAATGAGCAAATCACTAAATTCACATATAATTTAATTTGCAATAAATTGTTAATCATCAACAGTAATATATTAAGTAGATAGAAACTTGCCGATAATACTGGGTAACGGGATGCCTGAGCGCTTGTTGCAACGAAAGTTTGCACGACTGCAAAGCAGTTTCCCCAAAATGTGTATTAAAGAAATTATGGCTACATAAAAACTGTATTACCTAATTTTTTAAAAATGGCTCCATGAATTTGGAAAAGGTTATTTATCTTTAACTGCTGTATTAAACAACCCTTCAGATTTGAATACGTTTTATAATTCTGCATGTTGCAACTGTACTTGTGTCTACACCTGCATAAAATTCAGCTAGTACAAGAACTGAAACCCAGAGGCTATGGCCGAAGAATTTACGCTGGTTGGGTATTAGAGCGGCAAGAAGTTGATCCTGATTTTTCATAGAAAGTCATCTTCTCTGATGAGCAAACTTACACCTTTAGGGGTACGTTAACAAGCGAAATAGTTGCATATGGAGAGATCAAAATCCTCATAAGATTCACGAGATACCATTACATGCCGAAAAAATAACTGTTTATCGCGCATTGTGGTCAACAACATAGGAGCTTGATAACCTATTATTTCTGGCACGAAATTGAAGATTTGACGGAGCAACTTGCCAAATAGCGAGTTCAACGTTGGATGTTTTACGCCAACAGTTCCAGGATCGTATTATTCGAGGTTTGGTGATGACAACTGCCGCCAAGATCATGCGACTTAACGCCCTTAGATTTATTTTTACTTTGTAACTTGCTATTTATATTTATTAAAAATTCGTGAAGTTTTATGTTTCATGAATGACAAAATGATGAAAAAGGAGGATATTTAATGCGAGATTAAAATTTCAAACAACAGAAATTGCACGTTTCATATTCATTTAAATAAGTAAAGATTAGCTCTGTTTGTGTACGAATATTTATGATTATTCAAAATTTGGAGGTGAATTGGTTGCTACCTTGGCAACTTTAAAGCACTAGTGTTTTAAAGACCCGATTTCGTACGCATTTGTGTGTTCAAAATAGAGATTATGATTCAGGTATAATAAAACAATTCGTATTGTATACAGAGTTTTCAAATCATAAACTATTGTGTGGTCATGGCGTGGGATACCATACAACGTGTTTTGTTCATTGTGTGAGTTTCATTTGTTTTTTTTCTTGAATTTTAATTTGGATTTTTTAAGTATGATTTTGATAGTCTATTAAACAACTAGCGATGATAATTAATAATATACTACATATTGAAGTATGTGTGCTTAGTTAATTTTTCATTTAACTGGATATTATGGCGGTTCGAAAGACTTTTCATGAAGCTAGTACCTACAATTAAGCTTCGTGAAATATTGTGTAACTGGCTACAAACAAGACACGCCATAATAAAAAATAGGTATATGTGCCATGAAAAAATATGTAAATGATTTACAATTTTCTTAAAGTCCACTTTACAAATTAAATAGTGTTAAAAATATGCTGAAAATTGTAGATCATAACATGTGGTTAAAGATAATGAATTTATCTTCGTAAAATACTTAGTAATTGTAAATCTACTTTAATTTTATTTAAATCAAAGCTGAGATACACTAAATTTACTAATGAATCAACATGAAATGTATTAACAGTGTTACTCATACACATATTATACATGTATCAATAAAAACATAAAGTATACATAAATCATGCTTTTTCGAATAAGGGTGATGGAAGTGCGGCTCAAGTAAAGTATTTGTAAGCATAAAACAAGCTACAAGCTTACAAAGCGACTTTTATTTGGTTTGCAAAAGAAGAAATATTTGCAAACGAAAACCAAGGCTATGCAAGTTTGCAAAATACCTCCTAAGAAGCTTTCATTTGGCTATATACAAATGCAATTGTAGTCCTGAACATGCTAAGTTTCACCTAACATATTAAAGCACCCAGGAACACTTACGAGGGTGCATATGAACGGTTGCCTTAAATTCTTTTATATCGTAAGTGTGAGGAAAACAGAAACTAGAAAGATAATTCCACAGTTTATACGCCGTGTAGAAGAGTGTGGGCTGTGTCCGTTTGGTACGATAAGTTTGTGCTGTATATTGACGATGTGAATAAACGAATCGAGTATTCATAGCAAAGATGGTCTGAGATGGTGTCAAAGAATGTAATTCAGCAGCTCAATACCCATTATAATACCGATAGTACAAAGAAAGAATTGAAACGGTTCTTCTATGCTCAAGGGACTGTATATGAGTGGTTAGGAAGGGGCATTTATATGCCCGAATGTCTCTTCTTTGAATACAGTCAACGTTATCGAGAGCGTATTGGAAATCACAAACCTAGTGGCGAGAACAATATTTTAGATGAGATCGAATTTGGGCCTTATATATTCCGAAGGAGTTGTAGGGAGATAAAGTACTTAGATCTGTACAAAAAATTTATCTTACGAGCAGCTGCATTAATAGCTGAAAGAATATGGTCAACCTATGGTAGATTTGAAGATAATCATTACCAACATAGTAATAGACACCCATATATTACTCCATTTATCTTTGCTGTAAACATCAGAGGAATTAAGCACAGTAGAAGTTATTTCCATTATTAAATGGCCAGATAGACGTAGTGAGGAAAGAACTGAAGTTTTAAAATCAAGTGGGTTTGATGTAAGAAAGACGAGTAGAACGCGTGGAGTATAGCTAGGTTTATCAAGGATTATTGAGGGTTGCAAATCATTTGTGTGAGATCACATCAAATAGCAAATCTTTCTGCACTGTGACCAGCAGAATTAGTAATAGATCAAAATTGAAGGCAATTAGAGTTATGAACAGTGAAATCTCCCATAATTGAGATATCGCAAGCTGGAAACTGGGATAGGAGATAGTCAACTTACAAACTAAGGTAACCGAGCAAAGTTTTGAAACTCATTGGGAGACCTATGTATATGCTACAGTAGAATTTCACAAATTTAGTACCAGAATACGGGGACGGGCACGGGGACGGGGCGAGGAACAACAAATGTCACACCTATTATATCTGTTATATCTGTTTTTGTATACGAAAAACTCGTATCATTAAACTAAAATGATCCCAGAATAAAATTGAATACTTCACTCTGCTATAAAAATGAGCATAATAAAAGCTTAATGATAACTGCTTTAGTTTAAATATAACGTATATTGTTGATGGTAGACTTTTTGTTAAATTATTTATATGAGTATCCCAATTAAGGTTTCTGGCGAGGTAAGTGCCTAACAATTTTGTACACTGTTCATGGCGTATTGAATTATGGTTAATTCTGACTAAACAAGATTTATCTACAACGTTTGTACGAATACCAAAGGTTACAATAGATGACTTATTTACGTTTAGAACTAAACCATTTCTACATACCCATTCAGAGATATGATTTTCGGCTGAATTTATTTTCCCGACTACCTCAATATAATTACTACCAGGAAAAAGGTAAAAGGATTGTCATTTTTAGAAAGTTTGAGTACGTTACGCAAACTGTTAATAAAAAATATAAATAGTAAGGGTCCTAGAATGGAACCTTGTGGCACACCGGTTTTATTTATTAATCTTTCTGATCTTGCATTATTTTTATTGGGTACGACTTTAACCAGTTATGTGTGGTTCCCCGAAAACCACACTTATTCTAGTCTTTCTAACAATATATTGTGATCGACCAAGTCAAAGGCTCTGCTTAAATCTGGAAACAATCCTATACATTTATTTCCAATATCTAAATTATGGTAAAGCGTGTCTAGAAATCTGTGAATTGCGGAAGAGGTGGACTTGCCCCTTTGGAAGCCATGTTGTACATTGATGTTGTATTTATTAGCAAAATTTATCATTTTGTTAGCAACATTTTTTTCCAAAATGTTGGAAATTGTTGATAACAATGAAACGGACCTGTAATTTTCTATAAGTTTTTTATTTCCTTTCTTATAGAGAGGTATAATTTGGCTATTTTTAAGTTGTTAGGAAATACACCATTTTCTAATGACTCATTGATTAGATACGTCAGAGGTTTTAAAATGTAGTGCACACATTTTTTCAATATGCATAAGCTAATGTTATCAATTCCTGCAGAGTGACTATTTTTCAATCCCATTAATAATGTTAAATGTTACAGTTACGGGTTCAATACAGATAGATGTAGTGAGCGAATTGAAGTTCTCTTGGGTACGATAATCATTCTGCATAATGTTTTGTACTTGTTGTGGTAAGTTAACATAGTAACTATTAAAAATTGACGCGACTTGTAATGGATTTGACATTGAGCCAGATGGTGTTTCTAGTTCTTCAACATTGTGAGAAAATTATTTATTGTTTTCAATATCGTTATTAATAATTCCCCACGTAATTTTTGACTTATTAGCGGCATTCTGATATAGTTCGGCATTATGTAAAGTTTTTGTAGCCTTTATTACAGACTTGTATATCTTTTTATACCGTTTGTAGAAAATATCATCCTCAGCAGAATATATTCCTATATAAACGTTTAAGTGTTAAAGAAGAAATTCTAATGCCGGCCGTCACCCATCGTTTGGTGGAACAATTTCTTCGTTTAACATTTTTTAGGGGAAAAGAAATTTCAAAGTAATATTTTAGTGTATTAGTAAACAACTCACAAGCTACGTTTACATCCTTCACTTCGTATACGTCAGTCCAGGATCATTTCGCATATAACCCAGAAAATTTTCATAATTACTATCATTAAAAGACCTAACATACTTAAAATCTGAAACATTGTTAAATTTTGGGTGTAAAGGGATATTTAATAATTTGCCTGAATAGACCATTGAAATCAACCTTACATTTTAAACAAATGATTGTCATTGTTGAAAACATATAGTCTATACTAGTTCTTGAGTTTCCTGATATTCTCGTTGGTTCATTCACAAAGTTGACAATATTATGACACATAAATATATTGTTTAATACAATTACAGTTATATTTACAGTTATATAGTCAATATTAAAGTCTCCGCACAAAATGAGTTCACATTTTCAATGTGAGCTCAGTTTGTTCAACACTACATTTAGGAGGTGTAAAAATTCATCTACATTGGAGGAGGGTGGCCTATATAAGGTTAATATATTTACAGAAAAATCACTCGAAGAACTTTCTATATTTATACCAAAGATTTCAAATTTTTATTCTTTGGAAACCTTTTATATGAACTAATTCGTTGACTTTTAAACCTAAGTTGTTTCTAATTAATATAGCAACCCAATAACCTACAAAAAATGGTTCCCAAACAACAACCTTAGAGTTTAAGATTTTCTTTTGCATTTTTTTAACCCAGTGTTCAGAAACACAAACAATGTCAATGTTCTCTGACAACAACAACAGTTCACATTCAGATATCTTATTATTCAAGCTTTGTAAGTTATGATGTAAAATCTGGAATTTATATGGATATCTCTCTCGATATATACGTTGAGCTTCGGAAGAATTTTAACGAGCCTTACCGTAACACATAATCATGTCCTTGTATTCTCCAGAAGTATAGCGAAACATTTTTGAAAGCAACTTTAAATAACGAATACGTAGAAAATCAGGAACACGGTAAACTTTACAACTAAATACGTAGGAAATCAGGAACACGATAAACTTTAAACAAATTATTTTGACAGTTACTAAGGATTTGTAGGTTTTGTATAAAAATACATTGCCTTAGCAGCAATAAAAAATAAAGAAAATTACAGGGTGAAACAATGTTATTTTTTTGGTTTAAAGTCGTAAATCCTCTTTGCCACTGGATGCAAAATAAACTTCATATTCTGACACAAAATAGAGCAAGGGTATACTGTGCACTAATTTTAGTTCACTTGTCTCTTTACCCCACACTTCAGCAAACCTCTGCATCTGTACGGCCTACCAAAATCTATAAGGAAGGAATTCCTCTGAGACCAATTGTGAGCCAGAGAAATTCACCTTGTCACCCATTAGCACACTATTTGATAGGCATCATGACACCCTTATCGGGAAAAACCGAGTGTATGGTCAAGAATAGCAGCACTGCGTGAAAACCATCAGAAACTTCCAACCAAACCAAGAAGCAATACTGGTAATCTTCGACATCGTGAGCCTATTCACAAATGTGCCCACAGATAAGGCACTTGTATAGTACGTCGGTGTGTTTTGTTTGTTACAGATCCTGCCACAGTTCCAGTGTTCCAGATTTTTTAAGACACTAACTATCATAAGGGACAGGCTGGAAAAGTATGAAACGTTAGACGGACGCACGCAACTCTCGGTAAACACAATAATGGAACTTCTGACAATTTTCATTAGAATTACATACTTCCAAGTAGAAGATAAATTCTACCAACAAGAGTTTCGAATGGCGATGGTTTCCACACTCACCCATAGTGAGCAATATGTGTATGGAAGACTTTGAAGACCAAGCGATATCCGTATATTCACGAAAAAACAAGGATGTGACTTAGATACGTGGACGATACGGCACTCATAAGCTGGATGATCATCTGAATAGCCGCTTACACTCCATAAAATTCACAATGGAATTAGAATCGGAACGAAAACTTCCATTCCTAGATGTACTTGTACACGGTAATGACAACACTTTCACTACAAGTATATATAGGAAACCTACCAACACGGGAGGTACCTACACTACAACTCCAATCACCACAAAAATCGTGAAGTTAGGCGTGGCAAAATGCTGCTACTATAGAGCGAAAACAATATGCTAAAAACAAGAGGACTTAGAAAAAGATAAATAAAATATTGTTAGAACGCTAAAAGAAAATGGCTACCCAATCTAACACCTAACCTGAACAAGGAAAGGATAACTGGAGAAGAAGAACCTAAATATGCAGCGGTAATACTTTACATACAAGGTACCTCAGACAAAATGCGTAGGATAGGCAGCAAATACAAGATACGCACTACCTTCAAATCGACCAGAACGCTCAGGGGCACATTCACTAAAAACAAACCATACAATGAAGAGCGGAATTAGAAAGAATTGTGTATACAACCTACCATGTGAATGCGGTGGAGCATACATAGGAGAGAGCAGTAGCCAACTCAAAGTGAGAACTCAGGAACATAAGAACAACGTCTGTAAGGGCGGAACAGAAAGATCAAGAATCGCCGAACATGTCTAGGGAATGCAACTCGCCGGAAACTTGAAGAAACCACATACATCGCAATAATCCAATAAGCCAAGCTAGTGTGGAAATGAAACCCATATGGATTCAATAATGCGCGAAGAGCTTAAGCGCAATACACCTACGCAATAGGTTACCGCATAACATGCGCAAATAACTAATGCGTAAAAAATCACATGAAGTAGACTCAAGTGCGAATACAGTCTGTTTCAGGACTAACCCTGATGACGGAAGCAGAGTCCAATTCCGAAACGTCGCAATATAAAGGCAAAAACTGTGGAAATATGCCGATCAACTCTACTAATGTCTCTTTACAACTGCAATGAATGTAAAAAATTAAAAAGACTCACATTTGTTTCAAATAAAATGCTATGTGAGCTGCAGAAGTTTATATTACTCTCAGAAATGAATTTTTCATTGATTATAATACCACAATTTGGTATTTAACCCTAAAGTAAGCTGGGATTCTAAAATATTCGCTAAATTACTGCTATTAGTTAATTACAACTTGAGGTCGATAAAGCTTCCTTTCCAGCTTTACTTAAACTAGAACTTTAGCTAATGTAATTCTAAGGACTTCACACAAGATAGTTTCGTCGTCTTGTCAGGTTTCTGTATTGAGCTTAAAGTTTTGATTATTAACATACTTGTTCAACCTGTATCACTTGCTTAATTGTTTTTTTATACATTATGGATGGTTTGCTCTTATTTGCAAAATAAAATCAGATTATACTCATATTTGGTTTGATTACATATGTTATCAATAACTGTATTAATTTAAATGGAACACTTTGTATTTTAACGAAATTTTGAATTTTACTAAAAAAATAAGTTAACTTTTAAACGTTCCTTGTATCCACGTGTAGCCGTTTTGGAGATAACATAATTATTAAAAAAGCATTGCCTTCATAATTTAGTACGAAATTATTTTGCAATAAACAATAATGAATCACGTGAACAAGTGTGTTGATAATTGATAGATTACATTCAACAAGTAACATTCCACTCGCCAGTTTCTTAATATGTTACAATAAAATTTTTGATAAAGAAGTACTATATCATAAAACGTTCTTGTTGAAATTCTTATAAACTGTGTTTAGGGCAATAGATGTTGACAACGTCATTTATTTTGAATAACAAAATTCAGTTTAACTTTAAAGTTCTAGCACAGATATAGTACTGCTGTAGATTTTAAGGAATATATAAGAAAAGGTAGCGATTATTAGGAAATATGACTATAATTTCTTTTGAGTTTGTAATAGATTTAGAACGGTTATGAAAATACAAAGTTTCAGGATGATCATTCATAATTAAAATTTTGATCTTTTAGAATTGAGATCATGTATCTTTTAGTTGTTCATATAAATTTAAACGATTCGGCAACAATTATTGTCTTCAGTAAGTGATAACGTTATGATTATGAGAACCTTGGACAAAAATTCCAGAGAATTTTATATTTACATTATTAGCTTCCATCAAAAATGAATGCAGATGATTGGGATAAAACTGATTGATTAATCTTTAGATGTATGGAGGTTTGATATTTTTACAAAACATTACAAATCGAACATCAAACCCTCTTTAACTTATCGAAGTTCTTTATGATGATCATATTGAAGCATTTGCAAAAGGTAGGAATTTTGCGGTAACCTCAAAAGTAATACTATTTGAGCATAGTAGTCATATAAGGCCGGTTCTGATCCAGTCCAAAATCACTCGCTTTTGATCGTGTCTTTGTAAACATTTCTGAAAGACAGGCTCTTTCTGATAAAAATTAGGTCAAGGTTAATGATTATTGTATTGACGGAATTGAGACAAGGTTAAATATTTGTTTACACTAATAGTAGGTCACGGTGAGTATTTGACAAGTTGAAACATATTCTCGTAGATACTCAAGTGCACATTTTTCCAGCGTGGAGCATGGAATTAGCAGAGTCAAATTATAACACAATTTTCAAACTCTTTAAACATGATCGTGATCTAGAGATATGTAAAAGTAAGGGAGAGTTGGAGAATGTTGCGCAGCGGGTAATTGTGCGCACCAAGATACTTCAAATTTCACGGGTTATCCGGAGTACTCAACCAGTGCTGCTATCAGCTTCCTGATGGCTAAATGCTTGGCGCGATCATTGGTGACGTTAATTTGTATACGACTATTGTGAGATTGACATCGATCTTTGAACACATTTGTATAACCTTTCAGCATCAGAAAATAAGGCGGTAAGTCCACAATTTTTATCCAATCGTTTGAAATGAGATGTCTCCTTAAAATCTAGTGTTTTGTTAACATTTTGTCATATTTGGATGATAAATAAATAAATATTTCTTTCTCATATCATGAATTTATAAAACATGAGCACAAAGGGGTAATCGATTCCTCCTCATATTATTAAATAGTAAGTAGTAATAGTAAGTTTACTTTATTGTTTCCAGATGACCAGAAATTACATACGTAATACTACCATGCTGTATTACACGATTGAAAGCCTGCGAAATGCACTGGACGCCATCAGGAATGATAGAAGAAGCATTAGGCAAGTAGAAAGATCTTTTAAAATGTCAGAATCTACCCTCAGAAATCAGCTGCTATAAAATTATCTGAAACCACCTCGATTGGACCGTAAGCCTATATTTTCAAAAGAAATGGAGTGTGAGTTAAAAGAATATATTTTGCTACTTTCAAAATTATTTTATGGTCTGACACCTAATGTGGTATGAAGGCTAGCATTTAGGTATGCAGAACTATAATCGAGAAAAGGGCCTAGATGGAAAGGCATGGCTTTATGGGTCCTTACAAAGAGTCACTGAGCTAAGACTAAGACAGGGTGAAGGCACTAGCTTAAATCAGATTTCATCCTTTAATAAAGGAAATATAAAATTATTTTATTCTAATCTTGAAATTGTCATGCAGAAGTTTAAATTTGAACCAAAAAGAATATTCAACATGGACGAAACAGGTATTACAACCGTTCAAACCAAATTCCCAAAGGTCTACGGTGCAAAGGGAGCAAAAAAAAGTGGGCTACATCTGCTGAATGGGAAAGGACCATAACTGGCGTTTTCTGTACGAGTGCTTCAGGAAGTTACATCCTCTCTGTGCTTATTCATCCCTGTAGAAGAATGCCAACAACTCTTTAAAAAACGAACCCATGGGTGCTTTCTACAAATGTTCCAAAAATGGTTGGATTAATTCGGAGTTGTTTATTGAGTAGTTGTCTCTTTTCACAAAACAAGCAAAGCCTACTGCATGTGACCCCATCCTATTGGTTCTAAATAACTATTCAAATCATATTTCGATTTCGGCTTATAATTTTTGTAAGGAGAATAATATTTATATGGTGTCTCTTCCACCCCACACCTCAAACCATCTTCAGCCATTAGATTTAAAATTTTTTAGTCCACTAAACACGCTCTTTATAGAGAATACGATCTTTACTTATCCTCCTCTGGTCATCAAAAAATAACAGAATATGACGTCGCTGAATTATTAAACAGGGGATTTATGAAAGACGCCACAATGGAGAAAGCTGCTTCAGGGTTTCGTAGGAATTTATCAACTAAATCCATACCAGTTTAATGAGGATAATTTTTCGCCTTCCAATCAAGCAAATTGCCTTTAGAAGTTTCTGATTAAGATGATCCTACCTTATCCATACCAAAAGCTAAAGATTCATTACCTGACACTGGACCAAAAGCTAACGTTTCATTGGCTGATAATACTGGACCAAATGCTTTGATTGATTCCGAAAATCCTCAGCCAAGTACACACAACGAGAACTCTCTTTTCTCATGGCCTCTATACCAACAAAAAAAGTTACCATAAGAGTTAAAAGGAATAATTAGAAGAAACAACGGTTGAAGATACTTACAAGCACACTTGTCCAGGAAGAATTAGAAATAACCGATGAAAAGGAAAGATTAAGAGAAGAAAACCTAAAGAAGAAGAAAAAAGAAAAAACATTCAAAAAGAAAACTGTAAGAAGATGTTTTGATAAAGAAACACAAAATTGAAAAAAGCTTAAAGGCAAACAAAAAATTAAGAGACATTTGATGACTCATTAGACGATGACGAGTTAGACGATATTGACTTCAGCTTCATATCATCTTCAAAAACACCCTCCAAACCCAACGAGATATGTTCGATATGTGGAGAAATTGACAAAAATGGAGAATTATGATACCGTTGTGTCTTATGCTCTGCTTGGAGCAATACAGATTCTACAGGTGTAGACACTCCGGAAAATTATATATGCGATTTCTGCTTAAATTAAGCTTAGGTATATTTTAGTTGTAACTAGCTTTGTTGTTAATATTCAACAATAATTTTTTTTTTTAACAAAGATTTGTCGCGTACCATTACCTAACCCATCCTCATCATTGCCCGCGCCGGGGTGGGCAATTGTGTGCAAATGTAATTTTTTACTTTTTAAATGCCATGCCTGTGTAGTAATATTTTCTTTAAATATTATTTTACATCTATAAAATAGAATAACTGCTGCATCTCGTAGCGCTTTTGAAATTAATTTATCTATCATAGTCTCACCACAAGTACACTTTCTGCTTAAGTGCGTATCATTCCCCAACTCTTCCTTATAAAGTGATGGATGTGGCTGTAATTAGTAATAAGTATGGTGAACAACATACAGAATATTTTGTTTTAAATAGTAGTGCTGCAAACGTACCATACGTAAATTACGCGTGCTTTAAATAGACTCATTTGTTAAGCTGTGTTTAGTCGTAATGCAATTGTGAGCAAGTAAAATCGTTATATAAGTATAATGTAACCAGCAAGAATCATTTTTGGACAGGAGTGTATAAACAAGCAACGAAAAAATATGATCATTATTAAGTTTATTATAAATTGTCGAACGATGCTCATGCAAAAGGTATAGAAATTGGATGCAGTACATACCTCGACCCTGC
Source organism: Vesta saturnalis (assembly GCA_036346205.1). Taxonomy (NCBI): domain Eukaryota; kingdom Metazoa; phylum Arthropoda; class Insecta; order Coleoptera; family Lampyridae; genus Vesta; species Vesta saturnalis. Next base: position 862,588 of record JARFJB010001104.1, read on the forward strand.
ACCAGTAGTGCGTATTGGGTACGATAATTGCGTTCAAAGCAATAATATGGTGCTAGACATGAAGGAATGGAATGAACTAAGAAAACATTCATATGAAGAATTACAATTTTTACGATCTCCATAAATTGAAAATCAAATTGATTGGTGAAATATATGTTGACGTTTGCATTACACTAAAATCCTGGCAGTTAGTAACATAGAATATAAGTTGGTAATACACTGTATATGCATGTATGTAAACTGTAGGAATTTCGTGTGTATAATGTAATAGTTACACATGTAATCTAAACCATCCTCAAATATAATTGTGCAAAAATGTAATCGAGTTTCATTATACAGAAGGTTATGGGCCCAGTAGAAGAATATTTAAAAAGTAAAAGTTCATTTTCAAGTTTACAACGAAGAAACGTTTTTAAGGTTAAGAAAAACATGTCAGAGGTGTGAACAATACAAAGGGTAAATAAATACGAAGAAAAGAATAATCGCACAAAGTGGAAATAGGAATTATAGTATAGAAGTTCTAAAGGGTGATAATTACCATAACTGGAAATGTAGAATGGAGTTAATACTTGCTGAAAATGGTGTCTCGGATACCTTCGAAGGAGAATTAAAAGTTAACGATGTATCTATAGAAAAATAAAAACAAGAAATAATTCGTAAGGATAGTAAAGCTATGTCGTTAATTGTACAGTATGTTGATGACAACCTGCTGGTGTGTTTGAGGGGAAAAGAAACGGCATTTCAAATGTGGGAAACGTTAAAGGAAAAATATGAAAAGAAGAGGTTGTCCGGACAGTTACACCTAAAGAAAAAGTTATTATCGATGAAACTGAAAGAAAATGAATCGCTAGAAGTATTTATACGAGAATTCGAAGAAATTGTGCGGCAATTAAAAGAATCGGGAAGCGAAATATCGGACCAAGATTTAATTTATAACATGCTATTAAGTTTACCGAAGTCATATGAAACAGTAGTCACGGTGATAGAAGATATACAGGATGTAACAATGGAAACTGTTAAATACAAGTTATTTGCGGAGTATGAAAAGAGAAAACGATCGGGACAAAACGAGATAGTACAAGGAGGGTTGAATGCTTTTTCTGTGACAAGAGGTGCATGTTTTAGTTGTGGCGAAATGGGCCCGAACATGAAAATTTTCATAGAGAAAGAGGCATAGGAAAAGACAGGAGCTACAGCAGAAGTAGGGGTAGAAATGGGTACAATAATATCGATTATGGAAGCCACTATGCTCAACAAAATGAAAACGACGAGGCAAGTTTAAGTGATACTGGATGTTTTATGAATGAATCGAATGTAAAGGATGTTGAAAATTGCGAACAGAACGAATTAAAGTTTTTCATAGAGTCTGGGTGCACAGACCACATGGTCAACGATGATCAATATTTTTCAGATATATTCCGATAACCCGATAAAAATAGCGGTAGCTAAGAATGAAGATTTTCTAATAGCAGTAGGAATAGGTAACATATAAGTTTTAACTAAAGTATGTAACGATCAAATTAAATGTACTACAAAAATTTTCTTTACGTGCCTAAATTAACAAAGAATTTATTATCCGTTGAAAAGCTGGTGTCATGTGTATTTGAACGCCCTGTATATAGGTACGTATTTTTTTTCTTTTTATTCTTTTTTTGCTAGTAACTCAATTTACGATAACGAAACTTGTTGTTTTTTTTTGTGTTCATCAAGGTACAGTTGGAGGTAACACTAGATCGCTTGATTCTCTAAGTTGTAGCAGTTTTGGAGTTAAAGTTTTCGTATTGCAATTAAGATTTGATTTCTGAAATTGGCAATTATGTGTTTTGGTGGATTAATTAATTGGAATGGGAAATTTTAAAGTTGAATCTAAATTAGTTTTCCTGTAAATTTTTATAAAAGGTTTCGTTAAAATAATAATAAATAAATGAGATCACTCCTTGGTTTGCTTGTTTAAGTAGGGGTTGTTGATGTTAATTTTACTTATCGCGTTTAGTAGTTGACGCCGTTTTTCTGCCGGAATATAGTATCTCAGTCCATTAGTGTATAAATAATTATCACTATCGTTTAAGGAATAAATCTGTGGATGACAATTTGCACTTGAGTCGTGCCCGTAGATGTGTTAGCAGTTTTATCATGTTGTTGAGAAATATGGTGCAATATTTTAAATAGAGAAGAAGCTTTTTACGCGGCTAATTGCGCGAGGATTCTCGATCTGACTTTCGTAAGTAAGAGATGTGGTCTGTGAGCTTGGAGGCGTGCCCTTTTCGAATACCTGGAGGACCGAACTTTTGGAGAAGTTGTTTACAATTAAAAGCACCCGTTTGGTGGATATTTTTGTAGACTTTCATCCCTCCTGGTTATTTATTTTGAAGTTATGGACCGTGGGGTCAATTTATGAACATTTCACTAAGTTTTGTGTTTATTTAAGTGCATCTTAGTGGTGGTTCGAGGTCGCGCTTAATGTGGATTTTTATTACCGAATGAAACCATTGTGAAGGCACAACGTTTTGTTTCCCCCCGTAAAAGAAAATGAGCTGCAACTGTAAATAGACCTTTTTTCCATTTTAATAATTAAACATACTTTTAAATAGAGCTACCGATTTAATTGAACATTAAAGTGTGTAAATATATCTCGTGTGTAATATCGATTTGTTCTGTTCACAATTAACATAAATGTATCGCTATCGAATTTAACTCTGGGGGAATTGCCGTATTGGTTTTCCGATCGACGACATTCTACTGGTATCCTGGAGCAGTCCCTGTTGCTTTTGTAGCTGCCGGTGGAGAAGGTAATCCAATACTGTATGTTATTGTGAATTCTTTATCATAACTTTGTTTGTAAACTTGATGAAATTATTGGCTGACGAGCGAATAAACGCAGTAGTTTTTTTTGTGTTATTTTTGCAGTAATTGATTCTCTCATGTTAATCTCAATAAAAGGTTGGCGAACAGCTTTTATTTGCGATATCTTTGTTTTTTTGTTATTTAATTAAATGTACTGCAAATTTGTGTAATGAACATTTCGCATAGTAAAACTGATTTTTAGTGACCAATTGGTTACGTATTGTTTAGAATTAATTCATATTTAGATAATTCTATTTCCGTAGCTTAAAATCAAAGGCCACTTGGTAAGCTTGCAAGGTTGACCATTTTATGTTTCCGTTTGCTAGTATTTAAGATTTTGAATCAAACTGAAACCAGTGTAAATAAATAATGTATTTGTGTGCTTTTTGAGATATATTTAGATATAATAGACGAACAATCAATTGCATTTTATGGTGTTAATTTTTTATCTCCTCCAGTATCAACGAAAGCAATAATTTACGAAGAGTAATAATTTTATTATGCAAACTAAAGAATTAATTGAGAGCTAAATTTTGATTTCATTATTTATCTTATTGGTTCATGTTAAAAGTAACCACTGATAATTTCCTACAATTGAAGCATTCAGGATCATACAGTTTTTGTTTTTGAGTTTTATTAAATATTTTGTGTTGTTTAACGTAACCGATTAGAGTAATTTTAAATGACGTGTATCTAGTTTATGCCTAATTATTTTAGTTTGGAGTTCAAATAATGACAGAGCTTTTAAGAGGAGTAGTATTTAAACTTGAGTTAATAAGATTTAAGCGTAACATTTAACGTTCATTATTTTTTTTTATTATTGTAGTTGAATTATTTTGTTCACAAGCGTTGGGGGTAACGTAACGAAATATACAGTTGAAGAAGTCATTGAAATCCAACAGCTGATTTGAGCGTGTGGATATTTTTAAGGTTTGTTCTAGAGCTAAAGTTTCGAAGCATCTCCGACGCTCACCTGGAGGTAGCCAACGCCCTTTACTTGACTTTATTCTAATTAAGACGCACCATTATCTGCGACTTTTCGACAATACGACTAACCACCATCAGTATTTTTAAATTCAAAAACACGCGCACGCTTCTGTCCCACCGAGCTAGTCCGGTGCACTCTAATTATCTGTTACCTGCCGTTTTAGTTTCATTTTCGACCATAACACCAGAAATGTCTAATATTAAAGTTATTTTTTAATACAGAGAGGTAAAACTACGAGATAAGAATAATAACTTCCTGGGGATAGGATTCAGAAAACAAATTGTACGAAATTTCATTTCAATTATTAACCTCTAAATGTTTGAATGTTAACAGTAATGAAGATGATTTCAAAAAGTAGCATAGGTGGTATGTACATATAGGGTTCTCAGGCTTAAATGAAATTGTTCAACAGAAAATGGTTGTAGGATATGTGAAAATATAAGAGGTCAAAAAGTAGAACTCTGCGAACCATGCATTAGCGGTAAAATGACGTGACTTCTGTTTGGTACTAGGACACAAAAGAAAATAATATTGGAAATTGTACACATCAACGCTTGCGGTCCCATAACACCAGAATCATACGATGGGAATAGGTATTTCGTGCTTTTATCGATGATATCTCGAACTTTACGGTCATATATTTGATTGAAAAGGAAAGTGACGTTTTTGAAAAATTTCGCGAATTTGTATAGATAGTGGAATGCGGGTGAATATTTTTCTAGAGGATTTGTAAATTTTTCTAGACAAAAGGGAATTATATTGGATTATACCATTTCATACACGCCACAACAGAACGGAAAGACGCAGAGGAAAAACATAGGTCTTAGTGAAATAGCGAAGACAATATTAGTAAATGCCGGTATACCTAAACGATTTTGAGGGGAAGCAATATTGTCAGCAAATTATGTAATGAACAGGGGAATTTTTGCCAATTTATATTACGTTGAACCACCCGAAGTATGGCACGAAAATAAACCCGATGTTAGATCTTTCGAAGTATGGCCTACAGTCATATACCCCAAGAATTAAGAAGCAAATTTGATTCAAAAATCGAGAAATGTGATATGTTCGGTTATGCTCCAACGGGCTACAGGTTATGGAGCTTAAAAAGACAAAAATTAGTAATTTCTAGGAACGTCGAATTTGACGAAAATAATTTTCATTTTAAAAGAAGTATAGTGAAAGGTGACTATAATGGAAAAAACTCCAACGATAGTGAACTTATAGATGAAGAGCAGGAATTAGGGGAGGTAAATAACGATTCCGAAATTCAAAATGATAATGAACATAGGGTAACAGATGCCACGGGAAGTAAAAGAAAAATTAGAATTCCATCAAGGTTTGATGATTATAAATTATATATGGCTTTTAATGCGTACGATTTGTTGTAAACGTACTGGATTGTTTTGACGATTTAAAAGGCAGAAAAGATAGGGAAAGTTGGTTACGAGCGGTAGATACAGAACTAAAATCAATAGTTAGAAATGAAACTGGGGAAGAAAAACCCAAAGATAGGCAAACTTTGGATACAAAATGGGTATTTAATTTTAAAGCGCTATAGGAGAAAGAGGAAGATAAACTTAAAGTGCGACTAGTCGTTAGGGGGTTTGCTCAAGAAAAAGATGAAAACTTAACTGAAATATATTCGCCAGTGGCAAAACTATGAAATATTACTGCACTTTTAGTGATTGTAAACCAACAAAAGTTTTATTTCCAACAGATAGACGTTAAGACGACCTTCTTAAATGGCACATTGTCTGAAGACGTTTATATATTTTTTCCACAAGGTGTGGAATGTAAAAGTAATAAGGTTTTAAAATTGCAAAAATCTCTTTGCGGCCTAAGACTATCGTCCAAATGTTGGAACGCAGAGATTAATACTTTTTTATTAACAATAGGGCTTGTTAGATCAAAAAACTGTTTCTGTCTTTGTTTGTACGTTGATGACAATTTTAGCAGGGCCAGATTTGAGTCAACTAAATGGAACCAAAATTAAATTAATGAAAGATTTCTTCTGAAAGATAAAGCCTCGTTTAGACATTTCCTTGGATTAGAAATATTGTATAATAGAGATGAAGGTATATTAAGAATACGTCAATCTAAATAGGTATTTTGAGAGTATAAGGTTTAGTGCATGTAACGATCCATGCGAACTGACAAAAAATCGTATTCGAGAACTTGTGGGATGCTTAATGTATTTAATGCTAGGCAGTAGACCCGCTATTTGCTTTGCCGTTAATTTTTTTGGTCATTTTCAAGATAAGGCATCTGGCGAGGTTTGGAATCACTTGAAAAGGATCTTGAAATATTTGAAAAATACTAGAGTAGAAGAGGAGTTATTTTAGACTTAAGTTGTTATGTAGACGCAGATTGGGGTGGTGACACGCAGGTATTGAGATAATACTTTAATGTGGGTCATAAGAAAACAAATATGTGTGTCGCTATCCACAACCGAAGCAGTAGTAGTAGCGTTGCGTACTGCTGTAAGTGAAGGTTCGTGGCTAAACAACCTTTTATTTAATTTAGGTTTTAAGTTTGAACAAGTTAAGTATTACGAAGACAATCAAGATTGCTTGGCGTTGATGAAAAATCCGCCGAACAATTGTCGTGTAAAGCATATTAATTTAAAAGTGTAACTTCGTTTGTGACCATTTTAAGAAGGGTATTATTTTATTAGACTATGTTAGTAGTGAAAGAAAGCAGGCAGACATAATTGACAAAAGGTTTACTTTATTTGTAAAATTTAGAGAGCTTCTGGGTTCAAAGGATTTTAGCGAGGGCGAGTGTTGAAGTTTGTATTACACTAAAATACTTTATAAGTGGTAGGCATGTATACTCCATACCAGCCGGGGAGGTACCACCACCCTTACCATGGGCTCCTTAATATTGGGTCTCCGATTTTCTAAGCTCGGTAAGGGCTGCCGGTTACCTTTTCCTTCTTCCTTAATCTATACTCATCATTATTCTTCCTCACTGTCTTCGTATCGGATTAAAAGTCCCAAATTAAAAAATAAGATGGCTGTGGTTTCTAGGGTAATAAATTCCGGACGTAAAATGCTGCCCCATTCGGATGTCCGGGAGGGCAGGGCCCAAGCGACCACGGTCATCGAAACTATCAACTTTCTGATTCACTACTGCAACATCCGCGGTATCAGGTCTAATCTTAATGCTATTCACCAACATCTTGAACAATTACAACCTGATGTTTTGTTTCTATCTGAAACACAAGCCTCCTCTGAAAGCTTCGAGTCACCCGACTTGCAATTTCCTCAATACCACCTTCACTCTAACTTTCGTTATAAAGGAGGCGTATTTGCCTACATCAAGGACAGAATTGCTTGCAAGAGGGTTTCTTCCTTAGAAAGTAAAAATTTTGACGTGATTTGGTTTAAACATTCTGGTCCTAATTTTGTAAAATTTTACTGTTCCATTTATAGGTCTCCTAATGACAGTAACTTTCAAGACTTCTTCGATTACCTTAGTATGAAAGGTGATCTCCTGTCTCAGTTTCGATCTTGCGATATCTCAATTGTAGGCGATTGCAATGTACATAACTCTAATTGGCTTCAATTTCATCTACTACAAATCCTACTGGTAATAGTGCAGAAACATTTGCTATTTCATGTGATCTCACACAAATGATTTCTGAAACCGCAAGAATCCCTGATAACCCTAACCATACTCCACATCTTCTAGATCTCTTTCTTACATCAAACCCTCTTGTTTATAAAACAACCTTTAGGTCTTACTGACCGTTGTCTAATAGAAATAATTTCTACTGTACCTAATTCCACTGCTGTTCGCAAAACCGATAGAACCTTGTGGTGTTTTAAGTCAGCTCGATGGAGTAATTTACGGGATTTCTTTGCAACCTTTCTATGGCGTGAATATTATTATAAGTCGTCCTCTTCTTCGGATATCGCTCTTTCAGTATCTGAAGTCATCCTCATGGGAATGAAGTTATACATTCCCAAAAAACAGTACCGTATAAATCATTCACGATCCCAACCCTGGTTCAATAAGACTGGTGCTGATGCAATATCTTTAAAAAATATATATTACATTAAATGGAAATCTAATAAATCGGTCGACAGTCATGTAGAATACGTTGGTGCTAGAAATATCAGCAAAAGTGTCATCACTAAAACCAAAAAGTTGTTCGAACAACGAAAATGCAATGAACTAGCTACATCTCCTTTAGGCAGTCGTAAATTTTGGTCTTTAGCTAAAGCCATTAGTAAAAACCTTGGAACATCTTCATTTCCCACCCAAACATCTATTGACGGATTGGTAGTTGCTGATTCTGTAGACAAAGCCAATGTTTTTGTGGATTTGTTTGCATCAAACTCGTGTCTCAATGATTCTAGAAAAGATGTGCCCTTAGTCAACACTTCTTCATACGCTATGAAACCAATTCATTTTCGGTACAACCTCTTAGAATCGTTCATCAGTAGGTTTGATCTCAATAAGGCGACTGGCCCAGACGGTATCCCAGCTATTGTCTTAAAGAAATGTTCCCCCGAACAGTACCAGTCCTATCTAAGCTCTATACGATCTCTATGTCTTCTGGGGAATTCCCTTCATCATGGAAGTTATCAAATGTTCAATCTATTCCCAAAAAAAGGCGATAATACCGATCCCTCAAACTACCGACCAATTGCCATCACCTCAATTTTGTCTAAAATCATGGAAAAAGCCATCAATCAGCAACTGCTCACGTTCCTTGAAACTAACAAACTCCTTAGTGACCACCAATATGGGTTTAGGCAAAGTCGTTCAACAGGTGATCTTCTTTCATATGTGACCCAAGTTCGGAACAATACAGTAGAGCAGTCCGGTGAAACAGTTGTGGTCTCGTTAGATATCCCAAAGGCATTTGACCAAGTTTGGCATAAGTGTTTACTTGCCAAACTGACCTCTTTTGGGTTAAATGATACGCTCATCAACTGGGTTTCTAGTTTCCTTGATAAAAGACGAATACGTGTTGTAGTTGATGGCTTTTTTTCAAAAGAAGTTAGCATTAACGCGGGCGTACCACAGAGATCCGATATAGCGCCCACACTTTTTCTGCTGTACATAAATGACCTTATTTCTTCAACAACTAACACCGTCCATTGCTTTGCTGACGATAGCACTCTTCACTGTAGTTCATCAAAGTCTACTCATAGTGATAATCCACCTTCTATGTCAAATCAAGAAATTAAAGCTGAAATGGCAAATTCAATCAACAAAGACATTCAACGTATTCTCGAATGGGGAAGCAATAATCTAGTTAAATTTAATGCTAACAAAACTCAGTGTTGCCTTGTGTCCGCCAAAAAAGGTAGATCATTTCCTGTTGTAAGTATGAATGGCTCAGTTCTTAGGTTTTCAGACTATATTACTCTGTTGGGTATGACTGTATCTTCAAATCTCTCATGGGTTGACCATCTTCTGTCAGCTACCAAAACAGCTGCTCGTAAAATAGGTTTTGTACAGATCTAAGCAGTACTTTACCTCTCGACAACTCCTTCTGCTGTATAAGGCCCAAATTCGGCCTCATCTGGAATATAATTCTCATCTCTGGGTTAGTGCTCCCCAATACGCTCTCGATATCGTTGATCGTATTCAAGAGAGAGCCATTAGGCTTATAAATGACTCGTCCTTAACTTCTCACATACAGTCCCTTCAGCGTAGAAGGATGGCTTCAGAGCTTTCTTTGCATTATCGTTGTTACAACGGCTATTGTGCTGCTGAATTATATTCTTTGATACCATCTCGGGCTATCTTTGCGAGAAATACTCGGTTCGCTCATTCACATCATCAGTATGCAGGACAAATCTCCACTTGTCGTACCAAACGGGCGCAATCCACATTTTTCTACACGGCTTCTTAACTCTGGAATGATCTCCCTAGTTCCTGCATTCCTCTCACTTATGATATGAGAAAATTTAAGGTAGCTGTTCATAAGCATCTATTAGCAATTCATTATCCCTCTATCCATCCTCCTAAGCGTTCCTGAGTGCTTTAGCACGATAGGCCAAATTTAGCCTGATCAGGTCCACAATCATAAAAAAAAAGTTAGTAACATAGAATATAAGTTTGTAACACACTGCTTGTGATTGTGTGTAGAATGCAGGCATTTCGTGAGTATAATGTATATTTAGTTACACATGTAATCTAAATCAGCCTTTAATATAGCTGTACAAAAACGTAGAGTCTAATTATAGGAAAATATAGACGAAGAAGAACATTATGAACCTCTATCTACCAACCTTGGTATTTATTACATCTAGGATTAAACCGTGTGACAGAATTTTAAAAACTGTTATGATAGAAAACTACAACAGCTGTTTTTGCACTTTCTTAGCCTACGGTGTTGAAAAACTGTTTAATCTAAAGGATACAATAAGCTATCGCCAGGAATTTCTTGAATTTTTATGCAACAGGTTGTTTTACTTGGAAAGAATTACATGGTAGCGACGATGATATCCCAATAATAAAATATACATAAATATAGTTTGTTTTGTTGGTCTCGATTTAAGTGTAAATATACTGCTTCATCCATCTAGGTAGTGAATACTATAATCAATAAACTTCCAGTTGAACTGCATTTACCTGGTTACCAGTATTGTGGTCCTGGAACATATTTAGAGAAACAACTAGCACGCGGTTAGTCTGATATTGCTTAATCAGATGCTCAAATGCCAACCTCTCGATACAAGCTGCAGAGATTGCCAAGATTTATGAAGTACACTTAATACAGATCAAATCTCAGATGAAAAAACTAGGGAACGCTTTAAATGATGAGACGCAACATTAGATACACCACCCTAAAGGTGGAGATTTGTTGCATTTACACAAAATAATAGATACAAAAATTGAACCTAACGGAATGTTCAAAGACAAAATAAAGTCGGCGCTTTCAGCGGAAAAAAGTGTAGTAAAAGTTTAAGGGAAAAAACGTCTCTAGAGTAACTTCCTTACCTAAACAAGATGGGTGTTTTACCATTTCTTACTCCGTTATTGACAGGATTATTGACAGTTGTTGCTTTAGCTGGTGGCTCATCAGGAATTGCTAAAGGAGTGAATGAATCTGAAACATTGCAAAAAGAGACATCGCGCCATAACCGTATCAGGCCATAGGCTACGTGAATAAGAAAGGTGGTGCATTTAGATAAGTTAATAATTTGATGTTAGAGACATCATCCCTACAGTTAGTCGTTAGTAAGTCATCAACCTTCATTGTGATTAAACATCTACAGAGAGATACTACTTTAATTACTTCTTAACGTCAATTGGTTTACAGGTTCTCATCAATAATGACCGAGTCAGTAAACGTCTTCCAAAACGCACTTATCTTCGGTATGGATCTTCTAAATATGAACCTTTCAAACGAATACGCATTTTGATTTAAAGGCAACATCTAATTATAGCTACCTTCGATAATTTTCTGTACACAGAAAGCAAGCTTGGGTTCGAAAAATAAGATAAAAGACCATACAACCTAACTAATGATTTCCCTAACTTTATTTTCAAAGAAATTCGTTATGAGTTAGGTGGTCAAAAAGTGAACCTTTGCAGAATTCTAGGCATAATGGATACGTTTCCTATAAGGTTAGCAAGAGCAAAGCACTAAACCATCTGGGGAGGTCACCAAAGTCTGAAGAACCATTACAAGTGAAATAAGGCCAATAAAAACATCGACAGAACTGGAAAAACCTTGTTGGATAATTGTTGCCTTCCAATAAGGTAAAAGGTATGCAAAGTTGGCAAGGGATGGAAATTTGGATCACATTATCAGAAACCTTAAACTACATCTAAACTATCCACACGCACCAACGCATTTAAACTTCAGTGCTAACTAGTATGTATCTGCCTATCACGAGTTCGTGAAATTCCCATGTAATTACTATGATGAAGATAATAGAGATGCATTATTCAACTATTCCATATTAAAATTATCTGCAGTATGTGTAATGGACTGGTGTAAGCAAAATGAATCTTTAAGAAACTCAAGTTGGAAATAGAATATGTAGCACATGTCCATAATGGAATCGTTGTGTATGGTCTTATTATCCACGATATTGTGCGGTATAACCCACTCAGTGAAGTGAAAAAATTATAATTATTGCAATATAGGCTCTTCATGTGTAAGTATATAAATAAACATGTAATTATTCTTTTAGTTTTATTTCATCCATTAACCATGAAGGTAGTTGTCAAAAACAAAAATTGCAACTCAAAAATGATGACCTAGATGAAAAGTCTAGTATTGGCGATTTACTTCGTGATAGTATATATGCGGTCCGTCTAAAATTGTGGCAATATAAACACTATTATTAGTCTGCTTGCAGAGAAAAACGTTTTAAAATTTAAACATGCATACGTATACTTTAAGTCATTGAATCAAAACAAGTACAGAAAGGGTAATAATTTCGACACAACCTAGTAAGTAACATGCACGCTAGAGGGCGGTATTTATTTTCTTTAAATCTAGTTTTCTTTGGAAATTATTAAATAGGAGTGTGCAGTTTTAATCATGGATTACAAAAGTAGACGAAATTAGCAACAGAATGGCGAAAACTGCATGTGGATATCTTTATCCTATTCCGTGAACTGATGTTTTAAGGAATGTATAAATTTTAAGCATTTTCATTTGAATATAGACTACTAGTGTTTTACTGAACGAATTTTAACAATTTTGACCTCCTTAACATCTACTTTCCTTTTGCTATAAATAATGATACCAATTATACTTTCAATAATACTGTTACTGTCACCCGGAAACGGCGTTAAGGAAGTTAAAGTGGAAATATATTAGAACAAGTCATGGAAGGTCATGGAAGAAAACAATAAAACATGTGTCAAATTATTAAACATAGTAATTCGTTCATTTACGTTTCATTGCGATTTATTCGTGTCAAATTCGATATAAAATTTGCTTTAAAAAATCTAAGACAATTCTTACAAACCAAGAAGCATTTGGCACGTATTTTGAATGCATCAGAAATGCAACTGTTGCGGCTAGGGTGTATGCATACATTTAATATTTTCCAAAGAAAACTAGATTTAAAAAATAAACACCGCCCTCTAGCTTGCATGTTACTTGCTGTTGGTGAAATTATTACTTTTACATTAGTGGAAAAGAGTTGTTTTCACAAGGCTAAGTTTGCAAAGGAGGTTAAGCAGAACCGGAGTTACAGGCGTTTTTTCATAATAAGGTTCCCACTCTCACCCACCTCTTATTTGAAAAAATGGACTAAAACTTGTGAAATATATGCAGAATTATTGGAAGAATATAATGATGGTATTTTCAATGCTTCTTAATTAGGTGAAGTTTGTAAAATGTTTGTTTTTCAATTTTTAGTTTTCAGTTAAGCCCTCCAGCGGTGTTCTTACAATTCTATGCATAATTTTCAGGTTTTTCTGGAGGCCACTTTTGTTATAATTTTTTTTCCGATTAAGCGATTTCTGATATATGGCCGAGAGAAATTCTTATTGTGACACTCGGTACATATGCAAGATATCCGTAATTGGGATAGTGTAAATCGCAATTGATTATATAACCAATTTTCGAATTTTTTTTTTTAACTCGTTTATTAAAGATTTTAGATTTTAACAATTCATGGATAATTACATTTTACACTTAATACTATATACAATATAAAATACTAAATATAAAACGTAAAACGTGTATGTGTTGGTGCGCTGCTCAGGAGTCTTCGTCCTCTTCAGCGCGTGGAAGTGCGTGGATTGTTGGTTTTCCTGTGTTTGGAACGCCTGATGGCGGTGTTGAGTGCGTTGTTGTTGGTTGTTCAAAAAAAAAGCGGGTGTTGTGTGGTGTTGCGTTTGGATTGGTGTTTCCTTGTGTGGGCTGTCCTGTTGTCGCTAGGTTGCTTATCTGAAATAAAAAGAAATATGTGTTAGTGAAGTGTAACACTATCGATATTTACAGAACAGAAATTAAGTAATTAAAAAATCGATACTAAATACTTATCTCGGGCGCCAGACTTCGATCCGGACCGTCGTGTGTTTACCCTAAAAGGGTAGCCACCTCCTGACTGTGTGAGAGGAAAACCCCCCACAAGTCAGTCGCAGATTCCACCTTAGCGAGTGCCTCTGCCACCTTACGGATGACAGGTAGGGCCTTCTTCATATTGAGCCCTCCGAGGAAGGTCAATACGGAGTCGAACCCTAAGGCAGATTGATCGGGCGGAGTAACGGGAGCGGCGGAGCCACTCGGTACTTCCGCCTTCTCAGCCTTGCCTGCCGTCGCACGGGCGTAACTGACTCCGGTCCGAGTCGAGGAGGGCGCCGGCGGTGTCCTCTTCGGCGGTCGCTGCGGTGCTTCCATCTTCTTCCGTTGCGGAAGGTCGAGGGAACTTCGGGCATCCACGGTAGCTTGCGGGTGGTCCCCACCGCAGTTAACGCACTTAGCCCGGTCGGTACGGGGTAAAGTGCATTGACTGTGTGGTGATCACCGGCGCACTTCACACAGCGTGCTGCCGCCCTGCAGCAACGCTGTGCGTGGCGGAAACCTTGACACCGGTGACACTGCCCGATGTCGGATTTCCACCTTAGGTCCTCGACGGTGACTCGGAGGCGGGCGACGTGCTTCACCTCCCGAATCCTCTTCTTGTCCTCCTCGCTCGGTAGGTGTACCAAAACCAGGGGATCGCTCGGCCTCGCTGCTTCATCCTAAAACAAGAAACTGTATTAATCCTTGCGTCGTCAAATCGGAGCTTACATCCGCTTCGGATAGCTCTACGGGCACGCCACGTATTACTACCTTGGCAAGACGCTCGCTCCTTGCCTGATAGGTGTGGTACTGCGTACCACACTTATCGAGATACCTCATCAGCCTGTCTCGGTCCTGGAGTGAGACAGCTGTATCCGGATTCCCTCGAAGGTCGCCTTGGCCCTGGTGAAGGCGATCTTCTTCCGGTCGAGTTCGCGGAGAAAGAAACCCAGTTCTCCCTCTAACGAAGGATTACCGGGGTACTTTCTCCCTGGTCTCTGCTGCGGCGGTCTGCTCCATCGCTGTGGCGGTGTCCGTGTACTGCTCCAGGGCTTGGTACACGTTGCTCGTCGGTGGTGGCGTAGGCGGGCGGACGGTCTCCTTCTTCGGCCTCTTCTTCTGCGCCAGAAGTCATCGGGGCTGGTGGATCCAGGACGGGGTCTTCACTTCTCTCTTCGGCGGCAACGGCGGCGGTGCTGCTCTGGTTGTTGCCTCGGCTGGCGGGGCGACGTCTTCTGCGGGCGGTGGTGTCTTCTTCGGCCTTCTCCTCTTCTGAGCTGTGGCGGCGGATGGCGCGTCGCTTCGGGCGCCCTTCCACGGAAGGGACAGAAGCGACGGTATCGAGCTGGCGGTACTTGAATTTCCAGGATGGTGTATTAATTCTAATGTTTCAAAATTAGCTTCATCCACAAAATAAAAGTAACCGAATTGTAATGATTCTGACATGGCAGCAACACATACGTTATTTGCATCGTTTTTGTTTCCCATGTGCTTATTATTAGCTTTAGCATACAGACTAGAGCATTGAGTCACACCACCTCTAACTCCTCTTTCAATAAACATTAACATATCAGTGCCTTTAAATGGTTCTAACTTTACTTGTGTAATTTTAAGCATGGTTACGAATGCTAAACCGAGGGCGGTTCAGTAGTGGAAGGATCACGCTTGTAAGTATTTAAAAAGTTTGTCAAAATCTTCGAGAATGTGTAAATGTAGAACTTCTGTTTTAGATAAAAAGTGAATATTGCTTAATTTAATATTAAATTTGTTCCAAACATTAACCGCATGTCTAAAACTCGCATCATTTGTTATTGTGGTCATTGAAATACTTCCTTTGAGGAGCCTGGTCTCACTTAATTTATTCCAAGTACCAATATACTTCAAGGAAACACATTTTGTGAACTAGTAAAAAACTTCACCATTGTTACAATTAGCTCTGGTAATAATTTTCCAAATAGTTTAACAAATTTTCATTTCTACTACTCATAAATCTGAATAAGTCACTGAACGTAAACCTAATTATAGAGCTTTAAAGAAATATATCTTTCTTTGTTTATAGGAAGCGGTGAAATCAAACCAGCCGCAGTGGTCAATTCTAATGGTGAAATGCAAATGTTAATCTTCAATACAACAGGTAGAATGTGACTCTTCATAATTCAGTTTGCATTTTGATGTGATTCTCCTGAAAAGCTGCATTAAAATGGTTACGGTTCAACTTTTGTATGATAATCAGTAAATGGTTTCCGCAAATGCGACAAAACGTGGCGATTTCAAAGTGTTCAACCTGAGCGGGCTTTAAAGTACCCATAAGAATTATTTTGTTGATTATTTCGTTAGGTCAAAGTCCAATACTTTGGAAGCGCTTTAATAAACCATTGAATGCAATCATTGCCCTCATAAAACCTAAATCATAATAAAGTATCATTATGAATACTAAAAATAATAAGGAACGCTGAAGGGTACATGTTTGAGATAAAATAGAGTATTACTATTGTCATGCTAAATTTGTAAACTTTTCTAAAATACTTTTGCAATTTGCTTCCATTTTGATTCTTTAATAGACATCACCTCCGAAGTCGTTATAGCCATTAATTCACGGAACATTTTATGAAAATTTTTGGTTGGCAAAGCTTGATCCGGAATTATGTCACGTATGTCACTCTTACAAAATGAGTCAAAAACAGGATGCGTCCAATGGAAAACTTTAATGTGAACAAATGCAAGATAATCTTGATTATCTTCCATTTTCGTGTTTTGTGACAGAATTTGATAAAACAAAAGGCGCCTAGATTAAACCTTCACTTTCGAAATTAAAACATTACCAACCGCTACAAAATCCTAAATCAACTAAAGTTTCCTAACTGATCTCATAAAACTTGTTTTCTAATATACTATTATAATCCGCATAAAGTACAAATACCTTTTCCTAGAAAGCGAAATTTATGGTCTGCAGTAACATTTATGCTTCAGTAGACAGTCTAGCCTTAAGTTCGTGACAGTGATTAACATGCCTTCATAGAAAGCGATTTGAAAATGATAGTTTAAACATCAACAACAAATAATTTTCTTGTGTTACTTAACACAAATGGTAACACATCTTTCCCTTGAGTGAAAACGAAATAATGGAGAAATCGAGGTTGCTTTTCAAATTTTACCCTACAATCTACATACACATACAGCGTGAGCCAAAAGAATAGGGTCAAGTTGAATTTGGCGCCACATAATTTGATAGTTTTGGATTTCTTCAATTGGTAACCATGTAAAATATTTTATTAAAATTATTGTTAATTTTGTTAAATACATAAATAAAAGTTTACCTCGAGTAGGTTTTGAACCTACGACCTGTACTTTGCTAGAGTACCGCGCTAAAATATTTGTTGATATCTGTAATTTATTGTCGGCACGTCGCTTACGAATTTTGCAAATTATCTCTATTCATTCTGTTTTATCTACCTAAACAGATTCATCAAGAACTGTTCTTTTCAGACCAAAACAGCTTTGTTGTGTTTTCAATAAGGTAAAAGCAAATTACGATGTGTAATTTTGTATTTTATTTACAATAGAAAATGCCTTTATCCCAGGAGCAAAAGGCTGTTTTCTTAAAAGCTCATTATCGAAGTGGTACGCGTAAGAAGTGTTAACTGAAGAAACTGTACATTATTTACAACAACGAATAGAACGAAGTCCTACTAACTCGTTGAGAAAATTAAGTGCACAATCAGGTGAGTTTCTTACACTTCTAAATTTTAGTCTTTATTAATAAAACAAATTACAATAATTATTGATGCCCACAAATTGAGTGTTTAAGTTAATCTTTATGTTCGTTTAACAGCTTAATCGATTTATTTTGCAGGTGTGGCTTATTCTACTTGTCGCAGAGCATTGAAAGTGAGTTTGCATAACGTTTACAATACTGTGAATAGTTACACAATAATCTGAACAACGATGATATTCTAAATTTGACATTTATGTCGGATGAGGCATGGTTTCACTTGTCTTGTTACACAAATAATTAAAATTTTGAGTTGTGCAGCTGACAATCCACACAATTTTGTTGAACACAATCTTCACCCATTGAAAATAGGAGTGTGGAATTGCACTGTCAAAACGTAAGATAATTGGACCATATCCTTTACTGATACAATAAATGCTGAACGTTATCGAACACACATATTGCAACCATTTAAAGAAGAGTTGCCTGATGATGAAATCAGAAATGTGTATTTTCAGCAGGACAATGCAAGGAAATGCCGCAGTCCTACCAACTGTATAAAATTTCAAAATTGCGGGAAATTCAACTTGACCCCATTCTTTTTGGCTCACGCAGTATGTAGTTATAGAAGCTTATGCAATAGACTTTTCTTTCATTATCGCCAAATCGACTTATTAGCTCATATTAGAACATTTAGTCAAGTTTCGCCAAGATCGGTCATGGTGTGTGTGTGTGTGTGTGTGTGTGTGTGTGTGTGTGTGTGTGTGTGTGTGTGTGTGTGTGTGTGTGTGTGTGTGTGTGTGTGTGTGTGTGTGTGTGTGTGTGTGTGTGTGTGTGTGTGTGTGTGTGTGTGTGTGTGTGTGTGTGTGTGTGTGTGTGATGTGTGTGTGTGTGTGTGTGTGTGTGTGTGTGTGTGTGTGTAGTGTGTGCATGTGTGATTGTGCTTGTATGTGCGTGTGTATGGGTGTATTTGCAATAGGGTAGGTACGTAAAATTAAAACGTAATTTCATGTTGATTAAATCAAGGGTATATAGCTGATTTTCATATAAATTAAGATTTATTTTTGGTGTAAATAGTAGTTATTCCTATTCTTCATATTTAATCGTTAATTATGGGCGAATGAGTTAAATTGCGTCATTGCAAAATTAAACTTGGTATTACAATTATTATAAGAAACATAGTTGCAGATTTAAAAGCATTGGACGACAGTCAGTCGGTGTATTTTGATAAAAAGTTATTTTAAATATACAAGGAGTTTGAATCTTATACACGTTAGCGTCAAGTTGATTTTTCAAAGAGTTTAGGTATCGAAAACATATTAGGCTACGGTACTACCGTTTGAGGTACTGTGGAAGTACAATTTACTCCCATGACGTAATTTTTCTGTTTCGTTATCCGAGGTCGATTTCGCTTTTACCGCGTGTTAACAATTTTAAGGTAGTGTTTTTTATCATTGGTTAATTGGGATGAAATGCATGATGGAGAAAATTGAAAGATAAATAGAGGAGTCTAGTCATAGCTGCCGAAGGAAACAGTTCATCGCGTTTAGCGTTCGAAATGGTGAATTGCGTGTAATTACCAGGGTTAGTGAAATTTCATTTGGGAAGGTTTCCTATTAACGCTTAGGGGGATATTTGAAGAATATTCAACCGTCTCGGTAACATAATAGTGTGGAGTATCGTCTGTTCGTAGTGACATCGTTTCGGATCCTTAGAAAGGGGATTAGTGCTATAGAAATCGTGCTTCACTTGTATTTGGTTAAAATTACAGTTTTGTGGCTATAAAGATCGCATATTTGTACACTTTAGTACCTTCATGTTCACGGTTAGCTCAATAAAGGGCAAATCACTGTAAATAGATCGCTTAATTAAGTTTTTGTGTAACTATAACTTTTCGTTTCAAGAAATTCTTGCATAAATAGTTAGAGGACAAAGAGAGTATTGTAAATATAATACCCATGTGTAGTACATTAATCAAATGAAACGCAAGTCAAGCATCTTGTCCTGATGTAAATAACGTTCGTAATTCCATACGTTGTTTCTCAATTGAAAATGCTTAAAATTTACGCACTTCTTAAGATATCTCGGTATAGGAAAAAGATATCGACATGTGATTTTCGCCATTCTGTTACTAATTTGGTCTACTTTTTTAATCTACGATTAAAACTGCATCCTCCTATTTAATGTTTTCCAAAGAAACTAGATTTAAAGAAAATAAATACCGCCCTCTAGCGTGCATGTTACTTGCTAGGTTGTGGTGAAATTATTACTTTTACATTAGTGGAAAAGAGCTGTTCTCAACAAGACTAAGTTTGCAAAGAGAGGTTAACCAGAACCGGAGTTACAGGCGTTTTTTCATAATAAGGTTCCCACTCTCCCCCACCTCTTATTTGAAAAAAATGGACTAAAACTTGTGAAATCAAATATATGCAGAATATAATGATGGTATTTTCAATGCTTCTTAATTAGGTAAAATTTGTAAAATGTTTATTTTTTAATTTTTAGTTTTCAGTTAAGCCCTCCAGCTGTGTTCCTACAATTCTATGTATAATTTCCAGGTTTTTCTGGAGGCCACTTTTGTTATAATTTTTTTTTCCGATTAAGCGACTTCTGATATATGGCCGAGAGCGATTCTTATTGTGACACTCGGTACATATGATAGATATACGTAATTGGGATAGTGTAAATCACATTTGATTATATAACCAATTTTCGAATTGGAAGGATGGTTTATTAAATCTAATGTTTCAAAATTAACTTCATCCACAAAATAAAGGTCACCGAATTGTAATGATTCTGACATGGCAGCAACACATACGTTATTTGCATCGTTTTTGTTTCCCTTGTACTTATTATTAGCTTTAGCATATAGACTAGGGCATTGAGTCACACCACCCCTAACTCCTCTTTCAATAAACATTTACATATCAGTGCCTTTAAATGGTTCTAACTTTACTTGTGTAATTTTAAGCATGGTTACGAATGCTAAACCGAGGGCGGTTCAGTAGTGGAAGGGATCAAGTTTGTAAGTATTTAAACAAGTTTGTCAAAAATCTTCGAGAATGTGTAAATGTAGAAATTCTGTTTTTAGATAAAAATGTGAGTATTGCTTAATTTAATATTAAATTTGTTCCAAACATTAACCGCATGTCCAAAACTCGCATCATTTGTTATTGTGGTCGTTGAAATACTTCCTTTGAAGGGAGCCTGGTCTCACTTAATTTATTCCAAGTACCAATATACTTCAAGGGAAACACATTTTGTGAACTAGTAAAAAAACTTCACCTTTGTTACAATTAGCTCTGGTAATAATTTTCCAAATAGTTTAACAAATTTTCATTTCTACTACTCATAAATCTGAATAAGTCAATGAACCTAAACCTAATTTTAGAGCTTTAAAGAAATATATCTTTCTTTGTTTATAGGAAGCGGTGAAATCAAACCAGCCACAGTGGTCAATTCCCTAATGATGAAATGCAAATGTTAATCTTCAATACAACAGGTAGAATGTGAGTCTTCATAATTCAGTTTGCATTTCTGATGTGATTCTCCCTGAAAAGCTGCATTAAAATGGTTACGGTTCAACTTTTGTATGATAATCAGGAAATGGTTTCCCTCAAATACGACAAAACGTGGCGATTTCAAAGTGTTCAACCTGAGCGGGCTTTAAAGTACCCATTAGAATTATTTTGTTGATTAATTCGTTAGGTCAAAGTCCACTACTTTGGAAGCGCTTTAATAAACCATTGAATGCAATCATTGCCCTCATAAAACCTAAATCAGAATAAAATATCATTATATGAATACTAAAAATAATAAGGAACGATGAAGTGTACATGTTTGAGATAAAATAGAGTATTACTATTGTCATGCTAAATTTGTAAACTTTTCTAAAATACTTTTTGTAATTTGCTTCCATTTTGATTCTTTAATAGACATCACCTCCGAAGTCATTATAGCCATTAATTCACGGAACATTTTATGAAAATTTTTTGGTTGGCAAAGCTTGATCCGGAATTATGTCACGTATGTCACTCTTACAAAATGAGTCAAAAACAGGATGCGTCCAATGGAAAACGTTAATGTGAACAAATGCAAGATAATCTTGATTATCTTCCATTTTCGTGTTTTGTGACAGAATTTGGATAAAACAAAAGGTGCCTAGATTAAACCTTCACTTTCATAATTAAAACATTAACAACCGCTACAAAAATCCCTAAATCAACTAAAGTTTCATAACTGGTCTCATGAAACTTGTTTTCGAATATACTATTATAATCCGCATAATGTACAAATACATAATCCTAGAAAGCGAAATTTATGGTCTGCAGTAACATTTCTGCTTCAGTAGACAACCTAGCCATTATGTTCGTGACAGTGATTAACGTGCCTTCATAGAAAGCTATCTGAAAAATAATAGTTCAAACATCAACAACAAATAATTTTCTTGTGCTACTTAACACAAATAGTAACACATCTTTCCCTTGACAGAAAAACGAAATAATGGAGAAATAGAGGTTGCTTTTCAAATTTTTGCCCTACAGCCTACATACACATACAGCGTGAGCCAAAAAGAATAGGGTCAAGTTGAATTTCGCGCCACATAATTTGATAGTTTTGGATTTCTTCAATTGGTAACCATGTGAAATATTTGTTGATATCTGTTATTCATTGCCGGCACGTAGCTTACGAATTTTGCAAATTACCTCTATTCATTCTGTTTTATCTGCCTAAACAGATTCATCAAGAACTGTTCTTTTCAGAACAAACAGCTTTGTTGTGTTTTCAATAAGGTAAGAGTATCTCAGGAGCAAAAGGCTGTTTTCTTAAACGCTCATTATCGAAGTGGTCCGCGTAAGGAAAATGGAAGCTGGACCCTTTCGCTGCAGTCATGCCGACAACAATTTGAAGAAGCATTTCCTGATGTTCATATACCATACAAAACATCTGTTAAAGAGAAGCATAGAATTGTTTCACATTTTGATGCTCATAATTGTATCTCTAAAAAGAAGTCAACTGACCGACCACACACACAAAGTAAAAACGAAGTATTTAAAAAAATAGAATTTTGTTTTATGAAATAAAGTTTAATTAGAATATTTAAATATGTACTTCGTAACCCCTATCAGTGCTATGCCCATGTATAAACTAAAGGAAATGACGCAATCCTACCAACTGTGTAACATTTAAAATTTGTGGGAAATTCAACTTTACCCCATTCTTTAATTATCGCCAAATCGACTTATTAGCTCATATTAGAACATTTGGTCAAGTTTCGCCAAGATCGGTCATGGTGTGTGTGTGTGTGTGTGTGTGTGTGTGTGTGTGTGTGTGTGTGTGTGTGTGTGTGTGTGTGTGTGTGTGTGTGTGTGTGTGTGTGTGTGTGTGTGTGTGTGTGTGTGTGATGGGAGTATTGAGATAGGGGGTAGAAATTAAACGTAATTTTGTTGATTAAATGCAAGGTGTATAGTGATTTTCGTATAAATTAAGATTTATTTGGTGTATTAATAGGTAGTTATTCTTATATTAATTTAATAGGGGAATGAGTTAAATTGCGTCATTGCATAAATTAAACTTGGTATTACTATTATTATAAACAATTGCAGATTTAAAAGCATTGGACGACAGTCAGTCAGTGTATTTTGATAATTATTTAAATAGATTTGAATCTTATACGTTAGCGTCAAGTTGATTTTTCAAAGAGTTTAGGTATCGAAAACATATTAGGTACTACCGTTTGAGGTACTGGAAGTACAATTTACTTCATGACGTAATTTTTCATAGTTTCGTCGAGGTCGATTTAACAAGTTTACGGTTACTTAGACAGTTCAGTTGGTTAATTGGATAAAATGATGAAATTAAAGATAAATCAGAGGAGTTATCAGAAATCAGTTCATCACGTTTAGCGTCAAATGGTTGAATTGCGTAATTACAAAGAGTTTAGGTATCGAAATTTCATATTGGGAAGGTTCTACTTAACCGCTTGAGGATACTGTGGAAGTACATATTCAACCGTCCATAACATAAAGTGTGGAGTATCGTCTGTTTCGTTAGTCGAGGTCATTTCGTTTTACGGATCCTTAGAAAGGGATTAGTGCTAAGGAATGTTTTATCATTGGTTAATTTGGTGAAATGCAGTTTGGAAATGAAAGATAAATAGAGGTCGTATGTACACTTAGCTGCCGAAGGAAACATGTTCAGCGTTTAGCTTCAATAAAGGTGCAAATCGAATAGCGTGTAATTACCAGGGTTAGTGTAACTATAACTTTCGTTTCAGAAGGTTCTTGCTATAAATAGCTTAGAGGCAAAGATATTTGTAAGATATAATTCAACCATGTGTAGTATTACATCAAAGTGAAACGCAAGTCAAGCATCTTGTCCTGATAGTGACATAACGTTTCGTAATTCCTTAGATACGATTAGTGCTAATTGAAAATCGTGCTTCGACTTGTATTTGGTTACAATCCGGAGTATTGCAGTGGCTATAAACTCGCATATTCGCTGGACGGCCATCTTCAGAAACCTACAATTGTTGCACGGTACAATAAAGGGCAAATCTAGAGTGGAAATTGAAGTGAATCGCTTACTCAGACTTAAAGTTAAATACGTTCGTACACTATAACTTTTGTTTAAGATAATTCTGCATAAAGTGTAGTTTATTGATTTGTGCAAAAGAGTGTAAATATAACTTTACCTATAATTTAGTTAGTTAGCGATCAGATGTAATTTTACGTCAAGTCAAGATTCATTGTCACTGATGTAAATATACGTTCGTGAGTCATACGTGTTTATTCGAATGGAAAATTCTATTCGACTGTGGTTACTCACATCGTTGAGTGATCGAGCGCTTATCCTCGTAGTTATTCGCTGGTACTGTGTAAAATCTAAGTTACAATATATTATTGTCTGCAGTACAATGAACTTGGAAGCGTAATTCTAGAGTGGACAGATTTTACGAATGTGAATGTCTTACTCAGACTTAAAGTCAAATACGTTCGTACATTTATTTTGAAATATGTGAATGATAATCTAATAAACTGGTAGGTATTATCATTTATATGTGTATAGAAAGGGTGACCCATATCCTTTCTACTGCATTACTAATTACGTTTAAGAATTAGCGATCAGATGTAATTTTAGTTATTACTAAAGTGATTTCATGCGACGATTGATCTAGCATATGTTACAGTGACGACGTTCGATTATTTTAATATTCTAATGGACAATTTACTAACAAGTCGTATGTACTCGAATTTTCTCCATATACTTGGTGATCTTAAGTGCGTCTTATTCATGAGTTATATTTAAGGTAACGTAGTAAAATTAAGTTACAATATATTATTTCTGAGGAAATGTACTTGGAAGCGTCATTCTAACAACAGATTTTACGAAATTGTTAATAGTTTTTCTTAACTTGTCGAATGTTATTCTTAATTTTTGAAAATATGTGAATGATGACAGTAAACTGGTAGTATTTCATTTATAGTGTATAACAAAGCTCTGACCCCATTCCTTTCTACTGCATTACTAATTACGTTTGAAAGAAATTTAAAGGTGAGATATTTTTCTTGAGTTCAAGTTACTGAGTGATTTGTTCGTTTGCGGATATTGTTGATCTACGCAATTTTACAGTGACGACGTTCGATTACTTTTGAATATTTTAATACAATTTTTACCTAACAAGTCGAGAGAGAATTTTTTAATAACTACTTGTTATCTTAAGTTGGTTTATATAATTTCATTTAGTTATACAATTTAAAGTGTAACGTAACGTAAATTAACGTAACTAAGATCGATGCCGACCAAGTGGTGTCTTTGTAGTACGTCATTATTTTGCTAGCACGTGAAAACATTATTTAGCAGCGAGTTTTTAGTGGTTAGACTAGCCGATACCTGGATAATTATAAACACCCTACATCCCAATCGATTTATGACAACCCCTATTGTGCTATCTTAAATGCAAAAATTATTAATGCGCCCACCCCTTTATGAGCAGTGAGCTACCTGAACCTTTGATTTTATCTGTTACTCCGTTATACTGCCATTTTAGACCGTAACAGTACGTGAATAGCCCTCAAGCCAAAAGATGAACAATAAACTTTTTATTTCCCTAAAACACAACAAATTTTACCTATAGGTGTAAAATAAAATACACCGTCCAAAAGGATAACTAAATTATAATATGCATAAATCCCACATAAATGATACGTCGAATAGAATTATAGTAAACCGTTTATAATAATAAATAACCTCTAATTCGTTAGTAAACCACTTAGTTTTTCAGTGCTTAAACAAAAAATTGTTACAAAAACTACTAAAAACGGAACTACCCAAAACATTTCAGTACTGTCAGACATGCAGCGGAAAGAACGTTGAACTGGATGTCTACGAAAAAACAAATAAAAAAAATAGTTTTTTAAACAGTGGCACTAGGAAGAGCGCTCCTTAAAACGTGATTAAACCAGTATGAGTGTTCGTTACGTTTCTTTTAACTAATAATAAAATATAATTGACCAAATCATATATTAGCCAGATGTCCATCATTGAGGATACGTAATTTGATAACATAGTATAAGCAGCAAAGGCAGTATTTTAAAGCAGCCCAAAAAGGTATGCAACTCAATACTACTGCCACGAGTAATGATTGAATGTATATAAAACATCATCCATAAAATTTAATCACTCACAGATTTGTTACTATATAGTAACTTCCTCGTTATTATAAAGTTTGTTATAACGCACATCAAAGCCTAAGTTTATACACATAAAGCAGTAAGCACAAAAACAAATATCAAGAATACAACTACACTAGCATGTATTAAGTTTACATGGATCACCCTGTGTAAAGAGGTAAATTAGCAGAAGCAAAGTTGAAGTATAATCACAGCAACTTCAGAGATATATGGTGCAGAATGTAATAGCTGCTTGCAGTACAGTTAGTGTAATTAATAATAGTTAGCACACGAATAATTTATTAAGGCACAAACGAAACTGATTAGGAAATTCCAACACGGGCACATTGCGTGGCTAGTATATTGAGCAACTTTCAAAGCATCAAATAAAATTTTAGGTGCATAACATTGTTATCAGAATCGCCCTGCCAGGCACAAAGAAAACTGATTAGGAAATTCCACTGAGGACACCTTGCGTGAGTAGTACATTGAGCAATTTTTACTTATTTCAAAGTAACAAACAAAATTTTAGGTGCATAACATTGTTATCTGAATCGCCCAAGCCATGCATATCTTTTAAAGTTATATCGAGCCACCTAAAAGTAACTGAAATCAGTTTTACACTTCTGCTTATAATTCATTGGGCAGCCATTGTAATTATGGTGGTCGTCCGTGACTGTTTATTGCTCCAAGGCTCCAATCAAAATAAACAAAATAGAACTCACCAGTAAGTTGATTGCATCAGGAATACCCAAACGTCTTAAGTGATTTAACTTCAGTGTGATAGGTAGAAGTCGAGTCGAGAACGATGAAATCTTGAATTATCTTCGAGGTAGAGTTTACCCACGTTTAGTGATCAGTGCGAGGAAAGGTAACTGTCAGCATATTCATGAATGCCAGTTTCGAAAACTATTCATGTACAGGTGAAGAATCAATTACCGTATACAGAAGAACCGGAGATAAGAAGAACTTGAATGAATCAACATCTTAGTTACGAAACTAGCAATAGTTGTGGAAACTTTAAATATATAAATAACAACCCGAATGGTGTACTACATTACGGAGACTTACCCCCTGTAGAGATGAGAGAGCATGTAGATTTTAAGGAAACCTAATGTCCGTATAAAACGAAAGACTATACTAGTATAGTATTAAGTAAATGTTCGGAAATTAAACCAGCACAATACTGAATATAACTTACAATGCTATTTTTTGTAAAAATTACAGAAAATATCCAAACACGTAGTTTCTTTAAAACGCTAACTAGACAAAATGGCGTTCTTAAAAGAAAAAAAGTTCACCTGTTCTAAATTTTCCTTTTTCCACCAATTGTAATGCTAGAATTTATCAAAAGTTTAAAATTTGTTGCAAATCTTAAGTATACCTTACACGGAGTTGCCACGTCTAACTTTTACAACCAGACATCGAATCGAAGTAAAGTGTTTTCCCTGCCAACCGGTACGAAAAGGTCCCCAAATGTGAGACAAAAGCACGGATACTAACTGAAACCGTACCAAACTCTCTAAATATAACGCTAAATAAGTGTAAAAATTAAATAAATATAACTGAAAATGCTTAAACTGTATGATCGATCGGGATTCAATCGACCTACTATTTTGTGAATGATTAACTAATATGAAACAGATCGCTTATAAACACTTTTATTGTGCAAATTAATATAAAAAAATAAAATCCTATGTAATAAATGAAATAAACTTAAAATATCCTGGGTAAATAATAACACAATAAAGAATGAAAATAAAATTTAATTCTGGTTTCCTTGATTCTATTGCGGTTGGGGACGACGCTGGTGAATCTCCGTCGTGCTCGTGTCGCCTTCTATGGGTGTAACTGTAAATCAGGTTAATTACACAAATGTTTCTTTATACCTGAAATAAGTTCAAAAAATGTTGAATTCGCAACAGGTTTGAGTTTGCTACTATTTGAATTAGTGTGGTTAGGACAAGGACCATGTGGTTTTGAAATTTGGGTCTTCTGAAGTTCTATATTTGCATGGGTGTAGTTGGATGATAGTGGACTGAGTGGGAATGATATAGCAGGGTATATACAGGAAGAGGGAAATATCGGCTTTAATTGTGATGATACTCAGGAGTGTAATTAAGGACAGGGGAAATCGTATGCGGAGCCTTAACTGCCAGCAACGAGTAAAGGGGTTTTTCTGTTTCAAGGGGGTTTGAGTGGCAGTAGCTAGACTTTCGGAGCCAGACTTCCGTCGAAATAACTACGTCGTTTGGAATAATTCAAAAGTCCACCTCGGTGTAAAAGCTGCGAAGTTCTTTGAATTATATTACCTTTCTCTTTTGTTGACGGTACTTGTATTCAATTGTATAGTTTCTAGAGGTCGCAATAATTAGTAATACAGGGCGATACCTCCGGAAAACTAAGCACTACGTACCTTAGGCCCGTTTACATACCGAACTCAGTACTAACAGCGGTCAAGGGCGTTTTATGTAAACGTAACTACGAAGAGGGTGGTTATAAGAATATATGATTAAGGGATATAAGTCGTCGATGATTGTAGTATTTAAAGAGGTGACAGGTTTGGGCATTTAACTAAGGAGGTTGGTATGCTCTGGCAGGACATGTAAATCAGGTTTTTGGTACAATAAAGGACGTTGGTCTGGTATGAGTGCAAGGTAATAATAATAATGGACAGGTCTGGTATTAAGGTAAAAGTGTAAGTAAAAGTCGAGTTAATAGTGAAGTGACGAATAGATGCGAGGTGGTCGGGTATTTATAGGGAAATGTAGAGAGTGGGAATAGGAATGGCAACTGATAACATTTATGAACAATAATAATACAGTTGTGAAAATAACTAGGAAATAAGGTTTGATAGAATTTGCACTACGCATTCACCTTTAGCATCGATTACCCTAATATTAATTTAACCTTTCGCGCAACACTATTGTATGTATTTTGTAAAAAAAGTGAATGGGTCCTTGATATTGACCATATTGACTATAATTCTTATAGGTAACCTACCATTAAAACATTATTCAAGAAAATACCTACCTAATTTGCGAATATGTTCCTTAAGATCAACAAGTCCACTACCTCTTTTCTCCAAAACGTTCATTAACCGTGTAAGTGTTACAACACTTTAACAATGACAAATTGCGTTGGAGCTTAACCAGATTTTCATTTACCCCTAAATAAATTTTATTTTCAACTATATCTCGCAATAGCTTAACAATTAACGTTAATTATACGCATGTGCCTTACAAATTTATTTTTTTGTTTTTAACAATGGAATAACACCACCACTTAGCATAACCTTACTCATAGATGCCTTCAAAGCTATCCAACAATATAAAAATATCAATCACACACTTGTATAACTTGTGATACGTAATAATAGACTTCTAACAAATATTTTACTTATTATAACTAATATCTAACTGCTCTTCACTCTAATACGGCTAAATTAATAATTTAAGTAAGTGTAGTAGTACTGTAGGTTTACATTTAAAATACTTGTCACAATTTCAATGTGGAGACAGGTATGAAACTGTTTTTTATATACTTATATGGGCACATAAACCTCATTCAAGCTCATATACCACAAACTTGTATATAACGTGTATTTGACTTTTAAAAAATTGTATATATAAACAGATCAATGCTATAAAGGGATATAGCACAGTAAGTAATACACAAAATGTCAAGGCCACTAAGTTACTTTTACATAAAACAGATATACGTTTATACTTCCTTTTTTGACTTTCTTTTCAATTCGCCAGGGGTGAAGACCACCAAAAATTGACGAAAAATGCCAGCGTATCAATTTTTCGGACTAATGACCTTGAGGTCATTAACCTTTAAAAAACTTTCCAAATTTTTTGGAGCCTTAAAAACAATTGGTGTGAATAACCAAAGTTTGAAGGTCGTTGACTTGAGAGTATACATTTATTGCCCGCTCCGCAGAGGACTTGTGCAAAGATTGAGGTCAATGAACCCAGAAATCAAGGTCAATTGAATCAGAAATTTACGTTAATGTTTTCAGATTCTCGAGTCATTGACGGCATTGAAGTGTTCAATGACCTGTTGAAACGAAGAAATAGAGGTTGTTGAAGCCCCAAATGGGCCGAAATTAAGGTCAGTGATCTTAAAAGTTGTGTATATATAACATTTGGTATTATATATCATATAATGAGTAATGACAATACAATGACATTTATACCTGTAACTTAGCATGGTTGCGGAATACTTTAACACGCTTTAATTCATTACCATTAGATTACGTTGCAATGGTATTCACAACAACTTCTTTACTATCTTTAATTATGTCGAGCAGGCGCATACACTGCGCTCGTTGACTATCTTTAGTTGGGTTTACCTAGAATACCTATTAACATCTCTTCCTAATTTTGCATTGAAATATTATTTCATGTGTTGATTTATTACTTCATTTACTGTAGTTCATGAACTCACGTTACGATTGTTACAGAGGAGTTTCATTCTTGTGGGAATTTTTTATTGCGTCAGTTAATTGAAGGAAGTACGGCCACTTGTTGGAAATTTTATTAATTTTAGTCACGATGGCTTTAACCAAGAAAAATTAAAACTTTATTTAAATATACTTGACAAACCCTCCATCTTGCATGATGTTTTGTTGCGACCACCGTTGAACAAGCCAATTGCAGAAGCGTCCCAGGCGCTCTTATATCCTCACAAACTCTATAAGTGACAGTGATGTAGAGGAAGAACTTTCGAAATACTTTGTGCGTGTTTAATAGTGTGCGAACGTACGTTCGTGCGAGAGCTTGCGCGTGCGTGCACATGCGACGTGCGTATGTGCATGTTTACGTGTACGTGTTTAAGCTTGTGCAAATAAAATTATAATTAAAATTATTTGATTTCTTTTAGGTTTTTAAGTTATCATGCCTATTAACATATGTCTGACAAGAATTTTTAAACGTCTGTTTGACATAGATGATTGTAAAAGAGGTTGCACAATTATACTGAAAAAATGTTATTAAAATTATTAAATTTTTTGTAATTTCCATATTGTAGGTTGGAAGGTCGCGTGGTGTCCCACACCAGATATTTTTTGATATTGTATTGGTAACTTGTTTCATATATGTAAGTTTTTGGAGATTAGAACGTATGGTGGGGTCCATTTTACCGTATAATAAAATATTTTGCTTGAATCAATTGAAAATAGTATTGTCCTCAATGACTTTCGATCCGTATTCTATACTTTCGGTTTCATTTTGTTGATTTTGTTCTTTAGGTAATGCTTCTTCAATGGGGTGGGGGAGGGGTGAGAATATTTTAGTCTTCTTCGCGTATTTTATTTTTATATAGAAATTCTGCTGGTAAGCGATTTTTTTTTGAATAATTATCGTTTCTGGTATATTTTGAATCGTTTTATTTCTTATTATTGGGAATTTTGCTAAGAGAGCCTCGTATGGTCTGACGCTGTATGTTTCTTTATTTGTTTCCGTTTTTGTAAGTAGTAAATAAGCTCGAGCAAGATAAATATTCATGTCTATTGATCATTTTATTCTCTTCCTATTTGCAGATGGTTCCTCTTGAGTAGTCACAACTGTTTTGCCGTGAAACACCTTCATCAGGTGGGGTGATGTTATTTCCAAGCATTGCCCTTTCTCTATTGAGTAAGTCGTTTGCTGCTTTCATAATAAAAAAACGCACGTTGTCTCGGTTTCATGAAATAAATCTAAATTATTGACAGTAAGCATAATAAAATGAATGTGGTATAAAAAAAGTTATTAAGCAGTGACTAAAAAATTATTAGCATTTCATTATTTATGTATATAAGGTAGCAATACATTTAATGCACCACATTCATTTTCTTAAATGATCTATATACAAAACTATAATATATTAAAGGTTCAAAACTTTGTTAAATATTAATGTCAATGAAGGTTGCTCCAACTTTTATTTTTGGTACTATATGTGATTTTAAGTTTAATTATAACGTTATGTTGCATATTGTCCTATACTATATTTTTCCTTGACAGAAAATTAAAAATTTAAGCCAAGTTTTACCTTTGTTACTATGTTTGATCTTAAGTGTAATTAATTACTCCTAAAAGTGGGCATTCAATGTTGGGAGAGCTAACAGAGCCATTACCGTTATTTATTATTACCCTTCAATTGAATAAAAGTAAAATTTGTAGGATGGAAACGTTAAGTTGTCACGGTTCGCGACAATAATAAAATAGATTTGATACATAAATATTAAATTAAATAACAAAGAACTAACTATAACTCTGAAATCTATATTAAAAATAATTGAAGCATTTGGTCGCAAATAAATAACACCAAGTCCGGTGAGTGGCGGGAGAGCCAGAAATCCCGTAGGTAGTAATCTGGTTGAAACGTGATGTGATCGAAGGGCATGTAAGTGAAAAAAATATATATGTACATACGTACCTTTAGATATTCATACAGTAAGTGTGCGCTCTATTATTTGTATCTATCTTGACTCTATATTTCTTTCTTACGTGTTAAGGCAGTAGACTAAAAACTGTCAGGTAGTAGGACGATACCGTTAGTAGGGAATGCCAGTAACCGATCTGCTCGCTATGGTATTACTCAAGATAACAATTCAATTACCTCGGATCGACCTGGCTACAAGTGGCGGTTAAGGTCGAAACAGACAGTCCCCGTTGCTGAGAACTGTGCAAGGAATGAATGACGAGTCGGTACGTGAAGCGTTGGAGGTATGCCTGGTAAAGAATGTGAAATTGCGAATGTAATGTACGAAAGACACCTTGATATTCTGTATGTATCGGAGACAAAGCGCAAAGGAAATAATGCTGGGAAATGGAAGATGGCAGCCTAGCACTATGGTCAGGAGTTGAGACTGAAGTGATGCATGGCGCAATAGGAGTTAGGATGATCGTAAGTGAAAGAGTGAAAAGATGAGTTAAACAGTACGAATTGGTATCTCCACGGGTAATGTGGGTTAGAATGAAAGTGGAGTTTCGAAGAATGTTTCATATTGCATGCTATGCACCGGTCAATGGAGAAAGAGACCAGGAGCGTGAGAACTTCTGGAATGAAGTAGAGAACGTGTTGAACGTATGTAAGCCAAACGAAAGAGTGACGATAGTGAGGCATACGAACGGATTGGTGGGTGTACGGAGAGAACATACTGAACGCGTTCTAGGAAAGTTTGGAGATCAGAGTCAATGAGAATGGTGAACGCCTGGTGAAGATCTGTGTGGAGAGAAGCCTGTTTGCATTTAGTACATGGTTTAAGCATAAAAATTCGCATGGTAAAGAGGCGAATCTGAAAGTATGATAGATTTGATAGTGTATGGTGAACGGCTCTGAAACCTGGTGAAAGACGCAAAAATAATGAGCGGATTGGAGTGTAGATCGGACCACTTTTTGGCTGTATCGAGAGTTTGTTTAGGGCAAAAGTGGCTCTGGAAAAGTAAAGCAAACGTAGTGCGAACGTTAAGAATTATGGTAGACTAACTAGTGGAGAATGGTGCGAGAATGAAATACGCAGATGCTATGAGTACAGAGTTGAATGTGAATGAAACAGTGTGGAACGAACACATAAAAGACACTGATGTTGAAAGTGCATCGATAAGCTTGAAAGCTGCGTTGCCAATTGTGCCATGCGGATATGTGGAAGAACGACTGTAGGTAGACAGAAAAAATGTCCTTGGTGAAATTAGTCGGTAAAAAGGCAGTATGTAAGAAAGAAGATGCATACATGGCAATAATTGCTGCTGACTGAGAAAAAGCGATTGTATAATATATACAGATTAAGAAACAAAGAAGCGAAGTAGGTAGTGAGGATACGTAAAGGGGAAGTGGTGGCTGTAGAAGGAGAGAAAATGCAGAATGATTTTGAGGGAAATAAAAAAACTTATGGAAATGGGTCATACAAAACGTTGCTCAAAACAGGACGCGTCAGGAGTAATGGATATGAACAATGAAATAGCATGTGACGATTGTGAAGTGAGGAAGTGCTGGCAAGAATATTTTACAAAGCTGTACAGTAGTGAGGAAAGCAATACGGAAGGGTTAAATAAGGAGACTGTAAAGGAGTGGTGAATGAAACTGAGAGGGATATTGGTGTAAATGCGGTAGAGAAAACGGTAGGAAGGTTGAAAAACGCCAAGGGAGAAGGCGTAGAAGAAATCACTGGTGAAATGCTAAAGTATGGAGGTGCAAAGCTTATACGAAGATTGTGTGAATAATTCAATGTACGTCTTAAGTGTGTAACAGCGTCGAGAGATTGGAAGAGTGCGATCATTGTACCACTGTGTAAGGGTAAGGCGATCGAAAAGTGTTTAAGTGTAAAAAGTAATCTGTACTGTGCGTTTGTAGATCTGAAGAAAGCTTACGACAGAGTGAATAGGGAGAAGCTGTGGGATATAGTAAATGAATATGGCGTAAATAAAGGTCTAATAAACGGAATTAGGGCAGTATACAACGGTAGTCGGGTATGTGTTAGGGTGAGAGGAGGTGTGAGTGAATACTTTAATATTTAGGTAGGAGTGCGACAAGACTGCGTGACGTAAATTTACGACTTCTGGTGCATGCAGATGGCAGTCTTATTAAGTGCAGGGCGGATGAGCTATAAACAACTCTGAGTAAGTTTGATACATTCTGTGAGAGCATGGACCTAAAGGTAAACGTGAACAAGAGGAAGATTATGGTGTTCAACCGGGAAGGTGGAAAGGAGAGTGGAGTATTTATTATGCAAGATGAAGTTGTGGAACAAGTGGACGAGCTGGTATATCTGGGTAGAATCTTTACTGCAGAAGGTACAATGGAGGGCGAGATTGGATGAAGGGTGAATGCTGAAAGGAAAGTGATTGGAAGTATGTGGGCCATAATGAGAAACGAAATCATGAGCCTAGTTGCGAAACGAGCAATCCATAATGGAGTGTTTGTCCCGTCAGTACTGTATGGAAGTGAGACATGGGTGTGTCAAAAAAAGCAAGCAAGAAAAATAAATGCCGTGGATATGCGATTCCTGAGAAGCGCATGTGGTAAAACGAGAAGGGACAAGATAAAGAATGAGTGCACAATGACGGAGTGTGGCGAGGAACAGACGATGATGGATTGATATAGAAGTAGTACATTACGTTGGTTTGGTCACATTGAGAGAAGATTAATGCAAGATTAACAAAACAAATATATGTGGGTGAGGTTAGAGGAAAGGCCGGGTCTGGTAGGCCGCGTAAAACTTGACTGAATGTAGTAGAATCTCTGATAAAGGAAAGATAAGGAGTTTTAAAAAGAAAAGGGCATGTCAGACACAATGTATGAATCTTGCGGAAGCTAGAGAGGTATGCGGAGATAGGAAAGCATGGATGAATGAAAAATAAATAAGAGGCAGGGATTGTTTTGACTACCTCACAAGGGAAGTTTAATGTCAATGTCATATAAAACAGGTGTTTAGAGTTTTCACATATGAGATAAATAAAAGAACCTATGTCCATAGTTGAAATCAAATCCGTATAAACTATAAGGACATAAATGTATATGTACATGCCATTTAAAACACAAACCTGTTTAAACTATACATCTTTTGCATGAAAGTTCTTCAATTCATTTCTTTTTTTGTAAAAATTGATGTTAGATTTACTTTTAAAATATAAATTGTATAATGACAAATTATTAGTATGTCATCTTAGTAAAAAAAATTCTGAAGCGTGCACATTTTATTTCATGATTATTTCATAACTATTCCATAATTTTGTTACTTGAATCATCAAATCTATGTTTAACTTTCAGATTAAGCTAAAACTGATGAACTTAAACGCAACAAATAAGCCAAAATAACTAATTTTAAATGAGTCTAAAATACCAATTTTATTGAAGCAAGGCGTAATTATGTTTAACTTTCAGATTAAGCAAAATTGTAAGGATCATAATGCTCCGTAAAAATATTGTAAAATTTATCTAAAATTGAAAATCCTTTTGTAAGAATATGTTTATTAATGTTTTTTGCTTCACACCGATTCTTGGTATACGCTCCGTAAATTATCCTTCTTGTTGATAATTAGATTTGTCTATCAATCCCGTTTATTGAGTTGTTGATTCCCAATGTTGGCCTAATGGTTTTGGATTCCTGTTAGCATAAAACAGTCTATCAATTAGACCTAACCTGATCCTTGTAACACCACTTGTTCAGAACGTGTTGAAGGGCTTTGTTAGCATAAAACTGTTTGTTTTAGTCTTAACCTGATTTGCATGCTCACATTGTTGTGAATTGTTATTTATTTGTTGTTTAATGTAATTTTATATCTGCTGTTGTTATAGGAATTTCCTCCGAATCTTCCTTGTAGCTCTTCGAGCGGCCAAATCTGCTTTTATTTAGAATATTTTACATGTCTAAGGAATTCTAATCCGTTACTATCAGCGAGTTATCCGTGGTTTATTTTAGCATTAGTAATGCGGTTAGTGAATCGTACCGGAATCCATTGGAAATTATTTTGTAATGTTGTTAACCCCAGGAATTCTAATATGTTCCCTATCAGCGAGTTATCCGTGTTTTTGTTTTGTAGCATTAGTAATGCGGTTAGTGAATCACAAACGATTATATATTTTGTGTTGGAATTTATGTCAATGTATTTTAATGCCTGCCATATTGCATTGAGCTCTGCTGTTAATACACTTGCTGATTTAGGCAAACTCCAAGAATATACATTTCCAATATAGAAGAAAGAACTTCCCACTCCTTATTTTGTTCTAGATCCGTCAGTATAAATTACGATTGCATTTTGGTAAGAGTGAATGACTTCATCAAATAGCCTAAGATAAACTGATTTATTTGTTTCAGATTTCCTGTGTCTGGTCAGTTCCAAATGGATTTTTGATGGTAGTTTGGTCCAAGGAGGGTCCTTTATCAAAGAGGTAGTGTATATGGTAGGTATAGCAGTATCTAATAGTTTGCTTAAGTCCATGTAACTTTTACCGGATGATTTAGTAATTGTAATCCGATGCTGATAAAGATCCTAAATATTCAAAATAGTTCTTATTTAGGTGGGTACTTTGTGACAAGACGTTAACGCCATAATTTAACAATAGTTGTTCTCTCCTTAGCTCTAAAGGAAGAGTTCCGGTTTCAGTATTCTAGGACGCATACTGGTTAGTGCGGTATGCTCCTAGTGATAGTCTTAAACTTGTCCCTTGTATGGAATGCAGCAGCCGCAAAGTCAACTTGCGTGCCGAACCATACGCGATTGCAGCATAATCTAGTTAAGGTAACACTATCGTCTTGTACAATTTTAATAAAATATTATGGTTCACTCTCC
This sequence comes from Vesta saturnalis, assembly GCA_036346205.1. Classification (NCBI taxonomy): domain Eukaryota; kingdom Metazoa; phylum Arthropoda; class Insecta; order Coleoptera; family Lampyridae; genus Vesta; species Vesta saturnalis. The sequence goes on from JARFJB010001104.1 coordinate 900,080, forward strand.
AAGTTATATTTGATACGGATTTGATTATATTAATAAATGTTTTTAAATGTTTACAGTTAAATTATGCACGTGCTGTTTACAGTTTAGCTTCTCATCGAAAGTCACACCTAAAAATTTATATGTAGGAACATATTCAATTGGGCTTCCTTACATTGTAAACGTTGGGTGTTCTGTACTGATCTCAGCCGACAGAAATGTGCACATTTTGTTTTTTGTGGGAAAAAAGTAAAGCCGAGTTGTGATGTTAAATTGTTAATAGCAACTAGAAAGAGTATCACACTTAAAGTGGGTCCTTGTGGGAAACCATTCTCTTGAGTATGATATTCGGAGTACCCATCTTCAACACACACTTTAAACTGGCGATTTTTAAGAAAGTTGCCTACAACGATTGGCAACTCTCCTTTTAAACCCCAATCATGTAATGTCTTTAATATCCTGTGTCGTCAAACGGTATCAAAAGCTTTTTGAATGTCAAAGAAAATTGCCACCAGATAGGTAAGACATTTGGTCTATTGTAGATTTGTTCTTTCGAAATCCAGATTGAACGCTGCCTAATAGGTTGTTGTTTTCTAGATACCACACAAGGCGTTTACTAACCATCTTTTCGGGTATTTTGCACATACAATTTGTTAAGGAGATAAGCCTGTAGTTGCTAGGGATCGTCATGTCTTTTTCTTATTTTGGGATAGGTATAACTATAGCTTCTCTCCATTGCTGTGGAAAAGATTTGTGTTTCCATATTTTGTTAATAATCTCTAGGAACTTCTGCTTTTGTTTGGCAGAAAGGTTTTTCATAAAGCCGTATGGAATTTCGTCTGGTCCTGGACTAATACCTTTTACTGTTTTTAGTGTTTCGTTTAATTCTTCAATTGTAAATAGTAAGTTGTAATTTAGCACATGAAAGGTATCGAAATTTAATGGTTGTTCTTGTATTGCCTTCAGGTGTTGAAATTCTATGCTGTAATTGCTTGTTAGGTTAATACTTTCAAAATAAGAAGAAAAGTATTTGGCAATACTATTTGACCCAATCACGTCATTTCTATTTGAGTGTAAGATGATTGACGAGTGTGCAAAGCGTTTACCTAGAATTAATCTGATTTTAAGCCATATCTCAGAAATCGTTGTTTGAGTGGTTATTGTTGTTATGTACTTGTGCCACGTTTCCTATTTGCTTTGTATAATTGTTCTTCTCGCCTTAGCTCGCAATGTTTTGGATTCGATTAATTTTTTGTGGTTGGGTATTTTTAAATAAATTAAATGCTTGCCTTTTTCTCGGACTATTTGTGCAACTTCTTCATTCCACCAAGGGACTACTTTATTATTTCTACAGCCACTAGTTTGGGGAACACTTTTATACACAGCCGATAGGATATTGTAGCAAAAACTTTCAATTATATCCGTTATGGGTTTGTCTAGGATGATGAAGTTGTCTGTTAGGCTCCTGAATAAATTCCAGTTCGCTCTATCAAGTTTCCACCTTTTTAGTCTATGGTATGTTTGATGATGATATGTGAATTCAACCGAAATAGGAAAATGACCTGTGAAATGATGATCTGTTAAACAGTTCCCCCTTAGTAGCGGTACTATTTGTGGGGAGCATATTGTTATCTCAATGGCTGAAAGACAATTTCCTTTAGAATTTAAGAATGTGCCTTCCCCACTGTTAATTGTTGCTAGTTCGTGTTCGTCGATTATTTGCTATATATTTTTCCCGCATGTCTGTGTGTGATGACCCCCAAAGTGAATTATGCGTATTGAAGTCCCCAGCTATTATGCTTGGGGGAGGAAGTTGCTATAATGTTGTTTAACTGCCTCATTTTCTAGTTTTGGTTTGACAAATACACGTTGCATACTGCGATCTTTATTGGAAACGCTAGTTGTACTGCAATCGCTTGTAAGTTGGACCTTATTGGAAAATTATTGAAAGGAATAGATTCCTTTACAAATGTTGCAACCCCGCCACGTGCTCGTTGAGCAGGGGTTACGTCTTGCCGTACACTGCTACAACCTCTTAAGTGAAACTTTTCTCCAGGTCTAAAATGTGTCTCTTGGAGACATATACACATCGGTTTTGTTTCCAAAATTAAGCGTTTCAGTCCGGGATAGTGTTTTACATCCGTTGCAGTTCCGTTGCATAATATTGTGTGGATTATTTATTATATGGGCCATTTGAACATTTAGTCTACTAAATTTTAGTTTAGGTTTTTTATGATTGGACAATAAAACACAAATTGGACATCAATTTGTATTATGAAATATAAAATATTGTTGAGAACATTAATATAAAATATCACAGATTTGACTAGAGAGGTTGTTAGTTAAGATAACATCGAACCTTTATGTTTTGTGGACGGTTTTATGGGTTTCCCCTTGGGCCATCTCTTGTTTTTCTTTGTCTTGTTCGAGCTTACCGAGGAGGCTTGACTTGTATCAGATTCGAACGTCTCGTCATTTTTATTGTGAGCTTCCCGTTTCCTTTTTTCAGAGGCGGTAAAGCTCTGGGGTGGACACAACAGAAGGAGTAAAGGTTGGAGTGGGTCCTTCTCCATTCCTTTTATAAGGATTGGTAAAACTTCCTTTACAACATTTTGAACACTTCTTGTTGCATTTTGCGTGATTTGAGCATAAGTGTTGGGAGTACTGTTCATGTTTATTTCTTTTATTGCTTCCGGATAGCCTATTTTGTGAAGAATCATAATCTCCGAACATGCTCTTCTTCGATATACTTTGGGCATTGTTTTAAGTTTGAATTGTGACCGTTATTGCAATTAACACATATATTATTGGAACAATTTCCCTCATGTTTGTCGTAACCGCATTTACAAAGTGCCTTTTTGTCGCATTTATGGCAGTGTGCCCTATCCTATGTCAATTAAAACACCTTGTAGGCATAGGGATGTACTGTCTTACTTCTAACCAGTAAAATGTTGCTTTTATCTTCTGGGGGACCGTAGGTTTGTTAATGGTTCAAATAAGTGTGGGAGTTTAAATTTTTTCTTTGCCTCTTAGCTGTGTTGTTCTTTTCACAGCAATAACACCTTCACCTGCGAGACCTTCTAATATCTCTTCCATGATACAGTTCAGAAAATATCTACACCACACAACTGTTCTACAAAAATATAAAAGATTATGTAGTTTTTTGTAACGTCATTCACACCAGTTATATTTATTGCCACATTCGTTTGGCTTGTGCTTCGGATACAGTTTCAACTAAAAGCTGCGTTTTTATCTTTTTTATGGTTTTCAAATTTTCTACAAACCATTTAATTTGTTATATATAGTAGAAGGATTATCTTTTTCAATTACCCAGAACTAAGGAACACGTTCCGTCTTTTCAGGGCTAAATGAAGAGTTTTGTTTTGCGGTAGATCTAATGAGACCGTTACCTTCTTCCATAAGGGAATGTAACCTTGTCGCGCCTAGATCAGTGGCATCGGTATGGCTGGTTGTAGGTTTTTCAGTTGGACCAGTACCAACGTTCATGTTTTCAGGCTTGGAGACCTCTGTAAGGGGGGGTTGATTTAAAACTCTCATGCAAATCCCACGAGTAGGGAACATCTATACGTCAACTATGGCAGTGGTCCCATACCATAGCAAGGCTTAACTGATTGCAACTAGAATCAGCCAGATATCTAGATGGCTTTGTTAACGACTAACTCCGCACAGTTATGCATCTCTCCAAACAGTAAGCAATAAAACAAAACATAGACAACAGACATGGCGACAATGAAGACTAACAACCTAAGATCTCGTAGCTTCACCACTGCTGGTAACAGTGGTTACTGAGCCTCCAACCACGTCAAGGTGGATCTCATCCTGGAGGGGGATTATTATTATTATTATTATTATTATTATTATTATTATTATTATTATTATTATTATTATTATTATTATTATTGTTATTATGTTATTGTTATTATTATTATTATTATTAATTTATTTGATTTTAATTTTTTTAATTTTAATTATTAATTTTCTATACGTATAAGCACTTAGGACGTTAGTATGTTTAAACAAGCTTTTAGATAGGTTAAATTTGATTATACAATACGTTTTTATTACAAGTGTGTTCTCATTTTGTATAATTGTGATGGTTATTACTATTCATTTTCATTAAAATAGTTTTTTTTCTCTTTTTTGCAACAACTGAACTCATTTTATTTAATGTTACTGTTTATGTTAAATCTTAGGCATTTTATTTATTTATGTAATCAATTTTCTTAATTCTTTATCTTAAGCGATGTACTACATTACTTTCTGATAGGATAACTTATTTATTTATTTATTTAACTATTTATTTTTTCTTTAAAATTGTCTTTGCATTAATTGAGTTCATTTCTAGCGTAAGCAAAATTTTCTTTCTGTTGCCAATTTACAAATGACAGTTAGTTTATATAATATTAATTTAGGTACCAACAGATACGTCTTTTGACTTTGTTGGGCCGTTTAACGTATGTATTTTTTTTTAAATAAACAAATTATCAAAATTATCAAAAATTATTATTATTGTTGTTATTATTGTTACATACGGCCTTTGCAGGCAAGTAAGCATAATGAATTGTATGTTTGACAACCAAGTAAGTATTTTGCACTTTTTTTTTTATGATTGTGGACCTGAACAGGCTAAATAAGGCCTATCGTACTAAAGCACTCAGGAACACTTAGGAGGATGAATAGAGGGATAATGAATTGAATAACTTTCAAATATATTTCATGTAAATATTATTTTATTCTCTTTCTAGGTGCTGTTTTTCTGGGTCTTGGACTGACTCATTTGAATATTATTATTATTTTGTGTTTGTGGACCGACATCTACAAACGGAAATATCAGCATATAAATATATATATATATATATATATATATATATATATATATATATATATATATATATATATATATATATATACCTAAACTAAAATTTAGTAGACTAAATGTTCAAATGGCCCATATAATAAATAATCCACACAATATTATGCAACGGAACTGCAACGGATGTAAAACACTATCCCGGACTGAAACGCTTAATTTTGGAAACAAAACCGATGTGTATATGTCTCAAGAGACACATTTTGACCTGGAGAAAAGTTTCATAAGAGGTTATAGCAGTGTACGGCAAGACGTAACCCCTGCTCAACGAGCACGTGGCGGGGTTGCAACATTTGTAAAGGAATCTATTCCTTTCAATAATTTTCCAATAAGGTCCAACTTACAAGCGATTGCAGTACAACTAGCGTTTCCAATAAAGATCGCAGTATGCAACGTGTATTTGTCAAACCAAAACTAGAAAATGAGGCAGTTAAACAACATTATAGCAACTTCCTCCCCCAAGCATAATAGCTGGGGACTTCAATACGCATAATTCACTTTGGGGGTCATCACACACAGACATGCGGGAAAAATATATAGCAAATAATCGACGAACACGAACTAGCAACAATTAACAGTGGGGAAGGCACATTCTTAAATTCTAAAGGAAATTGTCTTTCAGCCATTGAGATAACAATATGCTCCCACAAATAGTACCGCTACTAAGGGGGAACTGTTTAACAGATCATCATTTCACAGGTCATTTTCCTATTTCGGTTGAATTCACATATCATCATCAAACATACCATAGACTAAAAAGGTGGAAACTTGATAGAGCGAACTGGAATTTATTCAGGAGCCTAACAGACAACTTCATCATCCTAGACAAACCCATAACGGATATAATTGAAAGTTTTTGCTACAATATCCTATCGGCTGTGTATAAAAGTGTTCCCCAAACTAGTGGCTGTAGAAATAATAAAGTAGTCCCTTGGTGGAATGAAGAAGTTGCACAAATAGTCCGAGAAAAAAGGCAAGCATTTAATTTATTTAAAAAATACCCAACCACAAAAAAATTAATCGAATCCAAAACATTGCGAGCTAAGGCGAGAAGAACAATTATACAAAGCAAATAGGAAACGTGGCACAAGTACATAACAACAATAACCACTCAAACAACGATTTCTGAGATATGGCTTAAAATCAGATTAATTCTAGGTAAACGCTTTGCACACTCGTCAATCATCTTACACTCAAATAGAAATGACGTGATTGGGTCAAATAGTATTGCCAAATACTTTTCTTCTTATTTTGAAAGTATTAACCTAACAAGCAATTACAGCATAGAATTTCAACACCTGAAGGCAATACAAGAACAACCATTAAATTTCGATACCTTTCATGCTAAATTACAACTTACTATTTACAATTGAAGAATTAAACGAAACACTAAAAACAGTAAAAGGTATTAGTCCAGGACCAGACGAAATTCCATACGGCTTTATGAAAAACCTTTCTGCCAAACAAAAGCAGAAGTTCCTAGAGATTATTAACAAAATATGGAAACACAAATCTTTTCCACAGCAATGGAGAAGCTATAGTTATACCTATCCCAAAATAAGAAAAGACATGACGATCCCTAGCAACTACAGGCTTATCTCCTTAACAAATTGTATGTGCAAAATACCGAAAAGATGGTTAGTAAACGCCTTTGTGGTATCTAGAAAACAACAACCTATTAGGCAGCGTTCAATCATATATATATATATATATATATATATATATATATATATATGTTAATTTTCAGGTTTCCGCAGTGCTGGATATGAAGTTCAGTTCGAGTTACCAGGAGCAGAACACGAAGACATGAAAATGGCAGATGAAATTATGCCGAAACGTCGTCATTTCAACATCGGTTCTTTTAAGAACCATGGAGAGAATCTACGAGACCAAGCCCGGAAGAACATCAACTTATATATATATATATATATATATATATATATATATATATATATATATATATATATATATATATATATATATATATCAACTACTAATGGTTATTAGCATTATTATTAGTATTATTATTGTTACGAATTTGACATTCAAAGCCCTGTAAGGACTTCACCCAGCTTGTACCCACCGCCGGGTACAAAGATAAGGCTTATTATTATTATTATTATAGATTTTAAAATGTTGCCAATTTTCAATAGAACGCAAGTAACGTCTTGGGTGTGAAATACGTAAAATAAAATAATATTTAATAGTACAATAATAGTACATGTGTGAAATTGCAAAAAAAAGACGAAACCTTTAAATAATTAAAAAATTTTTGCCAGAGATAATATCATATATTCCATGCAATTAGATTTTTCCACTTTGTAGGTTGGAAGGTCAAGTGTTGTTCACCACCAAATTTTCTTTTAATTTTTTAAGGTATTTGTACATTTATTACACAGTAGTTTTGTGTCGGAGTGTTTAGAGCTGATTTTATATGATTTTGTCCTGAATTAAAATATGACATTAGAATTTGCCTAGCAGATCAAGTTTCTAAGATATACCATTTTAGTTATTAAAGTTATTATCATGTGAGTATCCCATCTTCTTTGGTAGCGGTCCTCCATTGTAGCAATATCCTGGTGAAATCTTACATCTTGTTCCTCACTGGTGTCTCCTAAATTTTCAGGAAAACGGTCTAAGTGGCTGTGTAAATGATGAACCTTAATGTTCATGTTACACCCAAGGGATCTGAAACTGTGAAGCACTTTCTTTACCTGGTCAACATAGTTGTCAGCTTTGCGTTTGCCCAGAAAATTTTAAACAACTCAACAAATGAAGTCCAGGCTTTTTTGTCGGGCTGATTCATGGAATTTACAAAGGCAGGATCCTTAATGAATTGTGCACCGTCAAGTAGTCCTGTTTTAATTTTCTGTGCACTTAACTGGGGCATTTTTTCCGTATGTGTGCAAAGCAACGTCGGTTCTTGTCGAGACCCTTTACAAATTGTTTCATTAGGTATAGCTTTATATGTAGTGGAGGAAGGATGACTTTCTCTCGTTCAATCAAGAGGTCGTTAACAACATTATTTTCCCCAACAACCACGTTTTATCTCACATGCCACTATTTTCTAACCCAATGGTCGTTTTTGTCTACTATCTCACAGGCACAAGAAACAAGGATATTTCGTGTAGCCACTTTGCTGCCCAAGAAGAAAGTTTACCATGGGTCCACACAAATCACCCATTGATGTTAATGATACCTTATCCTCTCTGAGACCAATTTTGTGGTATCATACTCTTCCTTCAATTTTCTTGAGTGAGCAATAGGAACTGAACCATACTTGTTCCCGTTATGTAAAAGGATACATTTCAAACTTCGCTTTGAGCTTTCCATAAATAGGCGCCAGTCATCTGCTAAATATTCAGAAAAGCCCATGTTTTTGAGAAGACCTCCAATATCTTTACAGAAGACAAGGTTTTCTTCTTCAGAGAAAAAGGGTAACAGGACCTTTTCTCTCGTTCGGTAAAAGGTAATTTTGGTTACTTCTTCAAGGAACTTTTTGTCATTCAACCTGGAGGCCAGTAACTAAGAAGCTACTTTTGATAGATTGAGATCTTTGGTGAGGTCATTTAACTCGTTCTGATTGAAACGTTGAGGAATTGATGACATCCCCTCATAGTCACTGTCATCTTCATTAGTATCAGACAGGTCATCAGTGGGGAGTTCTTCCTCATAGAGCTCTGGTAAGTGGTGAAACGTTAGAATAGGAACTTCATCTGAGTGAGGGACCGGACGTCTTGCAGAGACTATATCTGGATGACTCCATTTGCTACGGTTATTCCGATTGAGTCCAAAAATATTTACAACACAAGAGTAACAGTCATCGAAGTAGTTTTTAGGCTCCCTCCAAACCATTGGTATGCCAAATTTTAGAGTTTTTGTTTTTCCGGGAATCCACTGTCGTATATGTTCTATGCATGTTTTACACACCTGGTGCAGAGCCCAGGTTTTATCCTGATCACCAAGCCTAACACCAAAATAAGCGAGATAAGCTCGCTTTAGAAAGTCAGTAACAGTTTCTTATTTTCCTTCAACATGTATTCTTCACATAAGTAGCAAAACACATCAGGACGATTCACACAGCTTCTTCTACTTGAACTCATTTTATTTCTATTTAACAACACAGTTCGAGTTAGGTTAACTCTTTAGTTTAGTCTTACCTAAACAAAAATCTGACGTGCGACGCACTACGATCTATTCTGCACAGCAATAACTCACAAACTAACCTCAACACTATAGCAGTGAAGATCACTCACAGTTACAGTAATACGTATACCATCTAGCGGGCGTTAGTGCAACTAACCAGACTGCAATAACTGGTTCTCTCTGCCGTGTTCTGTCACATTACGTTTTAGGGATATTGTCACTTTCCTTTTTATACAAATTGCATTAAAATGCTAATTACAAATGAAAAATAAAGTAATACTATACACGTTATAGTATATTATTTAACGAGCGTATGATGTAGTCTGATGATATCACTCGCCGTAAGCGGCTGGTGTTATAATCATCCTCGTTTATTACGGCCCATTACACGCGAGTCAAATACTATACAGTGTTCGCTAAAAAGTTGATTTCATATGGGAAACTATTTTTAGAGTTTTTTATTTTCCGAAAAATTTTATTTTTAGTAGTGCTCAAAGAGAAAATATTTTGACGTTAATAAGGTTTGAGTTTTATTTTTAGAGCGTGCAAAAATTATAAAAGACACGAATTTAAGTTCTATCAAATCAAAAATGTCTCAACCGGAAAATTAGAGAGCTTTAAAATATCAAAAAATTTTAATATAAGGTTTGTTCTAATAAAAATCATAAACCGGTCAGTGCCAATTAAATTTGTGAAAAATAGTCAAAAACAGTTTGAAAATTAGCATTTGAAAAATAAGATTGACGTTGACTAGTTTCTAATTTTTGTTGGAATAGACCTAGTTATTATAATTTTATGATTTATTAATTAAATTAATTATAAGATTAGGGCAGTTATTAAAATTCATTGTAATAGGTGTAGTACCAATACTAACGTCGGTGGTATAATTAGTAATGGAAAAATTATCATTATTCCTAAAATTCATTTTTATTCGTTTGAACACACAAAATACTTGATGAGAAAGTGCAATTTTCATATTTATGTCAACACATATTTATGTTGACATTTCTCCTTTTCATAGTAACTGCAATGCCTCGCTTGGTGGTTAGTTATTAAAATATATTTTCAATCAACAAAGACATTCAACGTATTCTCGAATGGGGAAGCAATATTCTAGTTAAATTTAATGCTAACAAAACTCAGTGTTGCCTTATGTCCGCCAAAAAAGATCGATCATTTCCTGTTGTAAGTATTAATGACTCAGTTCTTAAGTTTTCAGGCTCTATTACTCTATTGTGTATGACTGTATCTTCAAATCTCTCATGGATTGACCATCTTCTGTCAGCTACCAAAACATCTGCTCGTAAAATAGGCTTTTTGTACAGATCTAAGCAGTACCTTACCTCTCGACAACTCCTTCTGCTGTATAAGGCCCAAATTCGGCCTCATCTGGAATATAATTCTCACCTTTGGGTTAGTGCTCCCCAATACGCTCTCGATATCGTTCATCGTATCCAAAAGAGAGCGATTAGGCTTATAAATGACCCGTCCCTAACTTCTCACATACAGTCCCTTGAGTATAGAAGGATGGTTTCAGTTCTTTCTTTGTATTATCGTTATTACAACGGCTATTGTGCTGCTGAATTATATTCTTTGATACCATCTCGGGCTATCTTTGCTAGAAACACTCGGTTCGCTCATTCACATCATCAGTATGCAGTACAAATCTCCACTTGTCGTACCAAACGGGCGCAATCCACATTGTTCTACACGGCTTCTAAACTCTGGAATGATCTCTCTAGTTCCTGTTTTCCTCTCACTTATGATATGAGAAAATTTAAGGTAGCTGTTCATTATCCCTCTATCCATCTTCCTAAGTGTTCCTGAGTGCTTTAGCACGATAGGCCTAATTTAGCCTGTTCAGGTCCACAATCATAAAAAAAAAATATTTATCTACAATCATTTAATAATAAACATATAATACTAATATGCTATCCATAATACAACATGTGTAATTATTATTACTCATAAAACAACAATTGTAATTATAAATTCGTAATAATCCAAGAGCCACAATAGCTATTTGTGTATTAAGAGCGCAAAATGATATATTGTCGATTGAAAGAGACATTTGCCGCGCGACGAAGGAGCGCGGCAATCTCTTGAAATCGACAATGAATTTGCGCTCGAATTACACACATGATTTTTTCTACAATCGAGCAGTTTAGATATATCCAAAAATTTATTTAATTTGATCAATGAAAAAAATTTTTCATTCAAATGAAAAATGTCATTTACTCGTTGTCATTGGATACTCTGAGCAATGCATATCTGATTTATAGTTAATAATTGGGAGAGCGAGCGTTTTTTTTATTTAGTCGCTTATAAGCGACAAAGTGACATTCCTCGGAAAAGATGACGTTTGCGTTGTCAAATACGAGCGCAAATGCCTACTTTGGATATCGATTGTAGAAAAATATATTATAATAACTAACCGCCACGCGATACATTGCCGTTACTATGAAAACGAGAATGTCAACATAAATATGTGTTGGCGTAAATGTGAATATTGCACTTTCTCGTTAAGTATTTTGTGTGTTTAAACGAATAAAAATGAATTTTAGAAATAATGATAATTTTTCCATTACTAATGACACCACCGACGTTAGTATTGGTACTACACCTATTACAATGAATTTTAATAACTGCCCTAATCTTACAATTAATTTAGTAAATAAATCATAAAATTATAATAACCAGGTCTATTCCAACAAAAATTAGATCAACGTCAATCTTATTTTTCTAATACTAATTTTCAAACTGTGTTTGACTATTTTTCACAAATTTCATTGACACTGACCGGTTTATGATTTTTATTAGAACAAACCTTATATAAACATTTATTGATAATCTTTTAAAGCTCTTTAATTTTCCACTTGAGATATTTTTGATTTGATTAAAATTTGACTAAAATTGTCTTTTCTAATTTTGCACGCTCTAAAAATAAAACTCAGACCTTAACGTCAAAATATTTTCTCTATGAGCACTGTTAAAAATAAAATTTATCGAAAAATAAAAAACATATTAAATCAACGTTTTGGCGAACACTGTATAAATGGATGGTTGTAGATAAAATATAGTATTTGACTCGCGTATAATGGGCAATAATAAACTCTGATGATTATATCACTCGCCGCGAGCGGCTCGTGTTATAACCATCCTCGTTTATTATGGCCTACATTATACGCTCGTTAAATAATATACTATTGTAGCTCTTGGATTATTACGAATTTATAATTACACTTGTTGTATTATGCATAGCATAATACTCTTACTATCATAGGTATTATGCGTTTATTATTAAATGGTTTTAGATAAATACTTTTATTCAATAGCTTTAAAAGAATGGCTAATAAAAAACAATATGATTATAAAAAATGTTATTAAAAACGTTTATTTAAAAAAGTAGAGCTGATAGAGGAAAAAAATTAAATTCGGCACCCAAAATAAAACTAAAATCAGTTCGAAAATCCTAGGCACAATTTTTTTTTTGTAGACCTGTGTTATTCATATACAAACTATTTTACATTCTTGTCAGATAAATTATATTCAATTACAATAAATACAATATACCTATAATCTTTCCCATGTTATGAAAATGAAAATTTGTTAGGATCTAAGTTTAATTTTACTTTAAAAAATCTTTAGTACGTATAAGTATATTTTTAATAACCTGGCTAAACAGATAAAACTGGTTTCTTAAATACCAACATATTTTATAGTCAATATTCATAACTAGGGCTTTCTCGAGACATACAGCATTTGTTTAACAAAAATTAAACCGTTTTCTCAGTGCGTATACATATACAATCAATAGAAAATCGTTGTCATTGGTAACGAGTTATAAAGTAATTTCCGGCTTTGTTCCGAATAAACTTTTCCTCGTGAAAAAAGAAGCGCAAAAGTTCACGTTCAATAGCAATTCTAGAAAAAGATGTTATCGGATCAGTAGCTCATCTATATTTACATCATTGAGTTAGTGCTTCACAAAAATAAAAGTTTTACGACTTATGAGTAGTGATTGAATATTTAAAATCGAGTTTTTTATAATTCTTTGTTTAATACAGTTTATCATTAACTGTTTATAGAATATTACTAGTGAGTTACAAGGGATGAAATCGAACATGTTACATTTCTTAAAAAATATTTCCTTTTTCTGTATTGTGTTGCCATATAAATTTATGCATTACACATGTTGAAATGTTTTTTTTTATTTTCTTGTCGACATATTTTGCAGTACGTACAAGAATAGTGTCGGTGTTTGAAAAGCACATCGTAAAACATCGTTTACACCTACGGAACATAAATCAACTATCACATGTTTGATAAAAACATTATTGACATAACAGTAACACGTTTATAACAAGTTTAAAATATCTGGTATGGAATAATATACATCTTTCCAATCTACAAAGTGGAAATTAAAAGAAATGAAATAATTTTAATAATAATCTTTTTGGGTTAATTATACAACCTCTTTTTTAATACGTTTACATCCAAAATAGGCAACATTGTAAACACAAAATCAATAACTATGTCCGATGGACTTTTAGAAACTTCATGTCAGATAGAGGTTAATACTCATCTAGATGCTAACAATTCCAAAGCATATACTTTAAGCATTTTCAATGTTATTTAATTAACTTTTAGACTTACTATAAGTTTTTTGTATGAACGAATAAGTTCAAAAGTAAATATGTAATTAAAAATTATTATTAATTTTATTAAATACTAAAATAAAAAGTTTACCTCCAGTAGGATTTGAACCTATGACCTTACTTTGCTAGAGTACTCTAGCAAAGTGCAGGTCGTAGGTTCAAATCCTACTCAAGGTAAACTTTTATTTATGTATTTAATAAAATTAACAATAATTTTTAATTAAATTTTTAGACTTATTTGATTGTGTAAAGATTGTAAAATTAGATCTTTAAAAAATATATTTACACATTTTGCTGTCTAGTTGGCGGTTATTCAGATATTGAACCACTTTGAACCAATACTTAAATTCTACCTTAGGAATTTTAGCCACTAAATTACAGCTCGCATAACCAGAAATGATTAGGAGGTCAGATGCACATTCGTCCGTTTTCAAATACTCCACTCGCGGTAATTCAAGAATTTCAGTAGCGTCACAGGTAATTGTTTCAAGTGTATCACACGTGATTGTATAACTAAGGTTACGTATATAAACATAATTAGCACCTCGAGTGTCGTGTTAAAAATATTATGTTTGTATTGTTAGTGGCTTCTTCAAACACAAAGTTATATAAAATACGTGGATAATCATTTCCTTAAAATTGAAATTGGAAGATTCTTCGCAGAAATGGTTTAAAACCGCACCATATCCAACCCGTTCAAAATCTTCACGAAGGTGATTATGATCAGCGATTGCAATTTTCCCATTGGATAAACAGAAATCGTATATTTTACAAACATATTTTATTTACTGATGAGGCTCAGTTCACTCGTAAAGGAGTAAATAACTGTCACAACGAACATCGCTGTCAGATAAAAATTCGCACGCCGCGGTGGAAAGCAACTTTCAACATAGATTCAGCGTTAACGTGTGATGACATGTTTAATAATTAAGTACTAGGTCTATTTGTTCTACAAAGCTTCTGACCGGAGACAGGCATTTAGATTGTTTAGAAAATCTATTGGAGGATGTGATAAATTATCTAAATAATTGGTTTCCACAAAGATGGATTTGCCTTAGGGGTTTTCAGAATTGACCACTAAGATCAACTGACCTCATTCTTCCTGATTATTGCCTTTGGGGATGACTGAAGGCATTAGTTTATAAATCAAAAGTAAACACAAAAGAGGCACTAATCGATCGAATAACTTAACTGTGCACCACTCGTCAGAGCACTTCAATATGCTAGCCGTGAAATATAGAAACGAGGCAAACGGTGGTATTTTTGAGAATTCTATTAATTAGTTTGTATTTTATGTTACTAAATAAACACTTTTCATTCTTAATACATTACAATAATTTTTCTTGACTAACATATATTTTCGATAATACCTAAGTAATAGATATTGATACTTGACTATATGTTCATTAAACTTTTTTTGTTTGCTTTGGTTTCCTAAATACATCCAAATAGAGGTAGTTCCTCACGAATCACCCATAATTATTAACATATCGGCACCAACGGTAGTGCGATTCATTCTTCTTGATTGAAATTTATTTTTAATAATAACTCAGTAACAGGTGACATTTGAAAATTGCTAGGTACAATACACGTGCTACATTACAGATATCCCATCAACTAACCATTTAACTTGTCACTTAAGCGTTACTTGGAGCTGCTTCTAGCTATATAATGACGGAGTACATCTTCAATGCTAGTTCATTCATAACGAAACTCATGAATTCATGGTATCCCAAACCATAACTTAGGCAATTGTTACTGATCACTCACAATGACAACGGAAATTTTCAGTAAGTCTCCGCAAGCCTCAATATTTAATAGATTTACATTAATCAAATCATCAGAACTCTGCATACACGCTCTGGCACGGTGTAAACTTATTGGTCACCTAGCGTATTTCATTTTTTTACCCTAAATACAAATGTAGCTGTAATTTCCCACATTCAGATTTTTTTTTAAATAAATATATACAAATTTTAATTTTAATTTTATTTACTCGTAGAAAGTGCAGTGCACTAAAAAGGCGAATATAATGTATTTATTCGCACTAAAATCTGACTAAAAATAAAAGTGTGGGGCGTTAATATTATAAACATGTGACGGAGAAAAATGAATTATAATGAGCGCCCCACGCTTTTATTTTTAGTCGTAAAAATTTTTGATCACATTTTGGGCAAAGGAAAAAAATATTTTCTATTTTTTAGTGCACCTTGTACGCGTAAATAAAGGCGTGCCTTTTAAAAAAGTTTATTTTTACATAGTATTATTTTCTTCTGCTTTTTAGTCTTGACAATTATTTAAATCGAGTTATCGGTCATGCTACACCTATTTTTTTAATCCATGATCTATGATTTAATTAAGTCATAATTTGTTTAAAATTATTATGATTTAATTTACAAATAAGGTTTTTTTGAGATTCCAATTTTCATTAAGTATGTCCGTTTGAAAATGACTGAAATTTATTTTTGTTTACTATACCAATGGCATGAAACTAGTTTTAAATAAAAGCGTGTAAAAATAAACTTTTATTATGCATTAAACAAATATAATAATTATTTTCCTGAAAACTAAAAAAAATAGTCACATCGTTAATACAATAAAACAGGAAAAAAAGACTACTTGCGGTGTTCTCAAGCGGTCACCAAACCAAGTACTGACCGCGCCCGACGTTGGTTAAGTTCAGTGATCATATGAGAACCTCTCAACTCAAGTTAACAAATAACAAATTTATTTACACATTTTACATAATACACCGGTGCTTTCAACGTGGTCATATTAAAGATATTTATGTTAGTCATAGTTCAATTAAGCACGTTTATGAACCGTAAATGCTAAAATATTGTATTTCCATCGGGAATGCAAGTAGTGGTTAAGGGCCGGTTCTGGACCAATTCAAGGTCACTCGCCCTCTGGTGGTGAGAAATGTAAGCTTTTGGATCTCTTCAAGGTCAAACTTTTGGCGGGAAATTTAAAGTTTTGGAGCTCGCTAGTAATAGAAATTGCAATGTCATCATCATCATCATCATATTGCAAGGTCACTTTGCGGTCAAACGTTTTGGCGGGAAATGTGTATGTGAAGGTCAAAAGCCAAAAATAGAAATTGCAATGTCATCATCCTATTAACATTCTTAAAAGTCTAAAAACAGAGTGGTCAAGGTCAATGATTATTGACCTGTACGGGTATCGTATGACATTTCTTAGTTTGTAATAAAAGGCTTTCTTTGCGTGTGCACGATTCAGTAAGCTTTTTATAGGCAAACATGACGAAAGTAATGCATGAAGCAGCTACCCCTAATGTAAATGCTACCCCTAGTAGGTGATAGAAATATTTTTTAAGCAGATTTTTCTAAGTTCCAGCCTTTTCAAACAAAAAAAATAAATTTTTCTCGGCCAGAATTTGCCAACAGTAAATTAATAAAACCCCATCTGTCCCTATCGACTTTTCAACGTATCTAATACATATATCAAATTGGAGCAGCTACCCCTAATGTAAAAGCTATCTCTTGTAGGTGGTAGAAATATTTTTTAAGTAGATTTTTCTAAGTTCCAGTCTTTTCAAACAAAAAAATCAATTTTTCTCGAAAACGGGCCAGAATTTGCCAAAAATAAATTAAAAACCCCCCATCTCCCCCTGTCGACCTTTCAACTTATCTAATACATATATCGAATTGGGACAGCTACCCCTAATGTAAAATCTACCCCTAGTAGGTGATAGAAGTATTTTTTAAGCAGATTTTTCTAACTTTCAGCCTTTTCAAACAAAAAAATCAATTTTTCTCGAAAACGGGGCGGAATTCTCCCCTTGTTGACTTTTCAACGTGTCTAACACATACAGGGTGGCGCATTAGTGTGACAAAGCCCCATATCTCTTTTATTTAAAGAGATACAAAAAAAATTAAATACAAAAGTTGTAAGATATGTTCCGGTGGATATTCCAAAAATATTTTTAATTATACAGGGTAGATCATAAAAGCTTAGAACTAATTTTTAATTTTTTTTTAAATAGAAAACTTTATCTATTATTACATATTTAGATTCTATATACAGTTTTAGATACATTTTATGTATAATGTCCTATACCTAAATCTAACCGTTTTTGACAAATTTCAAATTTTTTGTCAAAAATGACGTTTGCAGGCCAAAACATAGGTGGAAATCTTTTCTAAACGAAACCTTTATCAATTAGTTATGGTTGGTTTTCTTGGAAATGGGGACCTACTCTAATGGGCTGTATCGATATTTTTGTTATACATTCATACAGGGTGATCAAAATGGACAATAAAAGTAGATTCAAAAAACCTATAAAGTCATTTTTTTAAATGGAAACCACCTATTTTTTAATTCTATCTTATTTAGCATTAAAAATAAGGGTGACTTTGTATAAGATGTATATTCCAAAAATTGTAGTTTTGAAATAATGACAATTTAACATTTTTTATTGTAAAAGGCTATACGGCTTTCAAGTTTTGTTGTTAGTTGGCCGTGACGGCGAGCGCGGCGAAACAAACAAAATCGAGCACTTCAGATCGAAATATTACAATTTATTGAACCCCACATAAATAATTATTTTATTAAACGAACTTAAAGTAGAGACAATATTTTTTTGATTCAACAAATTATGTCCTAATCCTAATCATAAACTTAACACCTCTAATGTAACTAAACTTGTAACTAATTATACAAATAAAAGTACTAGAAACACGTCAAATACGTACTGCCCAATAAGTTGTTCGAAATTTCCACCTCTTTCTTGAATACACAATGCAATACGTCTCTCAAATTCGCTGCTTAAATTTCTACACATTTCAACGCTAATGTTTTGAAAACAGTTTCTCATCCTAATCTTCATGTCTTCCTTTGTTGTAGGCGGTATTTACAAACCTGCTCTTTGACGTACCCCCATTTGCTAAAGTCCATTTTAGTAAGATCTGGGGATCTAGCAGGCCAAGCAACAGGCACTCCCCTCCCAATCCAACATTTTGGATACCTAGCATTTAATAAAGTTATTATCGGACCTGTATGATGTACTGAGGCCCCATCATGAAGAAACCACATTTCTTGTTGCGTATTCTGTGGCACTTGACGCAACAAATTAGGTAGATGGTTTTGCAGAAAGTCTAAGTATACTTCCCCTGTTACTCGTTGATCAAAAAAATATGGTCCAATTCCATGATTACCGACAACACCTCCCCAAACATTTAAAGATCATCTAGTTTGAGAAATATATCTTACAAAATGTGGATTTTCGGTAGAATAGTAATGAAAATTGTGCCTGTTTACACTTCCGTTTCTGTAAAATGTGGCCTCATCTGTAAATAAAATCAAATTAACAAAATTTTTTTGTTGGTTTATTTTGTTTTGAGCCCATTGACAAAATTCCAGTCCTCTTAGATAATCTTCAGGAACCATCTCTTGAGGTAGTTGAATGTGATAGGGGTGCATTTTTTGAGACTTCAATATCCGCTGTACCGTACGTCGTTCAACACCAAGCTGCTGAGAAATGGGTCGTTGTCCAATATATGGATTTTCGGTAACTGTTAATAGTACATTTCATTGATTTTCCTCAGTCTGTGCACGTTTTTCCCAAGTATTTTTTTCATATAACACATTGCCAATTCTTTCAAAACGCTCCAAAAGCTTCTTTCAGGTTGTCGTCTCTATGGAAACGGATGTTGATACAGTCTTCTTGCTAAGAGCGTATTCTTATCACTAGCTCCTAAAGCAAAAATCATATCAACCATCTCGGCTTGCGAAAAATTTATTATTTACAATTTTAATTCAAGTTTTAAATCAATTTGCTATAAAATACACTAATGCATCACACAAATTATCAACTGACAATAAATAATGACGTTTCTGATGGTCTCTATTATTTTTATATGCTACGCCTCGCCGTAACGGCCAACTAACAACAATACTTGAAATCCGTATAGCCTTTTTACAATAAAAAAATGTTAAATTGTCATTATTTCAAAAACTACAATTTTTTGGAATATACACTCTTATACAAAGTCACCCTTATTTTTAATGCTAAATAAGATAGAATTAAAAAAATAGGGGGTTTCCATTAAAAAAAATGACTTTGTAGGGTTTCTTAAATCTACTTCTTATTACCCATTTTTGATCACCCTGTATGAATGTATTACAAAAATATCAATACAGCCCATTAGAGTAGGTCTCCATTTCGAAGGAAACCAACCATACCTAATTGATAAAGGCTTCGTTTAGAAACGATTTCCACCTATGTTTTGGCCTGCAAACGTCATATTTGACAAAAAATTTGAAATTTGTCAAAAACGGTTAGACTTAGGTGTAGGACATTGTGTGTCTAAAATTGTATGTAAAATCTAAATATGTAATAATATACAGGGTTTTCTATTTAAAAAAAAATTTAAATTACTTCTAAGCTTTTATGATCTACCCTGTATAATTAAAAATGTTTTAGGAATATGCACCAGAACATATCTTACAACTTTTGTGTTTAATTTTTTGTTGTATCTCTTTTAATAAAGGAGATATGGGACTTTGTCACACTAATGCGCCACTCTGTACATCAAATTGGGGCAGCTACCCCTAATGTAAAAGCTACCTCTAGTAGGTGATAGAGACATTTTTAAGCAGATTTTCTCAGCCTTTTCAAACAAAAAAATCAATTTTTCTCGAAAACGGGCCAGAATTTGCCAAAAATAAATTAAAAAACCCCCCATCTCCTCCTGTCGACTTTTCAAAGTATCTAACACATATATCAAATTGGGGCAGCTACTCCTAGTAGGCGATAGAAATATTTTTCAAGAAATTTTTCCAAGTTCAGCCTTTTCAAACGAAAAACTCTACATTTAAAGCTAAAAATAGAAATTGCAAGGTCATCGTCATCATCATCATGATCATATTACAATTCTTAGAAATCTAAAAATAGAGTTTTCAAGGTCAAAAAGTAATGACCTGCAGGGGTATCATATCAAATTTCTTAGAAATCTAAAAATAGAATCAGTTCATGTAAACATGAAGAATGATAGGTTGTTATGTATGTATGTATGTATGCTAAAATGTAGATCAAGGTCAAATGGTACTTAGGTTGACTAAATGGTGTGAAGGTGAAACAGTTTTCTAAACTAAAAGTAGGGCAAGGTGGGTATTTAACAAGTTTAAACATGTAAGAATTTAAAGCCAAAAATAGAAATTGCTAGGCCGTCATATTACAACTCTTAGAAATCTAAATATAGAGTTTTCAAGGCCAAAGAGTAATAATCTGCAGGTATATCACATTACATTTCTTAGAAATATAAAAATAGTATCAGTGTATGGTAACAAGGAAAATGACAGATTGTTGTTGTCTATGCTAAAACGTAAACCAAGGTCAAACGGTATATTGCAATTCTTAGAAATCTAAAAAAAGACTGATGAAACTGAAAGATTATAGGCTCGCAGGGGTATCACATTGCATTTCTTAGAGATATAAAAATAGAATCAGTTTATGGAAACAAAAAGAATGATAGGTTGTTGTCTATGCTAAAAGTAGACCAAGGTCATATTACAACCCCACCATATGTAAATTACACATGAATCATTTCTTCAACAGTGTTTAGTCCTATTACCATTGCGAGCAAGTATAGTCGTTATAATGCAAGCAGCAATACCGTTTTTGGAGCGATATAGAAAATGGACAGCATCTCCTGATGGTAGCAGTTATTCATCATCCGATGCAGATTAGCTTACTGATGCAATTCTCAAAGCACACTCTCCCCTCTACTATAAAAAATCGTGATGCAGTAATATATAGAAGGACAGTTCCGGTGTCAACTCAAACTTCAAAAGCGTTCTCGAATCAGTAAAGATGGATCTATCTGCATTGAACAGTAACACTTTCTGTAAATCCTTCACGAACGTAAAAGACTTGGAGGTGGGTGCAAAATGTAAAGTGATTGATGTGGGTACTATGGACACAAAGTATCGTAAACATATTATCATTGAAACCGAGAACTTTAAGTGCATACTTCCCTTACGATCTTATGAATACTCCAAAAAAAGAAGATCGTATTGAAAAGTTTAAACAATATCTACCTGAGAATGATGTGTACATTACCAGCGCCGGAACTGTAGCAAAGACAACTAATTTAACATTTCTGTAAAAAAAAATAATAACGTATCTATGTATAATTGTTTGGAAATAAATTATATATCTTCTATTTTTTGATTAAATGAAGAGTAGGTACATTATAATGAAGAGTGTTGCTATTGATGAGACTAAAAAAATGTAGTGTATAATATGGTGTCTGCAGGTTTTTATATATTGGCTAAGCTCTTCAAGGTTAAAACTTATTGGTATCATATTACAATTCATACAAACCAATTTACAAGGTTAAATTTTATTGACAAAGTATTGAGAAGGTATCATTTTACAGTTCTTATGTTAGGCTCTCCAAGGTTCATACGAATAGCAAAATAAGCATTCTTAACCAATGACACACGTAACTGGCTTTGTGCATGCATAGGTCAAGGTGAGTATTGTCGGACTTTGTGCATGCTCGGTATTGCTCGGGTATCCTCGTGGGGTCTACTCTTCTATATAAGTTGAAATTTTATAATCACATATCATTCGCTTCGACATCATATTTTTCTGAAAAGTATATATGTGAAAGCACTGTTTTTGCACAGTAAAATCGCTTGCGTATTTACTATTGTAATAGTGTGTGTAAACCTAACCCGAAAATCAGTTCTATTTGTTTAAATGCAGCATGTAGAAATAAATACTGCACGATTGCATTAGCGCATATACAACGCGCTAACCAAGACAACCAGACAAATATAGAAAAGTAATGATTGTTATAATTGATGTGCAAGGATTCAAAACAGCAAGAAATATATTTACAACTAAGGAACCAGCGATGTATAATGGAGGGCAAATTGCTCATTATGTATTCAAGCCTCCATTTCCATTGCACATCTTGGATAGTGAATTTCAAAAACAAGCTAACTGGTTAATTCACAACCACCACTTTATCAAGTGGGAATATGGATATACTTCTCCACATCTATTCCCTTGTATACTTAGTGATTTCATATCAACAACAGATGAGGTGTACGTTAAAGGACGAGAGAAAGCTGATTATATTCAAAAAATTTTAAAACAACGTATTACGGTGTTTGAAGAACAACCTACTTTACCCAAACTTAATTTATGCTGTTTTTTCCATACACAAAACACTTGTCACTGCGCTTTGGCGCATGTATATCATTTATATGAAAAAATTGTAACGAAATTCTAATAAATAAAGATTTATTAACTAACATCTATATACATATCTTATTCCCATGTATTACCTCAACGCTTTTGTGCGTATTTCAAAGAAGAACTGGACCATTTTTCCCAAATACAGATAGCTGTAATTCTTAGAAACAAGAAAAAATTATTAGGGTTGTTGAGAGAGAGAGAGAGAGAGTGATTCGTGTTTTGGTGTTCGTGTTTTGGTGTTCGTGTTTTGGTGTTCGTGTTTTGGTGTTCGTGTTTTGGTGTTCGTGTTTTGGTGTACGTGTTTTGGTGTACGTGTTTTGGTGTACGTGTTTTGGTGTACGTGTTTTGGTGTTCGTGTTTTGGTGTACGTGTTTTGGTGTACGTGTTTTGGTGTTCGTGTTTTGGTGTTCGTGTTTTGGTGTTCGTGTTTTGGTGTTCGTGTTTTGGTGTTCGTGTTTTGGTGTTCGTGTTTTGGTGTCGTGTTTTGGTGTACGTGTTTTGGTGTTCGTGTTTTGGTGTTCGTGTTTTGGTGTTCGTGTTTTGGTGTTCGTGTTTTGGTGTTCGTGTTTTGGTGTCGTGTTTTGGTGTACGTGTTTTGGTGTACGTGTTTTGGTGTACGTGTTTTGGTGTTCGTGTTTTGGTGTTCGTGTTTTGGTTTCGTGTTTTGGTGTTCGTGTTTTGGTGTCGTGTTTTTGGTGTTCGTGTTTTGGTTACGTGTTTTGTGTTTTTGGTGTACGTATTTTGGTGTACGTGTTTTGGTGTTCTTTTGTGTTTTTGGTGTTCGTGTTTTGGTGTTCGTGTTTTGGTGTTCGTGTTTTGGTGTTCGTGTTTTGGTGTTCGTGTTTTGGTGTTCGTGTTTTGGTGTTCGTGTTTTGGTGTTCGTGTTTGGTGTTCGTGTTTTGGTGTTCGTGTTTTGGTGTTCGTGTTTTGGTGTTCGTGTTTTGGTGTTCGTGTTTTGGTGTTCGTGTTTTGGTGTTCGTGTTTTGGTGTTCGTGTTTTGGTGTTCGTGTCTTGGTGTTCGTGTTTTCTGATGAAATACATGGCCAAGATAACGTTATTCTTACATTTTTGGTTAAAATTGTAAAGTACCGCCATCTCTCGATAACTTAAACAGTGATGACGATAATTGAAAGGCTTGGCAGGAGTTAGTAAAATTTGACATTTTAGCAATTTATTAATGTTGAATTTACAAGAAAATAATGTGATATTGTTTTATTCGATACTATTAAACGGAACATTGTTAAGGACAGTTCATTTTTGTGACATAATTACAGTGTTTTCTTCTATGTTTTATAAACAGTACCTATACTAATAAAAGTTTCAATTTTGTGGTTTAATAGAAATATCCTTATTTTATTAATTAATTAAGATAAATTCAATTTTAGTATAGCGAAAATATGGAACGTTTATGCAGTGAGTTCTGAAGCCAACAACAATTTGAAATTGTTCGGCAGAACATTGTAAACACAGAAAATGTGAATAGTATAAACTTTGATACAGTCAGCTCAAAAACAGATACCTGTTTTTCCAGCAATAGGCAGAAATGGCTCAAAACAGGTACCCGTTTTCCGAAAACATCTCAAAAACAGACCTAAAACCGGTACCCGTTTCTCAAAAACAGGTAGCCGTTTCACAGAAGTGGTAAATGTTTCCCACAGAAAAGCTCAACGGAGCAGACTGAAAGCAGTTTAAGCTCTCATTATCCAAAAAAAAAATTACTACAGCTAAAAAAAATGTAAGTGATAGTTGAATTTGCGCTAGAAAAGTGAAATGATCTACTTTAAGGAAAAAATTGAAAACATCTGGAAGTCTGACTTACTCATATACTCATGTATAAGTTTCTACATTAAAGTAAAGCAGTCATTTTTTGCAAATTTTAAGTGCATGTTGCGTTACAAATTGATTTATTGTAAAATATCATGCATATAAAGAAAGTGTGAAAATATAGTACAGTTAAAAGTGAAAAAAAGCTTGTGTTAAATAAAAGTCAAAACATTTCCCAAAAGCATGTAAATCTGAAAACTTTAGGCCATGTATTTATGCAATACAAATGACACAATTGCATTCATACATTTGCAAATCCCGTTTCAAAATTGCAATGTACATGGGTGACTAAGATAAATATGGAATTTTCGCATTCACACCTGTACACAATGCTTTCAAAGCAAAATAACTGCGTTCATTATCTTACAATTCTTGAAGCAGTAATATTCACGCTACATCGAAAATTGTAAATTTGGAGTCTTAAGGACCATTTGGATACATTTATACATGAAATGGATAAATTGCATGCATGTGTTTCTTCTGAGTTTACGTAAGTACAAAAAGTTGTTGTTTCAAAATGGAATTGGTTAATTTAAGAGCCATTGTTTCATATTTTCATAATTTTATACACGAAAGTGATAAATTTCCACTTATAAAACACAACTGCGTTGAAAAAAATTTTTTTTTCTGAGAATTAGGTGCAAGTTTTAAATTTTCAGGAGCCCATCTTTTGTAGGACTTTATTTATGCCCTCCCCTGCATCCTCATCTACACTCTGAGAAAGCGGACGTTCACATCGAGTCGTCTTTTATCTCTTTCCATAGATACGCACATATATCTTTACTTACATCACGCACCTTCAAACATACATCACTTTCATAGTTCAAGTACACGTCTATCGTTTACACAACAATAATTGAATATTATGAGTACAAAACAATAATTTAGCACCTTCAGTTTGCGGTTATAAAATTTCAACTTATATAGAAGGGTAGACTCCAAGAGGATACCCGAGCAATACCGAGCATGCACAAAGTCCGACAATACTCTCCTTGACCTATGCATGCACAAAGCCAGTTACATGTATCATTGGTTAAAAATGCTTATTTTACTATTCTTATGAACCTTGAAGGGCCTAACATAAGAACTGTAATATGATACCTTCTCAATACCTTGTCAATAAACTTTAACCTTGAAAATTGGTTTGTTTGAATTGTAATATGATACCAATAAATTTTAACCTTGAAGACCTTAGCCAATACACAAAAACCTGCAGACACCATATCATACGCTACATTTTCTTTAGTCTCATCAATAGCAACACTCTTCATTATAATGTACCTACTTTTCATTTAATTAAAAATAGAAGACATTTTTTTGCAATAAAAAATATATAATTTATTTCCAAACAATTATACATGTTATTATTCTTTTTTTTTACAGAAATGTTAAATTAGTTGTCTTTGCTACAGTTCCGGCGCTGGTAATGTGCACATCATTCTCAGGCAGATATTGTTTAAACTTTTCAATGCGTTCATCTTTTTTGAAGTATTCATAAGATCGTAAAGGAAGCATGCACTTAAAGTTCTTCGTTTCAATGATAATATGTTTACTATACTTTGTGTCGATAGTATTAATGTCAATCACTTTTTATTTTGCACCCACCTCCAAGTCTTTTACGTTCTTGAAGAATTTACAGAAAGTGCTACTGTTCAATGCAGATAGATCCATCTTTACTGATTTGAGACGCTTTTGAATTTTGAGTTGACACCGGAACTGTCCTTCTACATATTACCGCATCACGATTTTTTATGGTAGAGGGGAGAGTGTGCTTTCAGAATTACATCAGTAAGCTAATCTCCACCCGATGATGAATAACTGCTACCATCAGGAGATGCTGTCCATTTTTTTATATCGCTCCAAAAACGGTATTGCTGCTTGCATTATAACGACTATACTTGCTCGCAATTGTAATAGGACTAAACACTGTTGAAGAAATGATTCATGTGTAATTTACATATGGTGGGGTTGTAATATGACCTTGGTCTACTTTTAGCATAGGCAACAACCTATCATTCTTTTTGTTTCCATAAACTGATTCTATTTTTATATCTCTAAGAATTGTGATGTGATACCCCTGCGAGCCTATAATCTTTCAGTTTGACCTTGGTTTACGTTTTAGCATAGACAACAACAACCTGTCATTTTTCTTGTTACCATACACTGATTCTATTTTTATATTTCTAAGGAATGTAATATGATACACCTGCAGGTCATTACTCTTTGACCTTGAAAACTCTATATTTAGATTTCTAAGAGTTGTAATATGACGCCCTAGCAATTTCTAATTTTGACTTTTGATCTAAATGTGTTTTTGATTTGAGCACCTCTAACATGTTTATACTTGTTAAATACCCACCTTGTCCTACTTTTAGTTTAGAAAACTATTTCACCTTCACACCATTTAGTCAACCTAAGTACCATTTGACCTTAATCTACATTTTAGCATACATACATACATACATAACCTATCATTCTTCATGTCTCCATGAACTGATTTTATTTTTAGATTTCTAAGAAACTTGATATAATACCCCTGCAGGTCATTACTTTTTGACCTTGAAAACTCTATTTTTATATTTCTAAGAATTGTGATATGTTCATGATGATGATGATGATGACCTTGCAATTTCTACTTTTAGCTTTAAATTTAGAGTTTTTCGTTTGAAAAGGCTGAACTTGGAAAAATTTCTTAAAAAATATTTCTATCACGTACTAGGGGTAGCTGCCCCAATTTGATATGTGTTCGATACTTTGAAAAGTCGACAGGAGGAGATGGGGTTTTTTTAAATTATTTTTGGCAAATTCTGGCCCATTTTCGAGAAAAATTGATTTTTTTGTTTGGAAAGGCTGCTTAAAATCTGCTTAAAAATACTTCTATTACCTACTAGGTGTAGCTTTTACATTAGGGGTAGCTGCCCCAATTTGATATATGTGTTAGATACGTTGAAAAATCAACAGGGGAGAATTCTGGCCCGTTTTCTGGAAAAATTGATTTTTTTGTTTGAAAAGGCTGGAAGTTAGTAAAATCTGCTTAAAAAATACTTCTATCACCTACTAGGGGTAGCTTTTACATTAGGGGTAGCTGCCCCAATTCGATATATGTGTTAGATATGTTGAAAAGTCGACGAGAGGAGATGGGGGGGGTTTTAAAACTTATTTTTGGCAAATTCTGGTCAGTTTTCGAGAAAAATTGATTTCTTTGTTTGAAAAGGCTGGAACTTAGAAAAATCTGCTTAAAAATATTTGTATCACCTACTAGGGGTAGCTTTTACATTAGGGGTAGCTGCCCCAATTCGATATATGTGTTAGATACGTTGAAAAGTCGACGGGAGGAGATGGGGGGTTTTTAAATTTATTTTTGGCAAATTCTGCACAGTTTTCGAGAAAAATTGATTTTTTTGTTTGAAAAGGCTGGTAGCATTTACATTAGGGGTAGCTGCTTCATGCATTACTTTCGTCATGTTTGCCTATAAAAAGTTTACTGAATCATGCACACGCAGAGAAAGCCTTTTATTATAAACTAAGAAATGTACCCCTACAAGTCAATAACCTTTGACCTTGACCACCCTATTTTTAGACCTCTGAGAATTGTAATATGATGATGACATTGAAATTTCTATTGTTAGCTTTTGATCTTCATGTACATATTTCCCGCCAAAACGTTTGATCGCAGAGTGACCTTGCAATATGATGATGATGATGACATTGCAATTTCTATTTTTAGCGAGCTCCAAAAATTTAAATTTCCCGCCAAAGGTTTGACCTTGAAGAGATCCAAAAGCTTACATTTCTCATCACCAGAGGGCGAGTGACCTTGAATTGGTCCAGAACCGGCCCTTAACCACTACTAATGCATAATTTTGGAGAGTTTCATATCGCAAATATACAAACAGTGTGAGTTCAATAAAAGCGTGTAAAAAGCAATCAAATTTAATATTTTAGTTAGGATTACAATATTTGCCAAAATTACTTGAATAGTAGTGTTATAGCAAAATATTACCATTACTTACTTCTCCAATAAGAAATAACCAATAAACTTTAAAATACACGTATAAAGCATATAGACTTAACTATGTACATTTATTAATATTCAATAGAAATAAAATTTCATAAACCGATAAGATATGGAACACAATGAGTAGTTTAACATAGATACATATAAAAAGCAAGCAAAACAGTCTTCAACTTGATATCAAACATGCATCGCTACATAAAAGCATTTCATCCCCGTAGGCTATGAATACCGTATCTACGTATTCTACTCCCACCTGCATCCTGTTTCCTGAAATCTAGGCTACCGAGATTATGGTAATGTATAAAATAAATTTCATTTTGGAAATACTAAAGCGTACAAATTTGTTGTAGGTTTCGGTCACAAATCTATTTCACAATTTTAATGAAATCGCTCCACTTCACATGTACATTTTTAAGATTTAGGACAATTTGAACCAAATCCTTCTTTCAAATCTCTTGCTTTAGCATCCTATCATTAGTATAAAACGAAAACCTTACAAGCATAAGCTTTGATAGAGTTTTAAAATCCTGAATAATATTAAACTAAACCTTACATGAATGAAAACCAATAGAACAAAATTATTCATGCAGTATATAAAATTTACCCTGATATTATGCGTGAAGTGTATGATGGTTTTTTGATAAATCATTAACTTATTGCCTGTGTACACATTGCAAACGTATTTATATCAATCAGATTTTGTATTTTTTTAAATTACATAGTGTATGTTATTGAATAATTAGCCATATTAATACTGATATTGCTTGCGGGATCAAATAGTCCTCGTATTATCAGCGTTCTTCCACACTTGTCAATCAATACTTCCCCGAAATACAGTTGAAATTTAGTTTTAAACATGGCATAATGTATTTTCTGATCTATACCGTTTTATTTCAAGGTAAAAGTAGCTTGCGTGGAATATCAACTTTGGATTAGATTTTTTATTGTTATGAATAAGTGATTGAGTTAGATTTACTTGCAGCATGCTACCTTTTGAACATGTAAAATAGTACTACGGCTTAAAAACTAGTTTATTTGCAGTGCGGTAAGTAGAGGTGAGTTCCATAAGAAGACTTCATTTATCTTGACAAATAAATGTATTTTTCCTTTAAATACATTGGAACAATCCTGCAATAATTGATATGTATAGTCAATTACCTGGGAACCTATAAAAATAATAAAATATAATCCAAAATAACAGTCATAGCACCAGAAAAGCTTCTAGGGTGATTCAAATACATGTATATAAATCTCGGGTTTGAAACTGCAATAGGTCCTAATCTAACTCTAAGAGTACTTACACAAATAAATAGGCTCTTGTAATCAAGTACACAATATATATATATATATATATATATATATATATATATATATATATTGAGATGATTATAATCAGGCATAATAAAGGGGCTAGCGTTTATTGAGTTTGAAATTCTCTATAGTAGGCAAGTTGGATAAATTTAAGGAAGTGTACAGTTCATTTTCGAAGAAAAAATAGTATATGAGTGCAAGATTATGGTTTTGATGTAACAAAACAGGCTTTGTGGGGTTTGCACAAGGTTGTTATTTTCATAAAAGCATTGAGCTATACCAGTAGCATGTGAGTAAGGTCAACACGATGCATATTAGTGGGTACGATTAGTTTCGTGTAACATATTTGTATAATTTCGCAATTTATTCAATGAATTTTAGCATTTTGAACACATATCAAGTATTGATCACATGGAGTATGATAATTATAATATGTAGAATGTATAATATTAGGTACAATTCATAAACTATTTGAAATATGAACGAAAGGGTTATGGTACGAACACAGTATATTTGTAATTCAAAGACAAAGTATATAAAACGTGCATAAGAAGTGGTAGTGACTTAAAAACATAATTAAGAACATGTACAACAATTGTTCAGTGTGATATTTAATATATAATTGCAAATTTAATACAAAAATTGACAAAATAGTTAAACAATATGAAAATGTGAAATGACAAAATTAAGAACTATGGAGTACAAGTGAACAGTATTTGTGTTAGAGATAGATACAAGAACACATTTTAGGAACATTTCAAGTGTTATAGACATTTATTACACAAATTAAAAGTAAATCTATATTAAGTTAGGTTAAGTATTATATGTAAGAATTTTACAAAATTATAGTTTGTAAAGGGTAAGATAAGTTTAGAATAAATTATAAAAACATTTAATAATAGGTTTCCCTCATTTCCACAAGGAATTTAACTATAAATATGTAATCTAAACATAAAATTAGAAAAGTTGGGTTAACTACCTAAATTTTAGATGTGAAAGTTGGAAATTTTGTAAAAGTTAAATAAAATGGGTTGAAATAGATGTATTCTGATACAGTTTTTTATTTGGAATTTGAATATGTAATTAGTTTAGTTGTAAAAAGTAAGATTTTTTTGATATTAGTAAATTTAGATTATAAGTTGTCAAAATGAAAATCATCGAAGCAAAATGGGATTTGTGAGGTGTCTTTTTATGCAGAATGTTGCCCTGATTCCAAATCTGTAATTAAAAATCAAATCCGAATTGTTTTAAAAAAAGATATAGCATAATTTATGTTTTAGTTAATTTTACAAGTTTGTTTAGACCAATCAGAAGCTAGAATCTTTTGTGTGTAACGTAGAAAAAAATTGAAAATTTGGTATCCAGGAGAAATGTATAAAAGGAATTGCTCCTGATTTCTCACTCTCTTGCAATTTTTGAACTCTTACATTCTCTTGCTTTTGAAAATTTTTTGTGACTAACAAGTCCATAGTGTTAGTTTTATTTGTGTTAACATGTAAGTAACAATTCTCGTAAACATTATCGGTTTTAAAACGCCATCGACGTAGAGTTGAGATATCAGGAACAATTGTTTTAACCTATAACTAAATTTAAAAATAAGGTTACTGAACACATTTGGTCGATAAAAGTGTAATTGTTTCGTTTTTTAAAATCGTGTGTAAACATCGGGTGATGTGCATTTTTTTATGTTAATAAATTTCTTCAATTATTTTGGACTCGATGTTTATTTTGTTGACAGTGATTAAGATCATAAAATAAATTTTCACTTCATAACGGAATCTAAAAATAAAAGTGCAAGTGAATACAAAAATCTATATAAAATTAAAATACGAAATTAAATCCGAGAAATTATTAAATAATTAATACAACATTTTAAAAACACAAATAAATAAAGTGCTTGTCTGAAAGTATTTGAGCATTGTAAGTACGTGAAGAATAGTCAGCAGTTATTTGTTTTGGATGAAATTATAGAATGTTAAGCAGCATATTTGGAACACCAAGGCAGTATCACCGATTTATGGAAGGAAGTCTAGGTCCAATGTTTAATGTGGAGCAACCTGACATGACCATTGTTTGGAATTTGCAGCAACACATGTGAGTTGTATTTCTCTATCGTAACCTTATTGCATTAATTATTTTTTTTGATGTCGTGTATTTATTTCTTTGATAAGGTATAAATGTTTGTACGAATACACGTATCAATACAAAAGGTAAATGAATTGGTGTAATTATAAAATTGATAATTTTACCTCAAACAAAATTAAAATTATGCTCAATAATTTAGATCATTTGCAGAAATTTTTGACAGGCTACATTTAATTCAATTTTTAAGTACGCAACGCATGCGTAGTTTGTGCAGATTTCAACAAAGTTGGTTTCACATTGTAACTATTTATTACAAATTACAAATTGATCATTTATATGAATATTCCCAGATTTAATTTGTTTTGCCAACAATCAATGTTTATTACAAATGAACCCTATCCCCAAAAGAGATTTTGAGTTAGTACGGCGCATAAATATATTTTTTTATAAAAGTATTATTATAAATAAGAATCTATATCCCCATTTAGTAAAACTGAGGAATGAGGTTAAATTAAATAATATTTTGCCACATATTAGCTTTAACCTTTAAACATCACAAAATATATATATATATATATATTTGTACATCGTGTATTGCTACGCTAAAATTATATATAAATCCTACATTATGAGGAGAATGGAGTCACTATTGCGCTGGCGTAATAGTGTAAAAAAGAACGTGTTTATTTTGCCGGTATTGTTACGCTTCGCCTAGCGGCGAAGATTCAAACTACTGGAAAGTGGTAAATTCCCTTGCTAAAGATCGCAGAGTGTGTTGCATACCTCGTAGGACTTTGAAATATATTAAATTCTGACACGAGCATGATGTGTTGCATACTAAATAGTAAATATTTTAAGATAATGCAATTATTCACACTCCGAATTTGCGGAGATTTTTGTTTGTATATACGCTCGAATATTTTTGCAAAATATGTAAAATGGCCATTATTCAATTAATCTTTTTGTTTTACTTTTCAAAATACTTATAGTAGATCGTATTTAGTAAAATTTATGAACTTATTGTAAGGATAAACTTTAACTTAAATCCATTCAAATAGACTATTTACCTACTACAAAGTTCTAAAATATGTTTGGTAAAAATAATGTAAACATTTTCTATTTCCCACAAACAATTTACTAATTTTCCTTTATCTATGAAAATATTCATGTTAAAGTTCGCAATTTTTAGGTTAGGTTTTAATAAGGAATGAAACATGAATTTACTTTAAAATGAATCGGTCCAGATTTCATTATCAACTAATAATTATTTACGAAGGTTAAGTTACTGTTACTTTATTTTGCTTTATCTAACATGGAAATGCATTAACGTACCATCAATTAAATTGTTTTGTGTTATAATTTTACTAATTACGTATACTATGTATTAAATAAAAATAGAAAATAAGAGGTAACCTAATCTTACATTTAAAATTAATAGTGTGACTAATTATGAATAATATATTAGGATTGGGTTTTACTCTTTAACGAATTCTTGTGTATATTAATGTACCAATTTAACCCCATCGTACATTACTGATTGATTATTGATTTATTTTATTTTAATGTATATTAAAAAAAGGAAAATCGCCATTTCTGTAGTTTCCCTAAATAATTTTCAGTATCAATCCAATTTATAATCGAATGTAAATTTTTCGACTAAAATTAATTGAAACGTAAACAATACTTCAAGCAAATCACACAATAAAATTCGTTTATACCTTCCAACCTACATGTGTAGATACAGAGAAGGTTACGCAATCGACTTTATCTTCACTAAAAATAGAAAATAAGCAACTATGCGTTTTCTTAAACACATTTCGAACTGTAACAAACAAGTT
Source organism: Vesta saturnalis (assembly GCA_036346205.1). Lineage (NCBI taxonomy): Eukaryota > Metazoa > Arthropoda > Insecta > Coleoptera > Lampyridae > Vesta > Vesta saturnalis. The sequence continues at coordinate 934,059 of JARFJB010001104.1, forward strand.
TTTTAATGACATTGCTAAAGTGTAATGAGATCAACTTTTAAACGAAAACACCTACGTACTTAAAATTTTGTACTTCAGCTTATCATTAGATTTTGGAAGAAATACAGGGTAAAGAGGGGAGTTTATTAGGGACATTAATTATGTTCTATGCAATTTGTTGACACGATGCGTAATTTAGCGGCAAAAAAATTCGTAGAATATAATTTACGTGTTACTTCAAATTTTTTCAATATTTGAATAAGGATTCATTTTATAAGGAAAAGTGTAGACATTTTATTTAAAGAAAATGTAGTTTACATAACTTTTCTTTTAACAGTTTCTTAGTATAACGGGATTTCTAAAAATTAATTAAATAGAATGAAAACAGTTCTGACATAGATTATGTTTTTGTTTTTTACAATGTTGCCTATTTTCGTTATGAACGTATAAAAAAGAGGTTGCATAATTATCATAAAAAATTTAACTAAAATTAATTTATTTCTTTTAATTTCCACTTTGTAGGTTGAAGGTCGTCTGTTGTTTCGCACCAGATAATTTTTATTAGGCAATTAACGTAATAATTTAGTTTTTTGAAGGATTAGATTCATGTTCTAATTATTAACATTCCCTTGAGTATCCTTACAAACGATTTTACTGTTGTAACCATGGTAATATTTGGTAAAGATATATTTTTTCGATATCTTTTCCATTATTTTTCGAGGACGTTCGTGGTTCGAAGCTTCTTGCTTTAAAACAAAATAAAAAATGCCAACTTAAAATGTGTTGCTGATTAACTCAAAATTTTAAAAATGTGACGACCTATATCCACTTATGTCATCAATTTCACACTTCATAGTATAGAATTGCGTGTTAAGAATGAAAAATAGCTTGGTAATTCTGTTTATTAAAGACAAAACACAAGGAAAAGCATGCTCTGAAATAACAAGTACATTAGTGTAATATTGTAAGGTATTTCAAATATGTTTAAGAAAAAATTTTATTAGAAAACGGTAAACGTTGACTAAGATATTTGAAGCAAGTTGAAACATTTATATTTTATTTGAAACAATAGAAAGTTTCAAATAAAAAATTACATTTTCTATCAACTCCAGATTTAAAAATGTGCAGTAATGAAAACTAAGGCTCGAATGATTGAACCACTGGTGAAGGTCATGAAGCACGGCACCCTTGTTTATATACATATTATAAACAAGGACGGCATCGAGAATTGCTATCTGAGTTACCTAAAAAGAAACGTTAAATTTTTTTATCCAACCGGGCAACTTGTAAATTACTCGGGTTACATTTAATTTATAAAAGATTACGAGACATACTTTATGCACGTGTTTCGTAAATTTTGTATATTTCATTATTTTTATTTATTTAAGCAACGTGTTTAGTAAGCTCAAAATTGCGTTCCTGGGTTAAAACTCAAATAACATTCACGATAAATTATTACAAAAACAAAGTGTAGATTCAGCCACAAATGCGTTGTTAAACTGCATAAAATCGATATTTACGTTTCGGCTTGACATTTCTTCTTTACTAGAAAACCGACAACAAAAAGTTTAAAATAATCATGCACACAGCGACGGCCTTACCCATTGCGAGGCCCGGCGGCAGGTCTTTGCGAGGCCCTTTGTCCTTCGTGAAAAGTATGTGAATGTGATGCGAATGTAGGTCTGGTTGTTTGGTTTAGGTATTTGTCATGTTTAACGAGTAATGCTAAAGTTATACAAATAAATAAAATTTGAGTTTTAAAATATTTTATATTGAAAGATTTGCAAAATTAACAAATACAGAGATGATAAATTTTAAAATTGATGTTTGCGGCTTTTCCTAAGACTAAAATCTTTAATTAAAGCACAATAATCTAACGAATGAGCTACGTCATTTTCGATTGAAAGAATAGCAAGGGCTGAAAGCCGATCTTGTCATCGAATTCCTCAAATATGTTTTAATAATTTTAAGCCTCGAAAAACTCCTTTCAGCAGACGCAACTGTAACAGGTGTGGTGGCAATAATTCTCAGAACTATTTCGATTGCGGGGTAAACTTCAGTTAATTTTTTTTCTGTTATGTATTTCAGCACCGAGATAATGTCGTCGTTTCCTCCATACACACGGATGAACATATTCAGTTCTTCGTACAATTCATGTTCATCAATATCACATGATTCTCCTACTGTCATAGATATTTTCAAGTCGCTGCATTGCTTCAAAAGTTCACTATCACTAATTTCCTTTAACCTTTTTATATTATACATGAAACCAAATATGCTCTCATGATGTTTAATGCCTCAAACCTAGGATGGCAGCTTGCGCGCACATTGTCAACAATGACATAAAAATAGTTTATTTTGAAAATCTCTTCCGCATTCAATTCATGAGCTTCATCTTCCCCTTCATAATCAAAATGCCTTTTTTTACGTCGTCTTCTGACTTCTTTAAACTGTCTGTCAATATCATTTTCCTCGGCTATTTCTCTCGCTGTTACAAGGGATGACTGAAAACCATTTTCTCGATAATTATCGAGCCAATTTGTGAATGCGTCTAGGTGTTGTATAGCCACATCTAAGTGCATGTTTTTGCTTTGCCACATTTTACTTATAACATTTATCTTTGTAAGAATGTCATACCATATGACAAATTCGTAGGTAGTTATTTCCTTTTCTATAGAATGGCACTCACTGACCAACTGACAATCTGTTGTATTTTCTACTAAATCCTTTAAAGCATCACATATACCGCTTAGTTGGTATTTAACGGCCTTCACCGCTGCTACCCTGCACTCCCATCTAGTTTCAGAAAGTGGTTTTAGCGACAACGATTTTACATGAGCATTTAAAATAGCCCACCTCTGACTTGAGTCGGCAAACAGAGTGTACAACCTTTGTAACAAACCAAAAAGATTTTGCTTGAACACAAGACGATGCTGCATCTCCTAGGATGAGATTCCAGCTATGACTCTCAAGGTAAAAATAAGCAAGTGGATTAATTTCAAGAATACGTTTTGGACACCACTTTTTCACCACGCATATTGGCACCATTATCATATCCTTGGCCTCTGCAGTTTTGCAATGATATACCTAACTGTTCTAATTCTGTGATTATATAATTAGTCAAACTCTCAGCTGTGGTTTTTTCGACGGCTAAGAAACCAATAAAATGTTCTTCAATTTCAGCTGTACTTGTATTAAAAAATCTTATAATAATTGAAAGTTGCTCAACACGAGAAACGTCGCGAGTACAATCAAGAATAATCGAGTAATATTTATTATTTATTATTTTTCAACAATTTGAGTCTTCACGTGACTTGCCATTAATTGTATGAGCTCATTTTGAATATTTTTTCCGATATAGTGGTCATTAATCGTCTTATCCTTTACTTGTTTTAGGTGAAGTCTCAGTACGGGATCAAATCGGGCTATTAACTTTACTAAATCTATAAAGTTACCGCTAGTCTCACTCGAATCTGTGTCAGATGTTAACTTCTCTCTATGACCCTGAAGGCCAAATTGTGAGATGCTAAAAATTTACAATTGGCGAGCAATCGTTCTAAAATATCTCTCAACGTTGCCTTTCTTGTTCAATTTCTCCATGCCAGCCGGGAGGTACCACCACCCTTACCATGGGCTCCTTAATATTGGGTCTCCGATTTTCTGAGCTCGGTAAGGGCTGCCGGTTACCTTTTCCATCATCCTTAATCTATTCTCATCCTTATTCTTCCTTCTCGCCCTCACTGTCTTCCTATCGGATTAAAAGTCCCAAATTAAAAATAAGATGGCTGTGGTTTCTAGGGTTATAAATTCCGGACGTAAAATCCTGCCCCATTCGGATGTCCGGGAGGGCAGGGCCCAAGCGACCTCGGTCATCGAAAGTATCAACTTTCTGATTCACTACTGCAACATCCGCGGTATCGGGTCTAATCTTAATGCTATTCACCAACATCTTGAACAATTACAACCTGATATATTATTTCTATCTGAAACACAAGTCTCCTCTGAAAGCTCCGAGTTACCCGACTTGCAATTTCCTCAATACCATCTTCACTCTAACTTTCGATATAAAGGAGGCGTATGTGCGTACATCAAGGACAGAATTCCTTGCAAGAGGGTTTCTTCCTTAGAAAATAAAAATGTTGACGTGATTTGGTTTAAACATTCTGGTCCTAATTTTGTGAAATTCTACTGTTGCATTTATAGGTCTCCTAATGACAGCAACTTTCAAGACTTCTTCGATTACCTTAGTATGAAAGTTGACTATCTCCTGTCTCAGTTTCCATCTTGCGATATCTCATTTGTAGGCGATTTCAATGTTCATAACTCTAGTTGGCTTCAATTTTCATCTACTACAAATCCTGCTGGTCATAGTGCAGAAACATTTGCTATTTCATGTGATCTCACACAAATGATTTCTGAACCCACAAGAATCCCTGATAACCCTAACCATACTCCACATCTTCTAGATCTCTTTCTTACATCAAACCCTCTTGTTTATAAAACTTCCGTTCTTTCGCCTTTAGGTCTTTCCGACCATTGTCTAATAAAAATCATTTCTACTGTACCTAATTGCACTGTTGTTCGCAAAACCGATCGAACCTTGTGGTGTTTTAAGTCAGCTCGATGGAGTGATTTACGGGATTTCTTTGCAACCTTTCCATGGCGTGAATATTGTTTTAAGTCGTCCTCTTCTTCGGACATCGCTCTTTCAGTATCTGAAGTCATCCTCATGGGAATGGAGTTGTACATTCCGAAAAACAGTACCGTGTAGGTCATTCACGTTCCCAACCCTGGTTCAATAAGGCTTGTGCTGATGCAATATCTTTAAAAATAAATGTTACATTAAATGGAAATCTAATAAATCGGTTGACAGTCATGTAGAATACGTTGGTGCTAGAAATATCTGCAAAGGTGTCATCTCAAATTTTCAACCGGCATCACGATCACGTGAACTCATTTCGTTTTGTTTCGTACAGTCAGAAATAATTTTTAAGTATCACACAGTTTTTTTACACTTTTTCAGCTTACTCAATACTTCAAGTACTATAATTTACACTTTTCCAGCTCACTCAATACTTTAAATACTATAAGAACACAATATTCAATAAAATTGAAAAATATGTACGGTACAGTAACGATTGTGTAACTCACTTTTGTAGTATCGACTACAGTATCGCGATACATTAAAAAAAAAGTATCAATTATCGGTATCGCAATACTTTTTGTAAATAACGTATATCGCATACTTCGATACTTTTACGATACTGTTTTGAGGAAATAGCCTAAAAATCTCATCCAAATAATAAAAACTGCGTCTGTTTATGATCGTTCGTAGAAATGGGTAGAAATATGTAAAAGGGTGTTTTGGAAAAATGTGTTGAATGGGATTAAAATTTAAAAGTAAATCCACGAAAAGCCGAAATGAATGAATTCAGAATCCTGGATATTTACATTTTATAGTTTAGACGTTTTGTCAATGTCAGCTTAAGTAATAAAACATTAAAAAAGTAACAGTAAGACCATACAAGTACCGACTTAAATAATTTTAAATAAACTGCAGTTATTTTGTATTTTGTTTTGAAATTCAATGCTAAAAGTATTTCTACAAATGGGTTTACAAAAAATAACTTATTTGACAAGCATTTTGTTTATAATTTCTTTAAACTTAAAGGTAGTTTTTATTTTGATGTTTATTGATTTAATAGTATGAAACTTGAATGACACTTTTTATTTACTACAGATTTGACTGTTTTATTTTTTAAGGAAATTGGTTAGGTAGGTTTCGTTTTTATGGAAAATATAAATATTAACAGTGTGAAGGGTTTTTACTAAACTAATACCTATCATACCTACTTACTAAGAATTGCGGATTAGGACTCTTTTTTTCTTTGTACACAGAAATGCAAATGAATCAGAATAAGAATAAAATACCCAACTCTATTTCTTTTAATAGGTTTTATTTGTGACGTAGTTCATTTAGTTTAAATGTAGCGTATTTTACGTTAATAATATAATGTTACATTTACTTATTATAAAATTAAACTATTTTTTAAACCATATTTGTAATTTTTACACTTTCCTGTGTGACGAAAAGGATTGTTGAAAGTAGCGACTATCGGTAACGCGATAATTTGTACTAAAAGTATTAGTATCGCTATCGCGGTAGTTTTTTTATTAAAGTATCAATTAAAGTATATAATTAAAAGTTTTAAATAAAAAAAATATAGTTAAAAAAATCTATTTTTTAAATTTGCTTGGCGCGAGGCCCCTGCAAGAGCGAGGCGAAGATTTCAATATACTTACTGACAAAAGAAGACATATTTATTTAAATACCTAAAATATTTGTACCTGATCTAAATGAATTCAAACCAGCTTAGCATTGTTGATAATTCACAAAAGTACAGTCAGGTAGGTACATTATTATTGTGAATTGGAAAGAGATGTGAGTCAAGGTTAAAATTAGACTTTATCGTAATGTAATTTGTCTGCAATAGCTTTGAATTACTACTCTGTATATTCTAAACAAATAGCGTTGAATTACCTGAATATTTTCTGTGAAGTATCTGCTGGTTTAATTTTATAAAAGATTTAATTCTCATCAAATAGCGAACAACGTCATCCTCGATTGAATTATTTAATCGTAAAAGATGATTTGAGGTGTCATCTTTCCAATAGTAAAAATATTAAGATTGCTAGAATTTTAATGTTCAAAATGTTTACTATCGATATCGTTCTTACACAAACTTTTATTTTCTTTTTAGCCCGTATGAGTTACATTTAAGACGGGGGAAAATTGTATTGAAGGCAAACATATTAAATAATTCAAATATTTTAAATTAGAAGAAACCTAATCTGCTATTATATGTTTCAATCTATTTTTTAAAGCCAAATACCATTGACCATAAAATTTTTTCTTCTGTTGTGAACTCGTATCAAATATTTTTCTAGAAATAAATATTGTGCAATAAGTATGACGTAACAATGAAATAAGCAGTCAGCCATGAGACAAAACATCTCGCCGAATCAATAGAAAACCCGTACTTATCTGCAACCTTGAATTTAAATATGAAAATATTCTTAATAAGGAGAGATTAGTCGCATCGCGTGGAATTTTAAAAGATAGGTATCTTTATGATCACAATATCACTTGATTTTCGGTTATCTTATCAATTGAAATTCCATCACAAGTAAGAGCCAAAAATCGATAACTTTTAATTTTTTAACATAATTTTTATCAACAGGGTGGTGCAAAATAAAATATACTTTTTTTGGATAAACATTCTGTCTCCAAGTCTTTAATTTTAGAGGAAAATTTTACTGAAACTCGAGATGGTATTTCAGGCAAAACAACTTATTCTTTCATGTTTTCCGCTAGTCACTAAATAATCTGTAGCACCAAATTCAGTTATTATTTTTTGTTTTGACCAGGATTGAGTTAGAGGCATTCAGTTTTCTCATGGACCTCGATATGATACGTCAAATCATATGGTGTGGAATAAGTGAAGATTGAAAACATGTTATATAAATAGAATTTTGCTGTACTTACTTGAAAAAGACTGTTTATACACTCTAGAATTAGAATAATGGAAAGAAATAAGAAACGCGGAAAGGAGAACGGAGATGAACGCAAAATTTTACAATAACAAGACTAACTTTTTCAGGTGGAAGAGTATACTGCCAAACAGCTGATTATAAACGTATTTTTGTCTGTTAGCGCAGGTCCATGAGAAAACTGACGGCCTCTACAAGACTCAAAATTTTAATTTTTTCAGATGTAGACGTAGATTGACCAAACTTTTTAAATTTTCAATAAAGTTGTAGTATTCTGGCCGAATGCACAATTTTGAATTTTGAGGTTGTTCCAAATGGTTTAGATCAACTCCATAAGTGTCGAATTTTTCAACTAAACTAGTTGACGCCTCTTGAACCTTATTTTCTAAATATGGGATTCTTTTTCAGAATTTAGTTTTGAATTTTAATAGTAGACAAGCCCAGAACAGTGCATGTTTGGTTTACCTATTTGTGCCCAATTTTGCTAAAATGTTTGAAAAAAATTTTAAAATGCTTGTAATGGTACTTCTAGTAGTTCTTTATAGAAATTTTTCATAATTATTGATTATATCCAAAGATAATGCTTTGTATCATATATGATACAATGGGCATTGAAATATAAATAAAACAAGATTTTGGATAATTAGTAATATCAGCGTTTATTGTGAAGTTATGTAAAATATGCTATGCTTGATAAGGCATTTGATATATATGTACGTATTTACATGTGGAATTCTACAAAACAATTTCGTTCCTTTATAAACATAAATGTACATTACATTTTGTACATTTCGTGAAAGATAGCCGCTTACAGCAGGGATATTTGCAATGAAGTCTTTTGTCTTCAACAGTTGGCCAATGTGCAATATTATCCCTTCTGATATCGAATGAGGGAATTGGTGCTGTTGGACCTCGCTTTTCTTCTTTTCATGTTCCACTCCTACTTTATCACCTCCATTACTCTTCGATGGTCTTCCACGTTTCCTATTTGGATTTATTTTGTAAGCATAAGCTTTGTGCTATATTGGCTTTGAAATTCAACTGGTCTTGAATGTCCTTTTCTGCTAATTTAACTTTTTTGCAGTCTCTTTTGTACCAGTTCCATGCGTTGATAACCATCATATCAACGAAATGGTAAAAGAAACGCACGTAACACTTCTTAGAAAGCACATTCGTCCGGTAAAAGGATATTTGACCATCAAGATCTACACCGCCTATAAACTGATTATATATATTTACTGCAAAAGGTTTTTGTATCGGCACCTTCTTTTTTTCTTTTCTGTCCCACCTTTCGGTTACAAGAAGAGGCTCTGCACTAGAGAAAATCGTAGCCAAACTAACTGTCCTATTATCATACCATATAATTGCACGGATTTTGATGTCTTCAACTGTTGCTTCCACTTCTTCATAGCATCCTCTGCTCTTTTTTTTCATTTCTTTATCGCTGGTGAACTGTAACCCTGGCAACTTGCACACTTTTATTGTTCCTATGGCACCTATACATTACACAATGCAAAAATGTTGTAGCCCCATTTATGGGGATTTTTGGGTTGTACGTTTTAGAGCAGATTTGCCTTTGAACGGTACAATTTGTTCATCCACGCAAAACATCTGCCCTTGCTTAGGTATAGTCTGACATTTTGAAACGAGACTATCAAAAGGGACGTATTTTATATAAGCGATCTTAATTGTCTTCATTTCTATCGGGCATGTTGGCATTATTGTTGAAGTGTAGGTATCGCCTGATTTCTTCATAACGGTTTCTACTCATAATGCCAGCCACCTGTGGCAATCTAAATTCATGGACATAATTACGTGTTCGATGTAAATCGAACAGTACATACCGTCAGGTTCAGTGATTTATTTGGATTGCTTTGGGACAGATAGATTGGACTGGTCTACAATGTGTTTTATTATTTATTTTTATAACGAAATATTATAAATATTTTTGATCAAAAACATCTAAATAATATGAAACATGTGACACAGTTTCAAAAGAAATTCAGTAATTCAGGATTTAGAGCTTTAGTGAGGTTCAATAGCAGTTGTTGAAGTCAAGGTGTTTTTTACATTATTTATCTACAAAGTTTTTGACAAGTATTTTGAGTACACAGAAAATGCATGATCCTATGCTAATAAACAAAACAACAAAAAGCGACAAGTTCCCAAACATCCTCGTCTTCATCTTCAACCTCTTGGTAATCTGGCGTTGCTCTCCGTGAATTTTTGCAACGGGAGTCCAAGTAGGACGCTTGTTAGCATTATTATTTGCGTTATTTCTATACAATTGGGAAAGGGAATATCGTTAGAACTATCGCTGTCGTAATCAAAATCAGATTCTAATTCGATGTCAGTCCCAGCATTAGAATCTGATTCTTGCATATATTCCTCCTCACTTTCTTCGGGGTGAAACAATGGCGTGCAGGAATTTTCCTTTCTATTTTGTTAATTTTCCTTGGCATCTGAATAATAATTTCAAAAACGAAATTAGTGTATATAAGCAGATGTTTGCTTTGAGTGCCCACTGTATCAAATATGATATATTTCTCAAATTTAGAGCATATTGCTTGTTTTTGAATAAAAGTAGAAATAATTGACAAAAAATGTAAGTAAGGCTCTACTGAACAAGGAAAATAATAATTACATACCTGTGTTTTCGGATTACTTTAATATTTCAAGATAAAGCTCATAGAGTAACTAAACAGCACGATGTAACCTAGCATTCAAAGGCGCGGGAAAAATGACTGTTAATTCTATTATTTCGGATCAAAACCATTACTGACGTTATAGTTAGTACTTACTAATGACGCAAAGACGGCTATCAATTTGCAAGATTTAATTTTTTCTGCAAAATTTCGTGATATTTCTTTAAGACCCGTTTTTTATTGTTGTTTTGTTTATTAGCATAGGATCGCAGCATTTTTCTGTGTACTCAACGTAATACTTGTCAAGAAACTTTGTAGTATGGCAGCTGCATATAGTACTTACAATGTTAAGAAAACACCTTGACTTCAACAACTGCTATTGAACCTCACTAAACTGCTCTAAATCCTGAATTACTGAATTTCTTTTGAAACTGTTTTTTTGTCACATGTTTCATATTATTTAGAGGTGTTTAAAACATTCTATTTTATGGTACCTACTTGCAATAATAACCCTAGGCTAGATCAGACATAGGAGCAGAGACCACTAACGGGGTCAACCGAACCTAACCCGTAGGCAAATGGTGAGCCTTAACAAATATCTGCTAACCTAATCATCACAGCCTCATATTATCCACTGTTGAATAAAGGCCTCTTCAAGTTTTTTCCATACGTCTCTATCTCTGGCAGTTTGAATCCAGTTTTACCCGCTGTTTGTTTGATATCGTCCGTTCATCTTTTCTGTGGTCTTCCCCTGTTCCGAGTTGTAAGTCTTGGTCTCCATTGGATTATCTTTGTATCCCATCGGTTTGGCTCCTGCCGGGCCACTAGCCCAGCCCATTTCCATGTCATTTTTAGTAGCCTTGAGATTATATCTGTCACCTTGGTTCTCTTTCTGATCTCTTCGTGATTGATTCTTTTTCTGAGACTGACGCCGATCATAGCTCTCTCCATAGCCCTATGGGTAGTTCTAAGTCTTACCATGCTTTTTTTTGTCAATGTCATTGTCTCTAGGCCATATGTTGCAACTGGAAGCACACAAGTGTCGTAAACCTTTCTCTTTAGGTTAGTTGGTATATCGGTGTTTTTCATTATATGACTAAGTTTTCCAAAGGCAGCCCAACTCTGGCTTATCCGGCATGAGATTTCTGCGTTTTGATTTTCTTTCCCGATCTTGAATTTGTGTCCCAAATATATGTATTCGTTGACTATCTCCAAATTGTTGTTGTCTGCGGTGATACTCTCTTCGGCTGAGCCCATTATTTTCGTTTTTTGGATAATCATTTTCAGGCCCACGTGTTCTGATGTTATGAGGAGCTCATTTAACATTTCTTTGAGTTGTTCTAGGTCATCACTAATTAAGACAATATCGTCCGCAAATCGAAGATTGCTGAAGTATGTTCCATCTACATTTAATCCATTTCGTCTCCATTGGAGATTTTTGAATATATCCTCTAAGACGAGAGTAAACAGTTTTGGCGAAATAGTATCACCCTGACGCACGGCTCTCTTGACTCTAATTTGATTGGTTGTTAGTTCATCATTAATTTTTATTTTGATGGTGGAATTCTCGTATATATATTTCAGTAGGTTTGAATACCTAGTGTCTACTCGGGCGTTGTCCAATGCTTTTAAGATTGCCGAGATTTCAATGGAATCAAATGCTTTATGGAAGTCGATAAATGCAAGATAGATGGGCATGTTGTATTCTGTGCTTTTTTCGATGAGGGATCTGGACGTTTGGAGGTGATTATTAGCACCGTAGTTTCTTCGGAAGCCCGCCCGCCTGTTCCACCGGCTGGTAAAAGTCCAATTTAGTTGTTAAGCGGTTTGTAACGATCTTGGTCAGCAGTTTGTAGAGATGTGATAGGAGACTAATGGGGCGATAGTTTTCACCTTTTTTAAATAGTAAGATGACTTCCGGACATTGCCAAGCAGTTGGAATCTTCGCTTCATCAAGACACTTGTTTAACAGAGTGCGGATTGTTTTTAGTAAAGGTTCGCCGCCCATTTTCAGCATTTCGATGGTAATGCGATCTTTCCCTGGTGGCTTCCTATTTTTCATTTGACGCAAGGCTGCTTTAAGTTCTTCGTTGTTAATTTCAGGAACTTCCTCCGATCCTACATTCATGATATGTTGTTGTTGGTATTTTCTTGTGAATAAGTGTTGTATAAGAATTTGTAGAAATTTTCGACCTAAGGAGCCCAATCAAATGAGCCTGGATTTTGGCAAAGATAGGAAATAATACTAGATACGCTGTAACTTCGTGAAGAGGTGTGTTTTGGGGTAGTAATTAGCAAAAAAATATGGCAGACCAAATTTGTGTCAAAATTAGATTTTAAAGGGTTAAGTACAAGGAAAATTTTAATCATCACTGTATTTTATTTATAAACGCCCTACGTCGCTCGACGCCGGGGTATTTTCTCTTGTACTATTCGTCCTAAAATATTCGCTATAGTTCTCACTTCCACAGTACGTGAAAAATGCTTAAAATTGTTAAGTGCGATATTTTTAACTTTTAAAATACTCAAAATTTTACTTTGCTATAAATTGAAAATAACGAGTTGTCAATATCGTCAAACGGCTTATTATAAATCCAATATCCACATATAAGTTTTGTAGTAAATTTTATCAGCTTTATTTTTGGTCGTACGCAATTTTGTCGTAAATTCAATAATAAAGAAGATATTTGCAAAAAAAGAAGTAAAAACGTCACTTTTCTAAAATTTCTTTAAAAATCACCACATTTCAACAGATTTTTTCTTTTTAAGAAATCAAACCTTTTGATCAAACATCACATTCATCATGTAAACTGTTGAAAATAGGTGAAATCGGATTTTTAAAAAATATTTACGTATGTATTTTTTCAATAAATTATTTATTTTGTATGAAATTGTATTTTTACAAAAATTTTCAAAGACTTGTATCTCGAAAACAAAAGATCGCACAGAGAAAATGAACAATGCAATTAAAACTTATTTAACTCTATTTAAAAAATATAGAGTGAAGTTTTGGGGTCCATCTAACCAGAAGTGCCTTTTTTTGACAAAACGCACGGAAAAATGACAAATTTTCAAGTTTCTTGGCATTATGCATATTTCCAAAATGAGTTTTTAAATCCATCAATAGTTTCGAAATGTAATTTTCTTTCACTTTTCTAAGATGTAATTTTTGCGTAAAACCTCTAGTTTTTTATTTATTACCGATTTTTTCATGAAAAAATCATACTCGGCGAACGATAATAAATGATTTAAAAATTCATATAACAGTCAATATTGATGGTATAGACCAAAAAAAATGTAAATTGATTGTAATTAAATTGCATACAACTTTTATTGTAGATATTTATCGATGCGGTTAGCCATTTTCGAACTACGGACGAAAAATGGGCGACTCGCTCACGTGTTTTTCGTTTTGCATGAAATGCCATTACTTCAAAAGATTCAGATCGACGGCCGTCGGTCGTACAAAAATTTTATTAAGGACATTTTTTGTACGAAATTTGATTCTCCAAATTTCACCTCTTAAATTATTCCTCTAAATGTGATAGTTTTTGAGTTAATTGCAAATTAGGTTTTTTTTGACCTCTTTGCCCCCGCCCTCACTTTTCGCTAGACAATGATACGGGGTGGTCTTTTTGGGTAATTACTACCCCAAAACACCGCCACAAAGTTTACAGCATATCTAGTATTTTTCCTATCCAAAAGCTCATTTGAGTGGCTAAATTTATATTTCACGAAAACACATGGCTTTTGCATTTTATTTATAATTTAAGTGGCCTTACATTTACAGCAAAAATAACATTTTTGTGAATTTTTGTTTTTGTCTCACCCTGTGTAATATATTACGTAATTTTAAAATGTTAAAGTTCCATGAAAAAAATTTAAAAGTTTAAAACTCTAATGCAGTTTGTAATATTTCATTCGATGGCATGCTTTTATTAAAATTATTAAAAGGCCATATTTTCCTAAATTTTGACCACCCTGTATAGAAATGGGACGCTATAAAATTAAAAAGACCAGTATTTTTAAAAACTACTTAAATAATAATATATCTACTTTTCAACTTTTTACAAATCATGTGGCAAAAATACATGTGACGCATGTTCCTTTTAGTTTAGGCGATGCACAAACCTTTTATGTTATTTTTACCTATCCATAAACTTTTACCTGAATGTTTACTATTTATTAGTACTTGGGTAGGATAAAAAACTATTTATCTAGCAATGGTATTCACTCAGGCAATTTGAAATTTATCACTCTAAACAAATACACTGTAGAAAATATAAGTCCTTGAAAAAAAGGGCCAGGTACCTACAATATAACTGAGTGCAATTTAATAAAGCATTGGTGTAACTGAATATTTATGTTTTACGTTACTAGATAAACATGGAATTCTAAGAAATGTTTTGCAGATGATGTTACATATAAATAGTTTGTAAATTATATTTTCTAAAAATTATAACTTCCACATTCTCAGCTTTGGTTTATTCAATGTAAACAAAAAGGAAACGTAAATAAACAAAAAAAGTGGTTACTATGCAGCTTAGGTAAAATGCACAAGGGTAAAATGATTTACCCTCTCTTTAAAATTTCGTAAAATAACAATTTGGTAATTGGTGTCCAGCATCTGTAGTATACAGACGCTTTCGCTTTTGTTGTACCTAATAAAAAAAAATGAGTAGTGAAGCAGACGGTAAGAAGTTGTGCAATATCATTACATATTGTTGGGATTTTCAACGGGGATTGTGCAAAAGGGCACTAAATGTAAGTATGTACACGTCGCCGCAGCAAGCGAAGCTGTTGCACGAAGTACGGTAGTCCCGAACTTTGCGCTTAAAAATGAAATACGGCGAACTTTGCAAGTACATCCACGCTGCAAAGACTTTATAAGGAGCAATTGTAAGCAAGATAAATCGTGCCGTTTTGAACACCGTCTGCCAGGCGAAGTGGTACAGCACTCACAATGCCCGGTGTGCCTAGAAGCCATAGCAAAGGACTTCTTGTGTTGCTACGAGAAGTGTAACCATGTGTTGTGTCGGCAGTGCTCTCAACATTTAGACAATACCTGCCCAAAGTGCCGTGAGGTCTCCCAGATCATTTATTTGGAATAAAGTAAGTAATTTTTCTGTTTCTTTTTCAATATTGTACTTCAATAAAATCTAGTAATCTTTTTATAAAAGTATGAAGAAACGGTAATCGGAAGTTTTCGTCATACGCATTTCAGAAAATCTGAGTGAAAAGCGTACCTACGTAAAATTTGTACACATTTAATTTTCAAGTATAGAAAGATTACTGGATTTTCTTGAACGATTAATGCTTTGTTTCGATATTAGAGGTGCAATGCTTATTTAATTCCTAAATGTCTGTAGGTACGAGCCGCTAAAAATAATCTTGATGATAGTAAATGCAAAATATGTCAAACTATACAAATTATCGTGAAGAATTTATAATATTGCATTTAATTAATAACGTTTCGGTAAATTTAGTATTAATATTAATTAGGAGAAAATAAATGGCAATCTTTATCTATGTATTAATTTTTCCCAAAATTCATAAACATGTAAAATTAAAACAATATAATAATTCTTCACGATATCATTTTTATTGTTCGACAAAAATAATAATCTAATAGTGAGGCGCATTTATTTCTTCTAGTACAAAACATCCTGTAATTGATATTTTCCACTCGGTGTTGACGTCATAGTAATACACTCCTTTGTATTTTTTATTGGCGGGTCAGTGCATTTCTTCCCTTCTTATCGGTCAAAGCGAGTATAGGCAAATTCTTTGTCCTTGTCGGCGTTAACCGCCAGTCGCCACCCGTTCGTTATTACTATTTTCATTCTTTCGTAACTGTTGAACCTAGTAGGACGTACGGTGTGGATTAGTTAACATATTAGTTCCTTTTTTGTATTTCATTAAAAACACAAATGTGGGTTTTTTTTTACTAAGGTAACATTTACTTATAGTTTTTTTTTACAGATGTCTATGTGCATAGGATTTTTATTCGGTAATTGTGTGAAGGCAACTTGTCACTATAGGCATTATTTTATTTCATGTAGAAGAGTGGGGTGTGCATTTAATAAATGTAGAATGTTGCATTTTAACGAAGAGGAGATGAAGGAAGTGACTGAACAACGGCGACCTTTTTCTCAAAAAGTTCATAAAGAACTTGATCGTTTGGCCTACGCGTATTTTGATTCGCTATCCGTTGACCGTAGGGACGCATTATGTTCTGGCAAATTAGCCGGAGGGCGATGTTATAGGGCAACTTGCCTTAGGTGTAAAACGAAGGACGCAGGTACAAAGTGCAAAATTTATTTGGATGTTTATTTATAAAAGTTCGTTTTAAGAATATGCGAAATGTCCGAAGTGCCATTTTGAGTTAGAAGAGGGTCGAACATATAGGTTCTCCTGCTGCCACGTGATATGTGAAATGTGCCTAAAGGAAGTGCCAATTAAAGTAGCAGTGGCTTTTCAGCAGTGCCCAAGTTGCCTTCTGTATGGATATACTTATCAATTATTTTAATAGTAAGCTTGTATTCACATTACACTGTACCCATCAACTGTTACGTTAAGGTCTTGAGTTTCACACCTGTTTATATTCCTGTCTGTATCGACTTTTTATAATTTGCTTAGAATTTCTTATGCTTATTTTTTTAGGATTTTTGCGTTGCGAATATTAGTGCTCAATGCATTTTAATTTATGTAAAAGCTTTCAAATATATATTAATATACTTTTTTGTTTCAGATACCTGCTTTACTCGTTTCAATATCTGCTTTCGTTGTTTCAATACCTGCTTTCATCGTTTCAATACCAGCTTTCGTCGTTTCAATACCTGCTTTCGTCGTTTCAATACCTGCTTTCGTCGTTTCAATACCTGCTTTCGTTGTTTCAATACCTGCTTTCGTCGTTTAAATACTTGCTTTTGTCGTATACTCCTATACATCACTTTAGTTAGTCAAATCACTCTGTGACCCAGTAAGATTATCAAAAGTGGTTCTAGCTGAAATTTTTAATTATGTTTTATTATAGATAATCGTGGCAGTTTCTGCAGTTTGATATCCGAAATAATTGTTTATTACAACTCATACTATCTGCTATACATTTTCTATTTATCAAGCACTTGGACATGTATGCATTAGTCATATATACTCAAGATCATATCCACTATGTTTGCAACACAAGTTTGCTTCCTGCAAATTGAGCATGTAATAAAATCTCTAAAGTCAAGTGGGTTGATGGTAAATCTTATCCTGCAAAAATCATATGTATTCATGGTGAGTTGCTCTTGTCGAATGTGTTTTCTATATTATTTTCGTATGTTTCTTACAGATTCTGCAAATTTTTTATATAAGCTAAGCTTTTCGATGCAAGGAATTACACAACCTTTTGTCGGTATGCAAGCTGTTTTTATTTTCTGGCTTTTATATATATAGTTTTTTCTTAGCTATTGAAAGTTGTAATATAACAGAGCATTATTTGAAAGAAACCTCCGACAATCATTCTATTCTTACTGATGTCAATACATCACCAAGGATTGGTAATAAATAAAGATATTTGAAATTCATGCTTATAACTATTTGTTGTTAATTACAGTTGATATTGATGCTGTCGATGTTTCAACATGGCCTATGGACTTGGATAGTACACCTGAAAGCGGCAAAGTTTCTGGTACTCAAAATGAGGTTGATGATGGTGTAGAAAACAATATGGAGTACAGTTCTGATGATTTGATAAACGATCCAACATATAATTATGCTGAGAATGATTTGAGTAATGAGTCTTCTATAATCACTGAATTTCAAAATGAATCTGTAACAAGTGCGGAATTACCAAATGAAGTTATCGTGAATACAGCTTCACCAAATCAAATGACAAGGACTGCTGAACTGGCAACAGCTTTAGAGAATGTGGCCTTGCTGATGTCCATACATAAACACGGATTGGTAAAATAAAGATATTAAAAATTTATGCTTAAAATTCTAAAATTACATTTGTTATTATGTAAAAGCAATTTTCTCAGACAATTAAAAACTAATAAACTTGCTACGTTCCGATTACATATTGGTGCGAAAACAGCAGGTCTTGAAATATAGTTTTTAATTAACAGTGGAATTTCGTTTTGATTTGATCAATTTGTACATTTTAGGTATACCTAGGTTTTGTGGTCCAAAGAAATCGTGGAGCACTGAGGAGAAAAATGCTGTTATGCAGGCCTTTGAAAGTTGTTTATCTACTGAAAAATTACCACCATACAGAGATGTGGAGACTGCAAAAGTAAATATTGTTGCTTTGAGTAATAGATCTCCTGAAGCGATTCGTTTGTGTAAAAATCAAATTGTGAAAAAACGACAATCTGCCAACAGTACGCCTAATGCCAAAAGAAAAGGTGGGTTTTCTAAAAATTTTGAACATTTTATCAAATTCAATTTTATTCATTTGTTAGCTTTTCTAATAACATCTTTGTTTTTTCAGTATTGAAACGGAAACGATGGACTGATGAAGAAAAGGTATCTTTATTTTCTGAATTTGGACAGTACATCAAAGGAAGCACCTTACCTTCACAGGCTGAAATACAACAATCTATAGAAAGATGTACCTACTTAAGAAAGAGATCTATAAAGTGAATCAAAACCGCCATTTTGAATGCTAGATTTAGATATTTGAAAGGTATGTTTATGCACGTTTGACAATCATAATTTTTATTCTTAAGAATCTTTTCACCTTTTGTACATCTTCAAAATTGTTTCAGCGAGTCAATAGCAGGTTTGTCATCCAAAGCTGCCAACTATTATTGTGTCATATTGGTATATTTTAAATTGAATTTTACATGTTTTGTACAAGCTTATATAGATCTTAATTTTCGTCATTTATCATGCATGCATTTTGGTTATAACGTAGGTTTTAAACTTATACATGCTACGTGACTAATACCTTAAGGCTTAGTTCTGATTAACCAATTTTTGTCGATCTCTTACATAATATTAATTACGTTCTTTGTTTTAGGTGGATTGGCTGAACTCCTATTTGAAGAAATTCTCTTAAGGCATGACTTATTTTAGTTTTTTTTTTGTATTAGAGAAGTCTTGCTCATATTTATACTTTGTACTTTCATATGCAACACAATTATGTAAAATGTGTATATGGAATAGTTTTTATTGTATTATAATTTCTATTATAATTTCCTTTACATTTTATTTGTACATGTTTATTGGTGAAATAATATGTAATATCTACATTTTCTTGGTAAAATACAAGTACTTAAATAAATGAATTTTATTGATTTTATGTATCGTATATTTTTTAAAACGAAGCAAGAACCCTGTATATAGCAGTTGATCTCAACATCTGAGAACTTGTCTTGTATTTTTCAAAAAGCAGTGTTTCACTATAATTTAAAAACAAAAATGTTCATTAGCTTTCGTTTTGGTTATCTGCCGTATTTGATTTGTTGAATAATTTTAGTGCCATTACTAATTTACTTGGTTAGATCTGAATTTGTTAGGTGTTAACCTACAGTGCATTTATACAAAGTAATTGTTGCTGAATGAAAACTAAATCGTGTTAGAAAAATAGTACCAATCAGTTTTGTTTGTAAATCGGTCAGAAGATTGACATTTCTTAATTATATGATATCGCCAATTAATTAAAATAATTGTGGGAAAGGCTATAACTTTCTTATATTTATTAAAGTTTGCACTATAAGATGGACCATTTTATAAATCTGTACTATTACGTTACTAGATCTTTAAATGATGTCTATCATATTATAGTTTTTTTTAAAACAAAACAAGAATGTTGTGCAATGACAGCAGATTTTCTGTCTTGTAACTTGCCTTCTATTTTTTAGAAAGCAGTGTTCCACTATAAATTTAAATATATTCATTAATAATTTTTTTTTTTGGTTATTTGATTTATTTAAGTTGTACGAATTTAGTGCCCCTACTAACTTT
Source organism: Vesta saturnalis (assembly GCA_036346205.1). NCBI lineage: Eukaryota > Metazoa > Arthropoda > Insecta > Coleoptera > Lampyridae > Vesta > Vesta saturnalis. The sequence goes on from JARFJB010001104.1 coordinate 954,191, forward strand.
TACAGGTAATTAAAACTAGGTACCAATAGTTCTTTTATGATTAGATCTGAATTTGTTGTGTTACTAAAGTGTCTTTATACAGTGTAATTCTAGCTGGATGAAAACTAGATTGCATTACCAGATATATCTCAATTTTTTCTGTACCTTGTATTATTAATTTATTTGGAAGTTATTTACAAAGCTTATTTCTATTTGGATTATGTACTCAAATTCAAAAGTAATACTTTCTCAGTTACGCCTGTGCTCATTACAGAATTTGTTAGATATTTAGATAGTAAGATATTAACAAATGGTATGAGTTTAAATGTTTTATTAGGGAGCCAAATTACAAACATGTTAATCCGTACTGTTACATTACTCGATTGTAATGATATGTAAATAGGGTGTTACCATAGATTAATAAATTCCCTTTTAAGTTATCACTTTCATTAATTCCTAAGTATTTTGGGATTTAGGTAGCAATAGTTTTTTTATGATTAGAACTGAATTTGGTAAGTGTTACCAAAGTGTCTTTATATAAAGTAATTGTGGCTGGATGAAAACTTGATTGAATTATCAGATATACCTCAATTTTTGCTGAACCTTCTGTATTATTGACTAAGTTTAGGATGTTATTTACAAAGATATTTTACCCCTCTAATTATGTTAATTTGAAATCATTTATTCAAGCCTTAAAGCTTATTTCTATTTGGATTATGGACTCAAATACAAAAGTAATACTTTCTAAGTTGCTCCTGTGCTCATTATAAAATTTGTTAACCATTTAGATAGTGAGATATATTAACAAACAGTATGAGTCTAAATGTTTTATTAGGAGCCAAATTACAAACATGTAGATATCATTAATCTGTACTGTTACATTGCCAGATTGTAAATGATCTCTAAATAGGGTATTCCCATAAATTAATAAATATATTGTTTATGTTATCAGTTTCATTAATTCCTAAGTATTTGGGGTTAAGCAAATCTATATACACCAAATTTGTTGATTAATTTTGTTTACAAATTGTTTAAACAAATGATTTAATATTTTCCCTACATTGTTGCGCTACTATTCATTTTACCGATTACTACCTACTATACCGGCCAAATCTGTAGCGTAGTAGTGCATATTGTATATATATATATATATAGATTCTACAGTTATTGTATACAAATGTTAAAACAATTTTAAATTAGAAATGGTGGAAGTTGGCGGCCATAAATGTACAAAACGCAACTGGCCTAGGTTATCGAAACCAAAATTTGAATGTATTCAACAATAAAATAATGTATCATTAATTTGCTCAAGCGAATTTACTTGAAAGTACATACCAATGTGCATGGACTAGTTTGCATTTGGAACTTTAAATTAAACAAAAACGGGTAAATGAACGTGATGCACGTGATGTTATTTAAGTTTGAAACAAAACCACATGAGAGAATAAACTAAAAACTGGCAATTAAGCGGTATCAACTTAACCAACTACTTTCGGTCTTTCAATCAAAATATCTCCAATTAGGATAACACACTAGTAGTGATATAGGACCGGTTCTGACTCACAGTATACGAATTTTCTATTGAAGGTCAAGTCAGTTAATCTGTCGTGTACATGCGTAATCCTTCGCTAATCATGTAGGGCCGATCCCGACTCACATAGCTAGTCATATAGAGCCGATCCTGGCTCACGCGACGATTGCAATAAGTGTGCGAGTGAGAGAGAGAATGTGTGAATGTCCAAGGTCACTGATCTTCAGCTCTTTCAAGGTCAAACTTTTGGCGGGGAAATTTAAATTTTTGGCGCGCGTCGAGGTCGAAATGTCAAGGTCAAAATTTAAAGCTTAAAATAGAAATTGCAAGGTCTCATCATCATCATCATATTACAATTCTTAGAAATCTAAAAATAGAATAAAGAAGTTTTTGTCTAGGTTAGTGGTTTTGAAGGATGCAGATTTATAATAAAAGGCTTCCTTGGTTATACACGATTTAGTAAACTTATTGGCAGACATGATGAAAGTAATATACATGATAGGAAGAGAAAGTAAAGCAAAAGTATTGATGAGAGAAAGAAGAGGCTTAAGGAGATAATGAAAAAAATGAGACAATTAAAACCGGATATAGAACTGTATGAACTGAATAGAACAATGAAACAGCTTCGAGTTAAAAAATAAACAAGTGTAACTTGTAATCTTTAGCGTAGATATATAATGCTTATACAAAATGTGGGTTTAGGAAATAACACGGATGAAAGGTGATATAGAAATTTATTGACGATTAAGTGGTAATATAAATTGTTAATGTTGATATGTACTTAGGGAATAATGTGTGGTGAAGAAAAGTATGCAATAAAAAACAAAAATTTAATGAAAGACGCTTTCAACAAAAAGTAAATAAAATCATTTTAACATGTTTTGTATTTATATTTAATGATGAATGAAGCTTGTAACAAGAAAAAGAGCTTGTAATTTTAAAATGTAATATCAGTAAAGTTATGTATGATGTGTAATTTTTAATTAAATTAAAAATGAAAAACGCTTTCAAAAAAGTAAATAAATCATTTTAACATGTTTTGTATTTATATTTAATGGTGAATGAAGCTTGTAACATAAAAAAGCTTGTAATTTTAAAAAGTATTATCAATAAAGTTATGTTTGCATGATGTGTAATTTAAAATTTAACTTTAAATAAAAGTAATGTTGTAGAATTATATGCAGAAGTGTAAGTATTGTTACATAAACGATGGGCATGCACGAGGAATGTGTGCATTTGAGGAAAAGTAATGTATGTGTACATGTAGAATGTTAGGAAGGCAAGTGAACAGACATGCGTGTTACGCAATAAAAGGAGACAAAACACGACTCGATATCGTCCTTTTCTCCCCCCCTGGTGCAGGCGGGGTTTGGGGGGAGGGTAATGATAAAGTCGCAAAAATGACGCACTCCCGATTTTTTTTGATTTACACCTAATTCCACATGGAAATTAGAATTTTTACAAACGTGATTGCTTTTTACAGGTGGTGCTTTATCTATTTCATTCTTTATTTTACCAAAAAATATTAAAACTGACCCACTAAATTGACATTCAAATTTTAAGCAAACTACTTTTTTTTTCTACTTATGATAAGAAACAAAAACATACACAATTTGTAAAAGCATTCACGTTTTTAAAATTGATTGATTTTGGGAAGAAGCAATTACCAATTTTTTATGGATACACTTTCAACTGCATGAAGAATTACAGGATAACGTGAGCATTTCGCTTTGAAAGCAAAGTACACACGCTTGAATAAAGACTGTCTATATTTAGCGCGTCCTTTACATTACTCAGCATTCTATATCCGAATTATCGAACCATAATAATTTTTGCATGCTCACTTTTGATAAATTACATAATTTGTATAATTTGATGTACTCACTAATTATTAGAAACAATGCGTACATCAACAAAAATGGATTTATATATATATATATAACTGGTATAAACGGCCATATTATATGTTGGTAAGTGAGAATGCGACTGCCGGTAACAAAATGACCCCGTAGGACCACACCAGCTGCGTTATATAATTTTCATATAGGGCCGTTATATACGGTGTTGTTGGATTTTTTATACGAATTATATAGCGATTTTAATCATAGATTGCGCCACTTTCAAATTAAACATTTTATAACATTGTAGTAAAGCTATCATTATAACCTAACATCAATATTATTCTAAATGAATATTGAATATCCATGATTTATACATTTACTCCAATTACTACTCTTAAATCTTAAGTATTCATTTCTTACGGTATCCTATTATTAGGGGCTATTAAAACCTTGTAATAGCTCACTTAGTTTAAGTTATATAACAATCAAAATATCCAATTCATGGTATTTGTGAGTTAACTATTAATCTCGCTTTATTCAGGTAGTAATTGTTCTTATTTAACTTTTTTCCAATCTATGAATGTTTTTTTTTGATCCCATATTTTTATCACAGTCGATAAGGAAAGTAGTTTTTTTAACGATATTTTGTGTGTTTTCATCTTTTAGAAATCTCCCATTGTTTTGCTTTGGAACCTTCAACTATCAAAGAGATGACATAATACTTGTGATATATAGTTGTGTGTGGCAACTTCTTATTCACCAAGCAGATTATAGCATTTTTTATTAAGACTGGGGTGCGTAGTAATGCATTATTTATTTGGTAGGTTTATAGAAAAATCTGTTCAGAAGAAGTAGGATGGCAATGTAAATGTGTTCTTGTATGCTGCTGCAGTGATGATTTAAATTGGGGTTGTAAAAAGTGGTCTCAGGAGTTTGAGTGAATCAAACAAAATTATGGATCTTGAATACATGTTTGTAGTAAACGAACGTGATAGTGTTTGGTAGAGATGGAGCTGGAGACAAGTGTGCGATTATAAATTTGAAGGCTAATTTCATTGGAAACATTAAAAGCTACCTATCACAAACACTCACATGTAATAATTGGGCTTTGATATTCAAAATGTTTGTCATGGTCTTAAGACGGTATTGACTACTGAATGAACAAAAACACCCTTCTCAAATTAAAATAAATAGCTGTGACACCATCATGCATACCAATCAATTGTAACTACTGTAAAACTGTGACAAATTTAATACACACATTTTTTACTAGTTTATTCAGCCAATATAAGATGAATCTGTTACACTGTTAATGAGACTACACCATCACTACTGAAATTTAAATGAATGTATTTGTGAATACATGACAAGCTAATGTCAGAAAATCATTACTACGTGACCCGGCCCTTTGTACCTAACCCATTTAAAAAAACTGGCAATATTAACGTATAACTGATATGATTAATGAATACAATTTTTGTGTTATTTCTGGCTAATGTTAATCTAGGCTAATGGATGTGTCAAAGCTAAATAACATAATTAATTGTAGTAACCAAATCGGTTAAATTGTCATTTAGTTAAACCTTAATTTAAGGCAGCAGGTACCGAGCCAAATTACATTTAGGATGTTAGTATATAGTCCATATTCTGTATAACACAGCTTTCCATTATACATAATAATGAATAATATTTTATAGTCTTGGAAAAGGCTTTAAATGTCAAAATAAGAAATTGTAATGATAGAAAATATTTTATAACTGTAAATTTTATCTCATACGAACTATTAATGTTACAAAAATGAATATTTATAAATATGTGCTATGTACAACAAAATCTAAATATGGCAAAACATTATCAAACTAAAAAAACTTTTGCAAAGGAAGTATAAAATATAAGTTACGCAAGTGACTAAATTGCTAGATAATTTTTCCTCCTTACTAGAAACTGTACAAGTCCGGAGGTACACCCTCAACACCAATAAAGTAAAAATGTTTACAAACAATTTAAAAGTAACACATTTACAACAGTAAAATTTATAACAACGTAAAAACTACTACACAGTAGAAATAGAGAAACTTATAAGGAGTTGACTACTGTGTTCATGCAATCTTATAGATCAGTATGTAGCAGCTAATTGACCATAAGTTAAAATAAAAAAAGAAAACAATTAGAACAAACATAACATAGTAATTATAACCAGACAATTTGTAATATATATGATCCACAACTAATACATTTGACCACATGTACAGCTTTGACTCACCTAAGCCTTATGTTACTGTATTCGCCAAAATCTTCCCTTGTGTAAAACGCCTTAAACCAATGAACCGAGTATGGATTATCTTAGCAACTTACAAAGATATCTATCCCAAGTGGGTTCACGTTTTAAGAAATTTTACGTTTGCAAGATTTTTGTGAATAGTAGCAAATTATTCAAAAGTATAAATAAATTTAGAAAATCTAATTTAATAGCAAAACCTTGATTCCTGATAACATTTCTATCAAAATTATATTGCAAGACTATTCCTTTTTAAACCAGTAATTAAAAACCTGTAATTTACATTTTTTAAAGAGCTTCAATTTATTAGCAACAGCAGTTTTAACTGTAGCAGGAGTTAGTTTAAATTTAGAATTTTGTTGTATAGCCTCTTTACATTCAGTGGTACTTGGTAAAATACCATTACGAACATGGTAAAAAAAAAATTGATTTAATTTACCCTTCATAGAAGTGCTACACTTTTGTCGAGTACTTATACCTAAAAAAAACTCTTCAGAATGCGACATGGTTGAAAACAGTCGGTACTTCTGTTGTGAATAGTGCCACGTTGTTTGACAATCTCATTGTATAACCACAGCCGTACAGATGGTGGCGATCTTGAGTGAAGTTCATCAATATGAGGAAGTTACTCAAACATTTCAGCTGTAGAAGGAAGCTTATCTATTTGTAAAAATTTCTTAAAATGACTGATAGCAGCTTTTTTTCCAATGGAGTCCATGGTGTTTTAGTGGAACATATTATTGTTAAACCTATAGATATATGTATATTACAATAACATATAGGAAAATTTACGTACCACTTACTTATACTATGGCGAACTTTTGTTCTGGTGGAAGCTGTATATTTGTTCTTTTAAGCTGCAATTGATTCATGATGATTTTAAACATTCTCTGCATCATCATCAGATGGATTTACATTTCTTTAAGTTGAGTCTACAAATACTCACTGAAATAATGAAAATTAAGTTTTACATACCCCAAACGAGCCGACGTCTTTTATCATTTTCGGAAGGAGAGAAGATTCAGGTTTGGAAGCAGTAGGTAACCCACGATTCTCTTTAACATCATAATTATCTGTGAATTCTTCATCGAACGAATCATTACTTCCTTGTATCGTTTCCAAAATTTTTGACATTTCACTAATATCTCTGCTTTCTATGGGCATGCGATAGATATTGCCATGTATATCAATAGCATGACCCATGAACTTAGCAACATCTTTTATTACGTTGGCAGATAAATCTCGAATGGCACACTCCGTAGCAACTTGCTTTCTCAACTGCGTTCCTCGTAAAATATGAGGTAGGTTTTTTAGCACCACACCAAGTAGCGTAGTTCCTTAGAAGAATGTATGCTCCTAAATACTTATGTCGATGGTCTATTGAAGGAATAACAGACACATATGGAGTATCAGATGGTACTCCTGTCTCTTCTCGCTTTTTAAGCACAAGGTTTAGGCATACCTCAATTTCAAAGTTAAGTAACACTGGAACTGTACGGTTCAACTTTCCACGAATTTCGAATCGTTTATATCGTCTTGCCAGAGAAGTCTCTTCTTCTCTTCCAATATCACCTACACTACCAATTAGATCTCCAGCTGAGTGTAATTTAGAGTAGTCAGTAATAGTAATACGTTCAAATTCACAAGACCGGCGCCTGTTAAATACCATGATAGATACCAGCGTGTAGGATGCCAACTCTTTCCAAGCCTTTTCGTAGAAATGCGGCTAATTTTTCTATGTTTGCTTTTGATGGTAACTCAATGTCTTTATGTCGTTGGTGTTGTATACGATTTTCAATTGCCGTTCTACCTAATTCTGCAGGAAATGCTACAAGAAATAAAGAAAGAAAATCTTCCACTCTCTGTTGTGCTACTTTATCGGACCTTTAAATGCGTTCGGTTTTCCACACCACTACGATTTGTTTACATATAGTGCATAAAGCAAGTACTAGAGTGGGAGATTTGTAAGTTGTATGTTGGGTATTTAACCCTCGCAGTCTTTTTATAGATTCAATGACGTCAAATTTTGCTGGTGTAAGTAAAGATGCAGAATCAGTAACAGTGTTGTCAATTATTTTAGCCATTGTTATGAAACTTCTAAACGTAACTTATTTCTGATCATATCATGGTGGTGCTGGGAGAGATACTTGCCACACCAATAATTTCCTAACAAATGGCTAGAATATCAAACCGGATGATAGATACAGACTCATCTTCCCGTAGAATAGGGAAGACGCTAGACTTTAAAATTGCACATGCTTTCACATGAACATTAGAAAGAAGTTTACGACCTAGTACCATTGCGTTTTTGGCTGTGTCGTTATTTAGTGATCTACAGAACTTGACATGTATGTGCAAAGTTTGCTTACTAAAAAATGCTGAGCAATAAAAACAAGGCAAGTAATTTTTTGGAGTGCGTTGGAATTCTAGTTTTGAACGTATAGTGACAAACAATTGACCAGTGTTATACTCGGGATTTGTGTTATGTATAAAATCACCACGTATTTTAATAGTTTCAATAATTTTTCTTCTGTCAGTGGACCCTACAAATTAAAAAATAGGAATATTATTTAATTATGAAATCATCTTATCTGGTGGTAGGCTTAAAACTTTTTTTACTGCTTCTTCGTTCTTGTGCGATAAATGTTTTTTACAATAAATACAATAATGATGTCTTGTTTTTCTACCTCTGACAAAATCGACAGATACATTTTGAACTACACCTTGGATTTTATAGCTACAAGATGGCATCGTTATTTGTGTTCTATCAAAAACATGTTTGTCACTTTTAATATTAGGTATAATTTTATCATTCATATGAGCATCATTTATGCTACTTGTCTCCTCTAAAGGAACTGGTACATCTACAAAGAAGAAAACAATAAATGTTGAATAAATCTTGGATTGTTAAATCTATCTATATCATTCCTACAATATTGTAATGAAAAAGAAACATTTGCTGATATGTAATGTATAGAAGTATAACCGTTGTCAACCGTATCCCTCATGGAATTTTCATTTATACTCTCAACAAGAACTTGATCCGAATAAGCGACATTTGTGTATATTTCCTGTTAAGAAGTTTGCATACCTATCAAAAAAATGCTAATAATTCAGGACTTTAAAATTTCTTAATTGCACCTGCATTTTCTTCAACTCTATTTGATAATATGTCGATTGCAAAACAGCCAATGTCCGTGTCAGAATTATTAGAAATAGCATTTGTAGAAGTATTTACATGTAATTCCTGTCCACCAGTAACACATCATCAACTTGTACTGTAGTTTGTGTGAACCCATTATTACAAATTCTTTGGAAGATTGGTTAGTGTAACGAGTGCTGGCAAATTTTCTGAAAAATTATCATTGTGATGCTGATTAAGAGTCAGAGCTATAGAATCAGCGTCATTATTATAAGTGGACACTTCACTTAGAAATTCTGAAAATAATCATAGATATGGTAAATGATTTTTAATAGTAGTATACAATAACGAACCGGCACACCTAGCTGGTAGCGTAGTGGTGACATGACCTGCTTAGCAATCGGGAGGTAATGGGTTCGATTCCCGTTACCATCTACCTTGTATGAGGTTTTTTCAGGGGGTTTTCCTCATACACATGTGGCGGCATGGTCACTGCGTATATGCACACCAAGTGCGGCTACTTAGGCGAATGCTGGGGTAGTATTTTACCCGTCAGAACCCTAACTTCGTTCCTTGTGATCCTATCCTGATCACACCCATCCTTAATACCACCATGCATATATACGTAATGTATGTATGTATGCTGGGAATCCATGATTGTGGCTGAAGGAGCTTGGAAAGCTCGAGCAGCTCATCCTCTCCCTTGGGGAGGGAATGAAATACGTGGCCTTTTCCTTTTTCTTCAAACCGGCAGAGTTCAAGTCTGCAGAAATATTCTTTTGAAGATTGGTTAGTATACCAATTGCCGCTAAATCATCTGAAACAGTACCATTTTGTTGTTGATCAAGAGCTTTTGTTAAAGGATCATACATTCAAACGTTTGAAGTAACCATATTATGCTCATTTGCGTTACACGTTGCTTAGCGCAAAATGGTAGCTGATTTGAGCATTTGCTATAATTTTGTAATTTGTAATTGTTAGTAATATTAATATTTATACTAGGATTTTCAACAACTGCACTTAATACATTTACAATATTTTCATTTTCAAATACATTTCTTTGAATATAGGATTCATAATTTTTGGCGCATTTGCACAAAGAAAGCACCGATCCAGTATTTTAAGACTTGGTAATAATTCTTCCAATTGTAGTACGCCTTGGAACCGGGCGGTTTGGATATTTCACACTAAATAAGGCACTTACTGTACGTGTACTATTGCCGGAATACAATTTCTATTCTTTCTGAAACGGTGTACGACATTTTTAAGTCTATTGTTATGACTAATAGACTGACAACATGACTATATTTATAATAACTTTGAAAGGTAACGTCAACCTGACATTTAATTGCTGTCCTGATGCAGTGCAGGAATGGTACATAATTTTTGCAATTTTTGAAATTAGCGTAAGTTGTAAAATATTTCTAATAGTTTCATCTGACAGAGATTTCAATTCTTTAAAGAAAAGTTCCAATGGAGTTAGGGAAGCAGGAACTTGAGAGATTATGATTTCCCATTGCATTTCCTATGGTGCGTCCGACCATTCACCACCCGTTAGATCCCTTCTTGGCCTTCCATAAAATATCAAATAGGCGCAAATCCTATGTACTACAGTTCAATTGAACATAATTAAAATACTAGAACACGGTATACTACAGTTCAAAAACAGTTCCACTTTTGGAGGGGTAATCATTCTTTTAGCCCCTATGCGATTTTTTAATATATCTCCGTAACCAAAACGGCACAAATGGTGTGAGCACAAACTGACACAAAACATTTTTCATTTCTGACTTGATGGAGGGCTAAGTGAGCGGACCTGCCCTTATAGTAGTTTATCGGGGACCTCAGTAAGATCACATGTAGAAATTGTAATCAAAATCGTTAGAGCTTTTCAGAAAAATGCAGTAAATGATATTGACTGGTACAAACTACACTTAATTTTAAAGGGACAAAACTTAAACACAATTTGAGAGACTATAATCCTCCTATTTGGAGTATTTTTCTTCACATCCGTATTTTTTTATTTCAAAGAAATTCAGCTTATCTCTCAAATAATACTATTTTCTCTGCTCTTAGATAATGCTGCTTAACCAACTCTAGATTTTTCGGCACTAAATTATCAATAACTGAAAAACTTCTCATATGTGGAGTTGTGATTTGGAAAGTAATAACACTTAGTCGCCCTCACAAAGTTTATTGAATTAAAAATTAATTATTATAAAAACTACGCTGGCATGACATGTCTTCTTAAATTAATCTAAAAATTTAACAAATTACATAATTTTTAAATTTACAATTGTTATACTACTGTAATATTAATGGAAGATTTAAACCTGTTAGATTAATTTAAAAACTGTTAAAGACATAAGTAAGTATTCGGGTTGTTGGTTCAACGATCTAGTTTGTTTTCTTTTTAAACGTTTAGTAATTATTATTAACCGGATTAAGTACCTGTTGGCTTTGTAAATGACTTTACTTTTTTAAAAAGTCGAAACATATCATTATAATTAATTTTAGGGTCGACCAAGTGTTATTGTTTTTTAAACTATACGATCAAGTTTTCATTACGTAGCAAGAATTTCTAAAATTATTGGCGACAAATCTGTTTTACTCGTTCATAAAATGGGTAGATAACCTTATCTCCTTCAGTGTGATAAAAGATAAAGAACCCCAGCTTAGTTTTAACAAACCGATTCTGAGAATTGAAATCGCAACTTCATGCAGTCATCCTTACGTCATAAAATAACAAATAATTATTATTCAGTGCTGCGTGATGTAATACAATCTCATTGAGTCCGTTTTCAGAATCTGTAACCACAACAAAAATTACTGAAAGTCATTTAAAAACATACGCATTCAGTAAATAATATTCGATTGTAGAATGCCAATAAATTAAAAAGTTTTGTTTGTTAAAAGTTAGATTACCACTATAGCAAGTTATGTTGGTATTAATGTCAGTAAAACAAAGCTTTTTGTTCATTTCTGTAAATGTTTTTTAACATTAATATAAATAAGCTTGAAAAGGTTCAACAAATAAGCAACTATTTAGTTTAAAAATAAATCTAAATTCTGACAGCCATATAAATAAGCCTCGTAGCAGAAAAAGCAAATTTTTACAATAATCCCCACCAACTACTTTATTGCATTGTTAAATAGTCCCATAAAATAATATCGTGTTGTTTCCAGTAAATATTGCTTGAACGTGTTTTTTTACATAGAACTAGCAAGATGTGATTTTAGTTAAAGCTGCTAATAAAAAAAAAGTAAAAAAGCAACACTTGCTGCTCGACGGTGTTTATCCAGCTTTCTGGAAACAAGCTATTGTGCATCCATTACCTAAAACTGCTATGCCGTAAGCCTTGAAAGACTTACAATATATTATGCGCGTGTTCAAAATTGTTAGAAAAAATAATTGACAAGAGTTCGTGGAAGTAAATGAAATACTTCCTACAAGGCAACCAGGGTTTTTAAAGGAGTATAGTACTGAAACTGTATTAACTACTCTACTTGATGGCATAGTCAAAGCTACCGTATGTTAACTCTAGTAGTGTATATCGCTTTTTCTAAAGCCTTCGATACCTTAAATCATGACATGTTAATATTAAGTTAAATAATATCTTATTTGATGCTCTAGATCTCCATTCAGGCGTACCACAAGGTTCAATATTAGGCCTATTATTATATGGTACTTATACATCCCAATTCAATTCTGTATTAAAATATTGCTCATATCATTTCTACGCTGACGATATGCAACTTTACATTTCATTTTCCATAGAATCAGCTTATGATGCTTGCGTCCAGTTGAACACTGATTTAAATAGTTTATATCAATTTTCTTCCGAACACTGCTTAGAAATCAACCCTTCTAAATCAAAAATTATGTTTTTTGGACCGAAAAACTTAAAGGAACAATTTTTGAAATTAAATCTACATATAGTGATTGACTGTAAAGAACTAGTTTTGGAAGACTCTGTTAACTGTTTGGGAGCCATGTCAACAAATGCCTACAAAAAGCATACTCTTCATTAAAAACTATATACAGTAATCGACAGTACTTTAGCAAAACGGTAAAGCAAAATGTCTGCGAGGCTTTGGTATTGTCACATTTTAACCATGATAGTGATATGTACGCCTCCTTTCTTGATTCCGTTAATAAACGAAAGATACAGAAAATTCAAAATTCTTGTATGCGACTTAACCCTAGAACTCCTAAGATAAAATATTTACGTGCTTACCCAAGGGGAGTTTTTTGCCCGCGCTCGTTTTGTCTTATGTTTTCCAAATAATAATGATTATGTTGCAGTAGTATGCTGATATATGATTATCACAACCATCTGAATGTAGTAATAACTTTATTAGACTCATTTAACATTCCTTTTAATACAATAAACAAACAAAAGAAATATTCTCTTATTATCTACACTATTACATATAATCTTTTTATTCACTTGCACTTCCGGAATTACAATTTATACAAATGATATTACTTTCCATATGTATTGTACAAATGTTTTGATCACACTTGGAACAAATTTTATTAGTTTTTGTAATACGATCGCGTTGCTGTTTTGTATTTAAGTTTTCCAAACAAATGTAGCAACGTCGTTCCACACTAGACTCACCATTGTGATTTGAATTTTCTTTTCTAACGATCTTTTCGCCCAAAATACTTTCCATAGCACATATAACTGGTTTCTGGAGACCATGCACATTTTTTGATCTCTTTTCGATAAATGGTCTTATGAGCTGATGACCTAATTCAAGGAGGAACAATCTACGCCTGTTTTGTTTTGTGTCATTCCATGAGGGATTATTTAGAGTAAAAATTGTACAAGCGTTCAAAGCCGTTATATCAATTAGCGTATAAAAGAGAGATAAAGGCCATCGTCTGGTTCCTCGCTTCACCGAATACAATCGTACCATCTGATCACCGCACTTAGTCTCATTATAATATAGATTGATATTAGATTTTTTCTTTTCTGTATCATCGGTTTTGTCATCTGAGTGTTGGGTAGACAACATCATCAGGTTTCTTACAGGATTTTTCTGTGCTATATATATGAAACTAATGTGACGGGGGATCTTCCAGAATTTGGAGCAGTAAATACAAATTTTGAAGAATATAGCTCACGACCTGAGGTATTTTTCAGTAGAGTAGGTATATGTTTTCTGTTTATCTGCATGGTGCCAACAACAGTTAGTCGATAACCTACATGAAGTTCTTCGGCTAAATCTACGGAGGTGTAATAACGAGCCATTGTGATATTTCGCCCACTTCCTCTGATACACTGGGCAAGACGTTTTACTACTTCTTTTGGACCACGATCATTCCGTTCACGTTCATCGTTGCCAGCATAAACTTCCATACTAAGAATATAACGTGTTTTCGCATCCGTCAACATGCGTATCAATATACCGTATTTTCCAGGCTTATCTTTGATAAATACTTTAAATGGGCACCTTCCTCTAAATAGTGACAACATTTCATCTATTGTTGTTTGAAAACCGGGTGTAAAATATTTCACAAATAAGCCGTTCATATTTTGAAACACGTCACGTAGTGAGCAAACTTATCATGTTCTCGTCTTTCGGCTCTAGCATTTTTATCATCAAATCTAATTATTTTTAAAAGATCAATGAATCTGTTTCTGCTCATTGCACCACTATACATGTTTCGTCCCTGAATATTTGACCATAAGTCATGAACTGGCAACGTCGTATCGACATTAGCACTCATTGCTATTAGAATGCCTATAAATGCGTAGACCTCCAATAAATCCGTTTCTCCAACATTTTTTCTAGCTGCCTCGTCATTTGTAAATTGTACAATCGTACTAAGTATTGTCTCAGGTAAAAATTTTTGAAAGAATCTAATATACCGGTTGTTTCACCTTCGTCGGTCACACCCTCTCGACAGCGCACGATGTTTTGTAACATTCGACGATGTGCTCTCGGTGCAATAGTAACATACTCACGACCACTGCTTGCAGTCACAATTTCAGCATCTAGGTTGCCCTCTTGATCAGTATCACTTTCATCTGATAAAATCACAGATTCCACATCGCTTTCCAATATATTCAATTCGTTTTCAGGTTCAGAATCCACTTCGTTCAGCTCGTCTACATCGCTGTTATAAAATTGCTGTCTTGAACGATTTCTTCTGTTTCACGCTGTGTTAGTCTTTTACTATTTACTTTATTCATTTATATTGTTAGTAATAAACAACTTTACACAAACTACCGATACTCAAACACAACACATAAAAGTGTAGTTAGCAAACAAGTAACGTGCACACTCGAATCGAATGCAATACTAAACACCTGATACTCCAATTCTATCTAAAACGTCATTAGAGATTCGTTATACGCATGTCAACCGTAAAGAGTGAATAGCAACGTAATGCAATCACGAATATCGAGAAAATGTAAAAAAGTGTTAAATGATTTTTGTTACGTGCAATCCCAGGGTGGGGCAAAATGTGCCCGCGTCAAATTATGCGTGTTTTTAAATGAAAAACAAATATATGGAATTTAACTAAATATTACGAAAGTAGGATTATTAAGGGACAATAAAACGGAAGAATATTCATATCAGTTGAGAACTAAAAAGATATAAGAAAAAAGAAAACCGCGGTACTTTTGCCCCCTTGGGAGTTGTAGGTTAACCTGTTTCTCACAAACTAATTGAATTTAGGTGGTTAAATATGAGAGATAGGTGTTCGCTTAGATCGACATGTTTTTACCATAACATTATACACACTCAAAAACCACCTTATCTCTACAAAAAAATTAAATTCAGATCTGATGTGCATACTATTAGTGTAAGATTTAAACGCCCACTTACTCCATCAATTCATCGTATTATTACTGAACAGTCAATAAATGTGTTCCATGTTCAGTGATGCTGTCGATTTTCTTCTGTTTTTTTTTTAATTTTGTTATGCTTAATTTTAAGTGAAAATGTTGCAATAGTCTGTATAGGTAGCAGCAACACCGTAGGTTAGTATTATTTGTTTCAAAGTTAAGTGGTAGAACAGCGAGCTTTGTTGCAGAGTGAGTAAGCTAAACTTCATCTTGGAATTGTTCATTGTTAATTGTTACTTTTTTTTCAACTCATTTATTTTTTTTGTAAAAAATATCAATAACCTTCCGCAATTAACATGTCTCCGTGAGACTCTCCAGCTAACATGGGTCTCTGAGAAATAAATTGCTTCGTTTTATATTTTTTGCTTTGCTTTAGGGTAGAATTCAACAACAACTATTTACTTATAATGTTTATTAAATATTGGGGAAACATTACATAATTTAGAAAATGGTGAAATCAATTATAAACTATTTAGGTAAAAAACGAAGAATTTAGCATTTTCTATCATTGAAACAAAAGAAATTAAATTGTATGACGATCAAGTTACAATAAAAATAGGTCAAAGCAAACAAAGAGCCGCCGGAAGAGAAGGCCGCCAAAAAAAACCTGTTGAAAAAAAAATTGGAAAAAAGCCGAGATCTATTCCATAGAAACGCTGAATCCCGAATAAATTATTGCATGGAAAAAAAAGGAAAAGGTCACGTATTTCATTCCCTCTCCAAGGGGGAGGGCGGGCTGCTCGAGCTTTCCGAGCTCCTTCAGCCACAATTATGATGGATTCCCAGCATACATACATACATTACATATATATGCATGGTGAAATTAAGGATAGGTGCGGTCAGGATAAGATCGGAAGGAACGGAGTTAGGGTTCTGAGGGGGAAAATACTACCCCGGCATTCGCCTAAGCAGCCGCACATGGTGTGCATATACGCAGTGACCATGCCGCTACAAGTGTATGAGGAAAACCCCTGAAAAAACCTCATACAAGGTAGACGGCAACGGGATTCGAACCCATTACCTCCCGAATGCTAAGCAGATCGTGTCGCCACTGCGCTACCAGCTCGGTATTATTGCATGAAAAAATAGCCCGAAAGTCATTCCCTAAGAAAAAACACTCCACAACCCTCATTTATACTAGAATATGATAAAATATATGTTTTATAAAAAGGATTACTTAGCAAATTTGTCTAATAATTTTATAATTTTTAAATTTTGTTTCCATTAAATATTAATTTGTAAACTCCAGACAATGGGCTTAATTTGGTTTTTTATTTATGAGAAGGTTATAGCAAACTAAATGTCACTTTTTGAAGATTTGTTTGTGCGTAATGAACCTAAACTCAATTAATAATTAGGACAAATGAAAATTAAATTACCATTACCTAATCACCTTGAACCATTTTCAGCTTGTAGCATATTAGTATGATTTCATCATAATTGGATGTGATTAAGAAGAGAATACTTAATGGAGTGCTATTAAAGGCCGATGTCAAATAGAAAATGTGGGATATAATTGGCTATCAACAATATTCTAACCATTACTCTTCCTAAGTTTCTCATTAGACTAATTAGTTGAGAAATAATATTTACCGTTGTTATAAACATTTCATTCCTTGGGTTGTTTTCTTGTTACATACCGAAAACATGGAAATTATAGAGTCGAATAATGGTGGTGACAAACTATGCTACAGGGGATAATGTACCTTTTACATAGAGAGTGCAAGGAATTTTTACGTTGGAGATGTTCCAAAGGCACTTCATTTAATGTGAGAAATTATTGCCATTGAACACTGTAATTACTTTTAGAACTGCTCAACTCATAATAAAATACTTACCTTTTTTGGGGTTTTTTAATTTTCATTGTTAATAACACTTCCACTTATTGATAAATATATTTGTTAGATTTAACTGGGTTATTTTATTTGATGTGATGTTTGGATTTGTGAATGCTTCTATCATTTTCAAATTGAAGTTTTTCACAACTTTACACTTACATCATAACTCGATTAAATTTTGTTAAATGTGTTTTTTGGCTGACAAATTTCATTGTTAGCTTTCGCCGTAGAGAGTGTTCTGATTTGTCATCTTTAAGGCAGTTTAACAATATTTAATTCTTAATGACCTATTTATTCTTTACTAACATTTAATTTATAGTTGGGTTTATACGTTTCTCAAACTGTTATATTAATAGCAGGCTGATGTTTATGTTTTAATTTTTCAACTTTGACAAAATTGTTTACAACATCTTTAACAATTTTTAACAAATACTACTGACGAAGATAACTGTAAGTATTATCGAAACGTTTAGAGTGTATAATTTAAAATACACCATTAAAAAAAACCAAAAAAGATAAGTATTATATTTTAATATAATTTTTTCAGTGTAACGCATCCCTTACTACAAGTTTAAGTAAGGAAGAACCTACCATTACGAAAGATCATAACCATCCTGCGGACGAAGAATCGATAAAAGTAGCGAAGGCATAAAACTTGAGCGAAAACCGGCACGAGTACTCGTAGAAGCCGTGCTGCAATTAGAAAATTAAACCAGGGCAAGGCTACATTTAGAAGAAACGGTCAAGAGAACTCTCCGAAAAGAGACATCTAAGCATTTACCCAAAGCTCCAGCAACGCTACACGATCTTCTCATAGAACGTATGTTCAAAGAAATGCAAATTGTGTAACCGATAACAGTAAAAACAATTTTGCTCAGGAATTAATAATCGTTATAATTTACAAAATAAAATCGTTTTTTTACATTTCAACGAATTCAGTATAATAATATTTTTACTTTATTACGTTTAGACGACTGGACTACCACAGAGGGTACGCTGCCGAGGTATTTCTCCTCCATGGTAATGGGCCCACTGTAGCAGAATATATTTTCATTTTTTCGACTGATACTAGCAAATACACAAGAATGGTATTTGGACGGAAACTTTTCTTAGCACCGCCACTGTTTGCCCAATTCTACGTTATACGACTTCGCTCTAACAGTTTGCTGACCACGTGCTTGTTTTCGTCTACTGCAAAATAAAAGCCAGGAAACGTATGAGGATATGATCGGCCGTACAGGCTATAAAATCTGTAATAGGAGAGGAGATATTAATCCGGATTGCTTCTGCCATCTTACGCAGAGTACTTTCCGCAAAATCCAGAACTTAGGGCTTGTGCAACTGTTCAAGGAAACTGAAGCGTTCAACCACTTTTGTGGGATGTTGGATGGCTTGGCGTTTCTTCCAGCAGGAAATGTTCGAAGGGGAATGTCTCATTTGACAGAGGTGGCACTTGCTGAAGCAGAAAATCTGCTAAATTATTTCGACTTCACGTATGTGTCAGGCAGTATTAGGAGGATTGGAAATGATGATGCGCTGAGGGTGAGAAACAGGCTACCAATGTTTCCAATCGATTTGTGAAATATCCACCAAGCTACCCCAGACGGCCAGGATCGCACCATCAGCAGGACTGAGGGATAGAACAATAGATTTTCAATTTTGGTTGGTGAAAATCATCCAACATTTTGAAAATTAATCTCCAACATGAGGAAAGCGGTCGGTCGCTGCAGACACTACCTAAATTGAGCAGAATAACTTAGGTGTAGTGTCTAGAAAAAAGGAAAGGGCCGTATTCGAAGATATGCGAATTAAGTAATTTGTGCAGACAGTACGAGGGTGACGTCGGACGCTTTCTCTCGGCTGTTGATCACACCATTAGGTAACGCGCCAATTAATAGGGCATAGGACGGGTTAAGTGTATATATTATTATAATTTTAATGTAAATATGAATATACAATGGGTTAGGTTAAGTGTATATATTATTATTATTTGAATGTAAATTTTTAATTAAAAATTATTATTAATTTTATTAAATACATAAATAAAAAGTTTACCTCGAGTAGGATTTGAAGCTACGACCTGTACTTTACTGGAATACCGCGCTAACCAACTGCGCTATCGAGATTCAAGCCCCCAATCGATATAATTTTGTCTTTATGTATGTAGAACTGATGTAAATTCTAAATATCATCAGATTACCATCAAATTACTTGTATTAATAGAATGTGAGCCTGCAATGTCGCAAGGATTCACACATACGAAATCAACTTGACTAATATTAATTTAGATATATCTTTATTATTTAGAATTTACATCAGTTCTACATACATAAAGGCAAAATTTACATCGATTGGAGCTTGAATCTCGATATCGCAGTTGGTTAGCGCGGTACTCTAGTAAAGTACATGTCGTAGGTTCAAATCCTACTTGAGGTAAACTTTTCATTTATGTATTTAATAAAATTAATGATAATTTTTAATTACATATTTACCTTTGAACTTATTTTCTAATAAATATTTCGCTAGCAATGAATCAAATCATTTTGTTATTTACTTCTTAAATATCCTCAATATTTAGATCGGCTATTTCTTCCGGCAGTTTTTTTCCGCGGCTTTTTATTCCAGCGTCTTTTCTTTCCGCAGCTTTTTTCCACGCTTTTTATACCCCGGATTTTTTTCGCGGCTTTTTATTCTGCCTACCCAAAAAATTATGTGACACTAAAATTGTGGCTCCAAAGTAAATGAACATTCTTTACAAGTTATTGATGCTCTAGCACATGAATTTTTTACAAATATGGCAACTATACTTAGTCTTTCTGTTCTTTTGCTTCACCAGTAGGCACACCGACCACATGTACTAACCAGGGCGTCATTCTCATCCGACATATTATGAATATCCTTAATTTTTTTTCCTAACGAGAAGTGTTTCTAACAAAGATTTTGATCATATTTACCTCCAAATAATGAGTAACACTCATGCACCACAGAATTTAGATCTTGATCGGCCAGAGAATCCGTTTTGCCGTGTGTTCAAAAAAATTGGTGTATCATCATAGATTTTGGGTAAAATTCATCCTAAATGCTAATCAGCACTCACGGGTGACACAACTTAACTATTGATCATCGAATCGCGATTTTAGTAAATATTTAATACTATTGTTAAAAATCAAGAAAACCATAGAAACGGATATCTCTGAAACAGTTCAAAATATGACCTTTTTATCGGAAATGAGCTGTATAATCCTCAAATATCTTCCTCTCGTAATAGGACACCCTGTATATATAGATTTTGTGCAATATTCGACCCAAATGTTGACCACCACTCATGGGCCATAGAATGTAGTTCATGGTCGGCCATAAAATCAATTTCCCGCGTCCTCAACAAAATTGGTGTATCATAGATTTTGGCTAATATTCAACCTAAATGCTAATCAGCACTCACGGGCGACACAACTTAACTATTGTTCATCGAGACAGGAAAGTTCGCAGTGGCCCCAACTAAATTGGTATATAAACATAGATTTTGGGAAATATTTGGCAAAAATACTGAATATCACTCATGAATCAAAGAATTTAGCTCATGAGCATCGAGAGGATTTATTTTACCGTATCCCTAACGAAATAGACGACCAGTTCACATTTTAGCCAAATTTGGCTCAGATCCTAACCAACAGTCATAGCTCATAGGATTTATCTCTTGGTCATCCGGGTGATCAATTGTGCCGTTGCTCCAACGAAATTTCTGTATAATTATAGATTTTGGGCAATATTCGACCCAAATGTTTACCATCAATCATGGACCATACAATGTAGTTCTTGGTTGACTAGAGAATCCATTTTGCCGCGTCCACAACAAAATTGGTGTATCATCATAGATTTTGGATAAAATTTAGCCTACATGCTGATCAGCACTCACGGGTGGCACAACTTAACTATTGTGGCCCCCAACTAAATTGGTATATAAACATATATTTTGGGAAATAGTTGGCGCAAATGCCGAATATCACTCATGAATCAAATAATTTAGCTCATGATTATCGAGAGGATTCATTTTGCCGTATCCCTAACGAAATAGACGATTTTAGCCAAATTTGGCTCTGATGCTAACCAACATTCACTGCTCATAGAAGTTAGCTCTTGGCCATAGAGGTAACCAATTTTCCCATGACCCCAACGAAATTTATATACATTTTGGGAAAAGTCAACCCAATGTTGACCAAAACTCGTACACTACAGAATTTCTTAATCGTCGAGAGAATCGATTTTACCGCGTCCCTGAGAAAATTGGTGTATCCTCATAGATATTGAGTAAAATTAAGGGTAGACGCTGAATTCAGCTCTTGGTCATCCAGATAATCAGTTTTCCGTTGCCGCTAAACAGAATTTGTGTTTAAATGCTGACCAAGACTCATGGTAACAAAATTGAGTGTTGGGTCGATTGGATCGATAGAAGCCATTTTGACGACGCATTGTATATGCATAAAGCATTTTTTTATTACACAATGGAATGATATTATTAGTTATATAAACAAAAATATACAAAACCAGACACGAAAATATTTGCACTCTAACAACATTGTAAGAGAAAGTTCAACAAAGAAAAAACCTGTGACAAATCACAATGACATCTTTCATCACGCTAATAAATTGTAGCGGTTTATCCAAATTATATCATTTTTACTTCTTGAAAAAAACGAATTCTATTCGTCCAAAATAAAATTATTGTAAATAATAAGCTTATTTGTTCTTATCATAATAAAAAATACCAACGTATTTGCGTAAATAAATGCATTCACAATGAAAATAAATAAGTAATCTAATGTACACAAGCAAACTTAATTAATTATTTTTAAGAGGTTGATTAAAAGAGAAACAAAGAATATTATAAGTTTTTGTTATGAACGAGAAGTTCAAAAATAAATATGTAATTAAAAATTATTAATAATAATTTAAAATAAAAATATAGTTCTCAAATTAACGTAGAACATAATACCAAATACATAATGCGATTGCATCGACATCTATTGTACACTTAAATGCTTACATAAAATAAAATACAAATCATAACGCCTAATAGATATGTAGATATAAAGGCCAATTGTCCAACTACTCACTCGTATGTTCTAACATTTGCCGAAAGGATAGGACCATACTGTGGTAGCTACATGTTCATTAATATGGACCTAGGACCGTAATATCACATGTAGGACCGTAGTATCGGTCTTACGCGATACTGTAGGACTACAAAATAGAACACAATATATATATATATATATATATATATATATATATATATATATATATATATATTGTATATAAATTGTTTGACATTTAATAGTGAATAACATTGTGCGCACCCAACCTCACATGTTTTCTCTCTCTGATAATCGATTAAGTTAAGTTAACTGTTCTATCATCGTTCTCTTTCGCTCTCACACATGACATTCTCGTTTTATATGAAAATTAAAAGGTTTTATTTCAATGACACTTCTTCAGCAAATTACACAAATTATACTTAGAATGAAATGTTGATTACATTATACCATTGATGTATGCATTTATTTAAAACTAAAAGTATAACTGCTTTATTTATAAATAAACTATAGATTGAAATTGTTAACATACTTTAACTCTAACTTGTACTTGTTTTACATTATATTTACATAGTCATCAGTCTATCTTTAGCGCTTTTATCTTTAAATGTAGTCGGCATTATGCACAGGTTAAATTGTACATTACAAATATGAAACTATACTTTTTACGCGTTCCGTCTTAAAATACAAAATTTTGTATGATTTGATATATGTTTCATTAAATGTATTAAAAACTCCTTGTGTACATCAATAAAATTAAAGTAAGTTTATTGTGTTGATTTCTTAATAATGAAAAGTTACAACATAATTTAAAAAACTTGCCTAATTTAAATAAGACGCTTGTTTTATATGCAAAATTAAAATTAAATTTCAAGCTTTTTTTTGACAAATAATTAAACTAATCTGTTCATGATATCCTACAGGAAAAAATATTTCACTTTAAATAATACAGGTGGATAAATTGAATTTTTTTTATTGTTTGACTTTTAATAATGAAAAGTATATCTGTGATTTTAGGAAACTTTTTAAAACAGATTAACTACCTACCGGCCTTACTGTAAATGAATCTTTCAGGAAAAAATCATAAAAATACAGGAATTTAAAACATTTTATTTATTTAAAGACTAATATTATTTCCTGCACATATAAATAATTTGATGTTAATTATATTTTCAATGATAATTTTAGTTAACACTTTTTTTTTTATTTTAGCTGCATTCATACTTTCTTTATACGTGTGATAGGGATATTAAACTACAAGCTTTTTTTATTGATGAATAATTAAACTAATCTGTTCATGATGTCGTAGGAAAAAAATTTTCACTTTAAATAATGTAGGTACGTAACGATTTCATTATTTGATTTACAATATATACTTTGCGTATCTAATAATAATTGCAATTTCTAAGTACTACGTAATAAATTTCAACGTTAAACTTTTAAAAAAATTTCCTAAACTACCCTACACGCTATGTATCTAGGTCCTCCAATGCCACGCAGCATGTTTTCATATATATGTATATATATATATATATATATATATATATATATATATATATATATATATATATATAATATATATATATATCTGTACCTCAGAAGCAAAGTATGTTAAGTCAAATTATACAATTTTACAAGAGAACAGTTTTAAGATTTTTTTCGCGTTTATTTCAGCGTATCTTTACTACTATTGAAGATCTACATATGAATAATCTAGGCATGTACAGGATTGGGTTAAGTTTTCTTAACATGTTGTTTATATTTTTCTATCTTAAGCATATTTTTTTTAATTGACTTAACATAGTTTGATTTCCAAAAAAAGTTAATTTATATGACTTTACTTTATTTTAGGTCTCAATACCGGTAAATACTGAAAAAGGGAAACTATGGTAAATACAATAAAATGAAGAAAAACTCGTATTAAAATTTTTACTTTTTATGAACAGTAACATTTTTTGCTATTTAAGCTTAAAACAAAACAAATAAGTTTTAAGCGAAACATTTATAAAAGTGCACTGATTTGAACTTTAGTTGAAAAATAAAAAAGGTTCATTTTTAACACTCTTCATCTTCAATTTGTCCATCATACGCAAGCGACTTATAGAAGTTATGAAATACTTTTGGAACTCAGGGCAGTAATTTTTGTAAGTGTTCGTACTTTTTCCTTGATATGGGTTTAGGTCCTTCCAATAATACTGTTTTGAGTTTTTTCGGTATCACAACACTTCTTCTAGAATTCCTGTTTAAATTAATATCTATAAAATTACTATCAAATTTCTCTTTATAAAATAAGACTCCAGGTTTATCTTGTCTGACTTGCATTTGCACTACTTTGGAAATGAGAAAATCCTTACCGCACGAGTTTTTTTTATTTAATACATATGGAGATGTAGGGGTATCGTGCAATATTTTAAAACTAAAAAAATCAATATTTTCCATTCCTTGTACTTCGAACTTTTTACCACAAAGTCTCACTACTTGTTGCCAGTCCCAGGGGGTTATGATTCTAAATTGAGGACATTTTTTCTCTCTCGCTCTATTAAAGAATGATCACTGTCAGCTTCTAAGTGAGTATGACCCCTACCTAAAAACTTATTATTGATAACTTTAAGATTTGGTTTTAATTTCAATATCCAAAAGTAGCACATGACAACAAGCATATTTCTGTTTTGAGATGGACAGTTGTCCGACCAAATTGTCAGCTCCTCCAGACTCTCGGGTATATAATTTTGAACAAATTTTAATAAACAAGAGGCAATTTCACTACCCCCACGTCCTGCCACTGACTCATCCCACATCATACAGTGCGAAATCTGGGAAGTGGCATCATGAACAACTAAATTGAATGTCCAGAGCTTTAAGGAGTAGAAGCTCTGGGAGTTAGTTAACTCTGGTGTAGGCAGACACTAAGTCGATCATTACAACTTTTTCACGATTATTGAGTTTTGAACGGTTTTTGTCTTCTGATTTTAGTTCATAACGCCTTTGGGCATCGTTCAAGTTACTGTCGTACTCTTCTTGCAATGTTTGACGTGAGTTTAAGCTGTCTTCTTCTTGAATTTGTAATTTTAACTTGTCACATAAGTCACACGTGTCATTGGATGGTAATTTAAATGAATAATTAAATTCGTAGTTGAAGATCTGGGAGTATAACCACTCTTTTCCTATTTGGTCTAGTGGAATATTATTTTCTTGACATTCCTCTCTATATAAACTATACATTCTAGATATGTTCAAATGATTTCCCAAGTACTTTTTCTTAGTTCGTTCTCGAGAGTAATGTGAAGAATTGGAAATTGGAAATATGATCTCGTATTTTACTTCTGATTTCCTCTGATATTTTTTTGCTTGGGGCATGCTTACCCCTTTTGTCTGGTGATACCATGCCTCCAATTCTTTTTTTGAGAAGGGCCGTCAGAACATTTTGTTGCGATATTGCAAGAGTACTTTAAAAAAAAGCTTGACAGACCATAATCTTTTCCCCATCTTTTTCAAAAAAATATTTATTGGTGTGTTGTCTTTTGCCTTCCCTAACATTATTTCGGGCACGTCTTTGTTTTATAGGCACCTTTTGCACATGTGATGCTATAAATTGCCTTCTCATATTTATTGTCTTCGAGTCGTTCCAAAATGTCTTTAAAATCCTTTGTCTGACTTCATCAGTTATGTTTTGCTTACATTTTAGCTTGCAAGAGTCAGTGCAGGGTAATCCTAATTTTTTCGGTTCAACAACTTTTTTTGATTTGGTTACATACTCTAAACCCGAAAGTCTCTTTCGTTTATCTGTATTTCGTTTCCAGTTTGTGATGTTTCGGCTTCTTTTTCTTTTTTTGTTTCCAACATTTTCTTCGTCTTGCTGCTCTTCAATATTTATGTTACTTCTTGTACTGCTTTCGTCAGATTCAGCAAAATTTGGGTCTGCAATACTATCATTGCTGCTAAAGTCGTCTTCAGAAGTAGTAGAATTTTCAACGTCTGCAACTACATGTCTCTTGGAATCGGATGAGTCAAACACGTTCATTTCAGCTCTTTCTGATCGTCTTTTTCGATTTACGGAGGTGGGAAATATACTGTCGTTTAAATTGGACGTACTTGCTTCTGGTGTTTTCAATAATGGGCCCGCTACAAATGAAGAGCAAGAGTTGATTCCAAAGGCGGATCTGATATCTGTGTACCATTGTTGTAAGCTAAATTGGTGCTGTTTACTTCATTTGAATTCATATTAAGTTTGTCGTTTGCAGGCTTCTTGATCTGGGTTTCTACTGCATGTTCTGGACTAACACCCAATATAGTTTCTAAAAAAAATATGCACATCCAATGCTTAGTAACAACTATCAGCTATCAATAATTTAATGACCAATATTTAACGCATTTTAACTGAAATGGTCAAAATAAACAAAACAAAACTTTATGGAGAACACTTTTCGTAGGTAAACTGACCAACCTTAGGGTTGAAAATGTTTTATTTAGTAACTTTGTTTCAACCAAAAGGGTTTTCAAATAAGAAACCGAAACTCTAGACAAAGATTTGCTTATTTACTTGAAGCTATCTAAAGCTGAAGAAAGAAAATGCAATATTGCTGCTGGTGATCTATTACAGGTATTTCCTTGCAAATGAAGGGTCCTAAGATGATTATGACCATTAAGGGTAATAAGTAGTGATCAATAGTCGCCTAGATATTAGTATGAAGCCACTTGATCAAAAATAGTCAATTGTTAGGACAATTTTTTTAAATTTATACAATATTAAGCTATAGGCCACAATTCGACGAGAGCTAACAGCATGTTTGATGAAAATATGTTTTTATTTATTTATTTGTTTAGCTTCGTATTAATATTTAAGCAGGCTTTGAACCTAAATTATTAAACGTTCAAACATGCAGGATTTTTAATTAAGAAAACTATTTAATTTTCAGATCATAAAAACGTATTTTAAAAAAAACAACAGTAGTGAGAAACTATTTTTGAAAATCAGTTTATACCAAAACAAGAATCTTGTATAATGATGGGAATTATATACTAAAAATTTTAAGTCAATCTTCTGCTCAAAGTTATTTTGTCTGAACTAAAGTATATTAAGTCATTTTTAATGAAAAATTATAATACACACCGGTATTTTTCAATAGTGTTGCATCAGCAACTGTTTCATATCTTGAATCGATACTCTCTTTATTATGTTCATCCTTCTGCATTTCGCCTGTAACGATAAAAACAAATTATTTTAATTAGCTCCAATCGTACTGGTAGTATATTAAGTCAATTTATTATTTCATAAAAAGCATAGCCCAAACAATGATAAGTCAGTTTAAAGAAATAGGACAACCATAAAATAATTTAAATGTGATTATGTAAATAGTAATATGTAGTAAAATTACTACTTAGTAATATTATGTATTTTAATGTAATTTTTATGAAATATAAGTGTGTAAAATCTAATCCTTTATAAGTAAATTTTTATTATACTCACCTAGTTTGTTGAATTTTTATCTTAACGTCTCTTCTGGAACACGTTTTGACAATATTTTTTGAGTTCTAGAGTTCATTTTTAATGTAAAATGAAACTTATCCTCACAAGCACTCTTAGAATAATAATCACTTTCGTCGAGGTTTAAACTACAAATGATACTGCAACGTTGCCATCTTGCAGAGCCAAACTATGTTAACCAGACTTAACATAGTTTACATTTTTTTATTGCTCTGACTTAAAATGGTTTTAAAACTTGTTATTATTTAAACCAGTAGAGATAGGACAAAAATAAAAATAGCTATAGATAGAGGACGTGTCACTTGTTGACTTAACATGAAAAACAAAATTCGACAAATTGTGACTTAACGTAGTTTGCTTCTGAGATACAGTATATATATATATATATATATATATATATATATATATATATATATATATATATATATATATATATATATATATATATATATATATATATATATATATATATATATATATATATATATATATATATATATATAAATTTAAATTTCTTTTACATGATCTACTGTTAAATAATTATTTAACAAAACAAATTAATTTTTTGGTTGTCACAAATTAAACTCACAATTTATAATAAGATATCAATGTTATAAATTGTATAACAACTATATATAAATTATATATAATATATATATATATATATATATATATATATTATTAAAATTATATATATATATATCAATATATATATTTATAATATTATATATATATATATAATATATATATTATATATATTTTAGAGTTATTTATGAATGTTCTTTAAATATCTTTTTACAATACAATAACTAAGAATATACTTTAACTGTTTTATTGTTTGTTTTATCTAACAAATTATCTTTTACAAAAGCGACCAAAATTACATTTTAATATAAGTATCCATTTAAAATTATGCACATTAATATATAATATATTTATATATATATATATTATATATATATTATAAATTATAATGTGTGTTTATTTAACAAATTATTTTAACTTTAAATAAAACAACTTTAGCATTTCAATGTTTACATAAAAAACTTGAATGAATTAAAAACATTGTACAATACATTTTAAAACTAACCTAAAATTCCAAACTATAATACCACTATGCATTTATGTCCTAATGCACGACCTTATTTAGCTAATTGTATATATTTTTTTGTTTTAACTTTAAATAAAACAACTGTTAAATAGTTTCAATGTTTACATAAAAGACTTGAGATGAATTAATAACATTTTGCAATTAAAAATATGAACTTTAAATTCTAAAAACTAACCTAAAAATTCTAAACTATAATACACACTGTTAATGAAAGAAAGGTGGATCGGGACTGTATGTGAAGAGTCTTGCGTCAACCACAGACAAGAGTACATGTGGTGCGTTAGATTAAAGAACGTTGCCTATGAATTAATAAAGGTCCATTATATCAAACTACAAATGACTATGTTTTATTAACATAGGTTTTTGGTTGGTCCTTCGGTCCAAATTATCAATTTATAACAGTTGATAAAATTACACGAAGCATTTCTGCAAAACTGCATTTAAAGTTTAAGATATGGGAGCGTAACTCGAAGCAAACTGAAATTCCAGTAAGCCAATACATGCGTCAACCTGTGGTAATGATGGTACGTGCGGCAGCCGAATATTCCGTCGAGCTGATCCACTGCAATATCCAAGGTTAGACTTCTATTTTTAAACCATTTTCCTTCCTGTGAACAAAAATGCATTCCTTATTTGAGAGTAAGTGAATATTTTCTATAAATTACGTTATTATTACTTATGAATTATTTATTCAGTCAATTTTATATTGAAATAGTTAGGTACTTATTAAGTTGTATGACACTTTTACGCCTTTTACGGCCCCGGTTTGATTACTTTCAAATCACTACTATACGTATTTATTCATCTTTTGACATTTATAAGTTCAATAATTTGAATTTAGAACTCGTGTAATTTGATAATCTCAAATTAACACTAACTTTATGCGGGTTATGTTAATTACGGATGCTAATTACATAACTTGCATAGAACTTTGCTTATTTAAATCATAACTGTTTGTTTATCTGAATATCATTGTAATCGATTTGCATTCAATAAGTACAATGGCGGAAAAAGATTTGGTTTCCTTAATGCGACTGAGAGGCGGTATCAAGCATAAACTTACTAATTTCGTAAAATTCATTACGGATATAAAACTTAAAATTGATACAAATGATGCCGATCTTAACAAACTAAAAGAATTAACCCTACGCGTTGCACAAGCACAGGACTTAAAACTAGAATTTGAAGAGTTACAAACTCGAATTGAACTAACTTGTGACGAAATCGATTTAAACAAGCAATACGGATATCGTGATGAATTCACTGATACACTATTAGAGTACTTAGCTACTGCTCAATTACTTCTAGATGTTACAAACATTCCGTCGAGCCCAAATGCAATGATAGGTGATCACGTTGAACAAGTCGAAACTATGAGTATTGCCAGTGCTGATAGGCCCTCATCCTTACAAAACGTAAAACTCCCGGTTATCAATCTGCCCAAATTTAGTGGGGATTATAATCAATGGCTCGAGTTCAAAGACACATTTTCTTCACTCATTCATGACAATACCATGATAAGTGCAATCCAAAAGTATCACAATCTCAAAGCTTCGTTGAGTGGCGAAGCTATGAAAACTATCCAGTCCCTGGAAGTATCTACTAGTAATTATGAAATCGCTTGGGACCTACTATGTTCCAGATTTAACAATAAACGTTTATTGGTCCATAACCATTTGAAATCCTTATTCGAACTTCCAGTGCTGAAACGCGAAACTGCTTCAGGTATTCGAAGCTTAATTAATTCTCTTAGAGAACACTTGCGTGCTCTTGAAACTTTGGATCAACCTACGGTCCATTGGGATACTATGATCATCTTTTTAGTCACCTCTAAGTTAGGCAGATCCACTGCGGAAGAATGGGAAAAATACAGACTTAAAAATGAGTTCCCTAAAATCAATGAATTCAGCGAATTCTTAAGCTCTCGCGCCGATTGGTTAGAGGTACTCGAAACCAATCATACTACTTCCAAAGATATTAAGGAAAAGAAGGTTCCCAATTCTTCAAGAAGAGTTATTTTAACCTCTTCAAACGTTTCTTGCCATTTTTGTAAATAACCTCACACTATTTACTATTGCAAAGACTTTTTAAAACTTAACACTCCAGATAGAATTTCGAAAATAAGAATTGAATCTCTGTCAAAACTGCCTTTCGCCAGGGCATAACTCAAAAAATTGCAAGTCACGATTTGTTTGCAGAAAGTGTAAACAGTCCCATAACACTTTACTACATTTAGAGGGTCACAAGGCGAGACAGGATGGTGGTAATCCTGAAGCTTCGATTAGTTCTTCAGAAGGCACGAGCCTTGTATCCTTCTCACAAATTACTTACGAAAAATCAGTTATTCTAGCGACAGCGATAGTCGACGTTTACGATATTGATCAAAATGTGCACTCAGCACGAATACTGCTTGACAGTGGCTCTCAATCCAATTTTGTTTCTGAGGGTCTTGTTAAATTTCTTAATCTACCCTTGCAGCCTACTAATATAACCGTTGCCGGTTTCAATTCGGTATCTGCAACGATGAAATATAAAACTACTATTAGAATCAAATCACGATTCGAAACTTTTGAGATATCACCGTCTTGCTTAGTTTTTCCTCGAATCACGGGTCAACTACCATCGAGCACGTTTGATATAAGCTCGTGGAAATTCCTACTAAGATTGAATTGGCAGATCCCAAGTTTAATCAAAATGCAGAAATCGACATTCTGTTGGGTTCAGGTTACTTTTGGAGGGTACTATTAGATCAAACCATAAAACTAGGTAAAGGTTTACCGTCACTTCATAAAACGTCATTTGGTTGGATCGTTTCTGGTTCTATGAATCAGCCAGTGAAAAATTCTCACTGCTTCTTTAATAAGCTGGTAGAGGAAAACATTAAACGTTTTTGGGAAATTGAAGAGATCTCGAAGGATATAACGCTTTCTTCTGACGACGTTCTATGTGAGAACCACTTTCTAGAGAATGTGAAACGAGATGATGACAATCGTTTCATCGTCAAAATTCCATTTAAGATCTCTCCACAGTACTAGGCGATTCACGTGAATCTGCCATCAAACGACTTTTGAATCTTGAATATAAGTTTCAACGCAACCCAGAGTTCAAGAAACTTTACGTAAAATTTATGAATGAATATCTTGAGCTCAATCATATGTCTGCGGATCCGGACGATTCAGAACTTTTATACTACCTGCCACATCATGGTGTGCTGAAACACGATAGTACGACAACCAAGCTCAGAGTTGTGTTCGACGGTTCGGCAAAGTCAACTTCAGATTTTCTTTGAATGACCTCCAATTTGTTGGTCCACCTATTCAAAATAATATTTTCGATATTGTTGTACGTTTTAGACAATACAACATTGTAGTTTCGTCTGACATTGAGAAAATGTACAGGCAGGTACTAGTCAACGAGGATGATCGATGTTTTCAAAAAATTCTTTGGAGACAATCTCCTGAACAACCAATTCAAGCTTTTCGCTTAAACACAATTACTTACGGGTTGACTTCAGCTCCGTTCTTAGCAATTCGATGCTTGCGGCTCATTGCACAGGAGAGTTCGAACACTTTCCCTGAATCTTCATCCATTATCACGAGCGATTTTTATGTTGATGACCTGTTGACTGGGTTTTCTTCTGAAATTGAAGCTTTGAAAGGATGTAAGGAAATTAGGCAACTACTTGATTTATACCACTTCCCCTTACGCAAGTGGCATTCGAATACTCCGTACTTGTTACGAGAACTACAGGATGTTAATGATCCAAACAGTATTATTCCTATTGGAGACAATTCCACCAAAACTTTAGGTATTTTGTGGAATAGCAATGCCGATACACTAACTTAAAAGGTTCCTACCTTTTCGGAGAACCCACGCATTACAAAACAAATCGTCTTATCGGACAGTTCCAAAATTTATGATCCACTCGGGTTGATCAGTCCTTGCATTATTCTGGTTAAGATACTTATCCAAAAGCTATGGAGCCTTAAACTTACTTGGGACGAACCAATCCCGAATTTTATTGCGGAAAAATGGATACGAATACGGTCGAGTCTGACAACTTTAAGTGAATTATCCATTTCCCGTCAGGCAGTCAAACGTGACGCAATTACCGTTGAAATACATGGTTTTTGTGAGGCTTCACAAAATGGCTACGGTGCCTGCATTAACTCGCGAAGCGTGAATAATGATCAACAAGTTGAGACACATCTTCTTTGTGCAAAAACTAAGGTAGCACCTTTAAAGGTTTTGACCATCCCACGCCTTGAGTTATGCAGTGCATTACTACTTACAAACCTCATGCATCAGGTCAAAGAGCCATGAAACATTCTTTTGATACGTACTATTGGACAGATTCTCAAATCGTCTTAGCTTGGCTTCGCACACCACCGCATCGTCTTCAAACATTTGTGTCTAATAGAGTGTCCCAAATCATAACACTTTCGAACGTTGATAGTTGGCAACGAGTTAAGTCAAAGGAGAATCCGCAGACCGCTTCTCGCGGACTCCTACCCGAACCACTTCGCGATTCAATACTTTGGTGGCAAGGGCCACATTGGTTGAGGTTATCTCGAGATCTTTGGCCAACTTCAGGTCCAAACATATGGTTCAATTCCTGAACTACGCAAACAAGATCACGTATGTTTTATTGCGGTGACTACTTGTATTAACTTTACAAATTATTCAAAATTATCGAAACTAAAAAATATTATTGCTTACTGTTTGAGATTTGCATTAAACTGTCGTAATAATCGACAACTAAGTCAAACTGCCGTTCTAACTGTCGAAGAATTGGACATCAGCCTCAAACGTTTGGTTATGATGGCTCAACGTGAGGACTTCGCGAATGATATACTCATACTACAGACTTCTAATTCACTTAAGGCCAAGCACAAACTCATTCCTTTAGCTCCTTTTGTGGATCAGAACGGCTTGTTACGTGTAGGCGGACGGCTAAGAAACGCTTTGTTGCTTTATGACTCAAGGCATCCACTCCTCTTAAACGGAAAACATCATTTAGCAAGGTTGATTTTGGAGCATGAGCACATTCAATTGCTACATGCAGGTCCACAACTTATGATATCCCATTCCCGCTTAAATGTTTGGATAACTAAAGGACTGCACTTAGCAAAAAGGATCGTTCGCAATTGCCTCACTTGCTTTAAATTCAAACCACGAAATACTGTGCCATTAATGGGTGACTTACCTGCATCGCGAGTGGTCCCTTCCCTTCCATTTACTAATACTGGAATAGATTATGGTGGACTCTTCCTGCTCAAGGATCGGAAAGGGCGATTTTCAAAAACGTTCAAGGCATACATTTGCCTATTCATATGTTTTTCTACCAAATCTATCCACATAGAATTAGTTACTGAACTAACAACGCAATGTTTTATGGAATGTTTGATGCGCTTTTCAGCTAGACGCGGGAAACCAAAACATTTACATTCAGATAACGGCACTAATTTTCGCGGTGCATATAATGAGATTCAGAGAATTAAAGACTTTCTTAGAAATGCAAGCGATGAGATTACCAAACGATGCGCTAACGAAAGTATAATTTGGCATTTTACACCACCCAATTCCCCACATTTCGGAGGTTTATGGGAGGCCGGGATAAGGGGCGTGAAGGGTCATTTACTTAAAATTATTGGTAACACGGTTTTAACTTACGAAAACTTTTTAACTATACTTACGAATATAGAAAGTATTTTAAATTCTCGTCCCCTCCATCCGCTCTCCACTGATCCTCATGATCTGGAAGCATTGACGCCTTTTCACTTCCTGATTGGACGAGCAAATACCGAACCCATTGCTGACGTGTTGTCAACAATCCATGGGAATAAGGTCAAGAATTATGAACTATTAAAACAAACCCAAGAACAATTTTGGCACAGATGGTCTAAGGATTACCTGCTCTCGCTGCAACGACGTCATAAATGGTCGAAGGCTAGCAACGACCTGACTGTAGGAACAATGGTTCTTCTTCAAAGGGACAACTTACCCACTTACCAATGGCCACTTGGAAGAATTGAATCCGTGCATCACGGAGAAGACGGTCACATCCGCGTGGTAAATGTGAAAACTGCTTGTGGCTTGTATAAGCGCAGTGTTACAAAAGTGTTTCCATTACCTGTAAGTGATGAACATTAAACAATATAATCTCAACTTAATCATTTTGAATATGCTTTATGTTTCATTCACATGTTTTGTAATGTTAGGATACTTATACTCACCTTTATTTTACTGTTTAATACTTAATTTAGTTATACTTACCTATTTTTGAGGGTTGAACAATTCATTTGTATTAATTGTTCAACGGAGGGGAGAATGTTAATGAAAGAAAGGGAGATCAGGACTGTATGTGAAGAGTCTTGCGTCAACCACAGGCAAGAGTACATGTGGTGCGTTAGATTAAAAGAACGTTGCCTATGAATTAATAAAGGTCCATTATATCAAACTACAAATGACTATGTTTTATTAACACACACTATGCATTTATGACCTCCAATGCACCCAACACGTTATTTGAAGCTAATTATATATATATATATATATATATATATATATATATATATATATATATATATATATATATATATATATATATATATATATATATATATATATTTTGTTTTAACTTTAAATAAAACTGTTAAATAGTTTCAATGTTTACATAAAAGACTTGAGATGAATTAATAACATTTATTGCAATTAAATATATGTACAATAAATTCTACAAAAACTAACCTAAAAAAATTTCCTAAACTGTACTACAACACTATGCATCTATGTCCTACAACGCACGCGCGCAACACGTTTTCAGTTTTTAGTTTATTTAATCTGATACTACAAAATAATTTGGTGGATTAATAATATATTTATCAAGATAATTAGTACACAAAAACAACAAAATAAGTAAGGCATACTTACTTTTCGGAAAATCTTGCAAAAGTTATTTTTTATGTTTCAAAATTCATTTAATATATTTTTAGAGGTTAATTAAGTTTTTCTTCACTTGTAACTTCAGGTTAATTTTCTTTATATATGATATGCTTTATGCTTATCTTGTTTGATGCACGTGCAAATAATTTGAAGCTAATAATATATTTTTTTTGTTTTAACCTTAAATAAAACAACTGCTAAATAGTTTCACGTATAAGTAGGTACTACCCTAACTAGGATCTGGATGAGGTAGTTAGATGTTAGGTAGATCCGTTCGGTTTCATGGTCATAAACACGGATGATGAAGTTAATAATGGTCGCTATAGGAAAAGATTTGATGTAATATAATACCTGAAACTGCGTTCAGCCTGCTCGGTTAAGCTTTTCTGTGCGAAACAGCCACCGCTTCTGGAAAACGGCTACCTGTTTTTGGGAAACGGGTACCGGTTTTAGGTCTGTTTTGAGCTGTTTTCGGAAAAACGGATACCTGTTTTGAGCTGTTTTTGAGCTGTTTTGACCTGTTTTTGGAAGAACAGGTATCTGTTTTTCAGCTATTTTGACCTGTTTCCGGATTGGGGTGGTTGAGATAAAGAGAGATAGATATAGATCTGTTATAATGCTCTCTTGCTAAACAACACCGCACGACCTTAAGACATGACAACACTGTAAGTGTGAGACAGCAACCTGCCATTACTCCAAGAACTAATCTTCAATCAGGCGGCTCTAATGAAATTGGCATTTTGACATAGGTAAACATCTAGGGGGTTAGTTATTATGACTTATCGTATAAGTAGGTACTACCCTAACCAGGATCTGGATGAAGTAGTTAGATGTTAGGTAGATCTGTTTGGTTTCATGGTCATAAACACGGATGCTGAAGTTAATAATAATGGTCGTTATAGGAAAAGATTTGATGAATATATAATACCTTAAACTGCTTTCAGTCTGCTCCATTGAGCTTTTCTGTGGGAAATAGCTACCGCTTCTGGGAAACGGTTACCTGTTTTTGGGAAACGGGTACCGGTTTTAGGTCTGTTTTGAGCTGTTTGTTGAAAACGGGTACCTATTTTGAGCTGTTTCTGAGCTGTTTTGGGCTGTTTCTGGAAAAACAGGTATCTGTTTTTGAGCTGTCTTGACCTGTTTCCGGAAAACAGTTACCTGTTTTGAACTCGAAGCTGCTTAATTTTTTTTTATCCTTCTCATACAGCTCTAAATCTAAATTCATTAACTTTTAATGAAGGAGATAAAATTTTGGACGATATGAATTTACTTGGCGACATGCCGCTTAAAATGTATGTATACAATTTATTATGGGGTGAAGAATCTACAAATGTTAAACCTAGCTTCGAAAATATTAATTCAGAGTATAAAGACACTTTATTTATTATAACCGAATGTATTGATAAAGCCGCATATTATGCTAATTACAAGTCCCTCGATATTTTGATTGAAATATTATTAGAACAAAGCATCAACTATAAGTGTCAACTATGGGAAAACGAGGAACACCACAAAATTTTCAACTAAATATTAGAAAACATTCATAAATGTGAAACAAATACAAATTCCTGCTTAGGATGGACCTGTGGATCAGATTCAGGAATATGGCCATCAAGTAATTTAAATGATTATAGAAGTACTTTAGGTTTACTATATAAGATAATGAAATTTTAGTAAAACATTTTTATGAAATATTTAGTGAACTAAAATAAAATACAATTATTTTTTTATGTTTGTGTTTTATTTCATCTAAGAACTACATTCTTTGATACAAACTATATAACTAATATAAGTAATTTATTTCACAAATTACAAGTTAAATGTCTAGTTATAAACCAATATCGTCTTTATTGATCCATGATATTTCATACAACCCCCACCCATTTTACGATTAACTTATTATTCTTGGAGCGAAGCACTTTTTCTACTAGATACACATCGGGATGCTTAATTTTC
Source organism: Vesta saturnalis (assembly GCA_036346205.1). Lineage (NCBI taxonomy): Eukaryota > Metazoa > Arthropoda > Insecta > Coleoptera > Lampyridae > Vesta > Vesta saturnalis. Next base: position 992,256 of record JARFJB010001104.1, read on the forward strand.
TGTAATTCATGTTCATAAAACCCTCCCAGTACAGGTTTTCCTTTCATGTCTTCCAACATGTACGTAGTAGGGTTCTTAATGTGAACTTTCACAATCTTAAATAGTTCCCTAGACCAATTGGGTGTGTATCCCTTGGCAAAAATACTTTTAAATTTACTGATTCTACTATGTCATCCACACAATATCGATTCATATCGAATTTTTTTATGTGAGTGAAAGCCTCTAGATTTGCAACATCTTTAGGCTTTATTCCGGTAGTTCTTACGATTGTTATAATCCATGGTTATGGTATCAATTGTATCAATCCATTTGTATTTACCTTGTAGGCTAAACGACTTATATAGAGCAGACTTAATGGTTCTGATAACACGTCCAACAATTGCTGCCTTTTTGTGCTATAGGTTGAGTTGTGATTGACTCTATAACGCTGCATTAGTTTAGTAAAATGTTCATTGTAGAATTCTTTTCCTGCATTTGTTTATAAATTTTTCGGTTTCCGGTCGTATTGGAAGATTGTTTGCATGGCCTTGGTAACTTTTTGGCCTGTTTTCGTTTTTAATCCTTTAGTCCACAAGTATTTCGAAAAACGGTCGTTAACAACTAATATATACTTGTAGCCCTTATTATGTTTGGCATGTGTTAAATTCAGCTAAATCTACTTACCAAAGGTCATCAAAACCTTTAATTATTGTTCGCCTTCGTTTAAAATTTTTTCGTGCAGGTTTATGCAATTCGTTGACGAGTTGTAATTTGGGCATGATACTAATTTATCCACAATTTATTTTAGTTGATATAGTTTTGACTCCAACACTAGATAAGCGTTAGAGTTTCCTTTAACAGCTTTCTGAACTGCTTGTAGACAAAAATCAAGATATCCTTTACTTATAACATCACTATCTTCTGCCGGGTTCGCCAACTGTGTCAAACGGTTTCCATTCAAATTGAACTGTTGATAAATAGTATTGCTTAGTGATGACATCTTGAGGATCTATGGGACTGGCAACGTTGCTGAGTCTCCTATTCTCGATGTCAAATTAATTATCATCAATCAGCTTAAACTGAGGGGTTAATTTCTTGAATTGATACTGATATGTCGACATCAATGCATTATCATGTATACTGTTTAAAAAACGGTTGTTTGGTTTTTCAATGTACCCATCCTCAGATATCCCTTTGTTCTTGACAATTGATTTCTCAAAATCGATCCTGAAATGGTGGGGGTAGCTGGATAACAATCAATTTCTATGACTCGACTAGTACAATGAATCGCCTTTGTTCTTTTCTCAGAGGTGTGACCTTGGGGGGAAACGGTTACCTGTGTTGCGAGACAGCTCTGTTTTGGAAAACGGGCCCGCTGGTTTAGGAAACGGCTACCTGTTTTTAGGAAACGTCTACCTGTTTTGGAAAACGGCTACCTGTTTTGGGGAACCATTTGAGTGCACTGGGGGGCGTGACCAAAGTAAACATCCAAGAATTGCTTAATGACCTTGAAGTATGCTTAACATAGACAACAATGATACCTCAGCGCTTGCGTAGGTTTGTAATAAGTCTCGATCAATGTCACAAAGTAAAAGAATCTCAGATCCTGATATGAAGGCTTTAGGGAAAGCTGAATGTATGGCTAGTAAACATTATAATGAAGCGATGAAAATAACTATTAGGAAAGATGGTATAATAAATAAATATGATCCAGAAAAGGTATTACAAAATGTTAAGTGACAGTACATCAAACTTCCCATAATATGTATATTGACTTAAAATCGATTTTTTATCTGTATATATAGATGAATATTGTGGTTAATAAATCATAAGTTTTATAAAAAATATTTTACTTGTTAGATGACCTTGAAGCGTCATCTTGAACAATCGATCGCCTTTGTTCTTGAAAGTTGGTTTCTCAGACCTGAAATGGTGGGGGTAGCTGGATAACAATCTATTTTTAGAAATTATAACTCGACCAGAACAATGGATCGCCTTCATTCTTTTATCAGAGGTGCGAACTTGAAAACTATAAGCATAGACCTTGAAGCGTCGGCTTAAACAATGAATCGCCTTTGTTCTTGAAAATTGATTTCTCAGAATTGAGGTGGAGGGGTATCTAGATAACAATCTATTTTTAGAAATTATGACTCGAACAATGAGTCGCCTTTGTTATTTTGTCATAGATGTGACCGTGAAATGGGGGGAAACGGCTACCTGTGTTGCGAAACAGCCATCTGTTTTGGGAAACGGCCACGGCTACATGCTTTTAGGAAACGGCTACCTGTTTTGGGAAACGTCTAACTGTATTTGGGGGATGGAACCACTTGAGGGCACTTTGCTGGGGAGGCGTGACCAAACTAAACTTCCAAGAATAGCTTGATGACCTTGAAACATGCTTAGATAACACAGCTTGAGACAGAGGTCAATGAACTTCCTGGGGGGCGTTACCTTGAAAATTAGGACTCAGTCAGAGAATTGATTGGTGACCATTTCCTGGCCTTCAAGACTAGGGAACGTGGCCTTTAGTTTTAGGCAATGTGATGACCTTGGAAACCACGCACTTAGACGTAGAGGAATAGATGCAGGTAATGTGTGGCATAACATTGAAAACAATTGATATGGGCAATCTGCTTCAATGACCTTGAAAAACAATCTAGTAACTTTTCTAGTGACTTTTTCAAATCTAGTTACTTCAATGGCCTTGAGGAATAATGCACGGAGCGTGTGACCTTGAAGGGCACTTGAGAGTATGACCTTGAAGCAATGTGATCTTGAAGATACTCAGCAGGGTTACCAACCTTTCCTACCACGTGGTCTTGAATCGGTGACCTTGAAGAGACTCAGCAGGGTTACCAACCTTTCCTACCACGTGGCCTTGAAGCGGTGACCTTGAAGAGACAGTGTTACCAACCTACCACGTGGCCTACGGTGACCTCGAAACAGCCAAAGTTACCAACCTTGAAATCTAATGACTTTCCTGGTGACTTTCCAAATCTGGTGACAAATCTAGTGACAAAAGTGGATTAGAAGTGCAGTAGCCATTCTACTAATTGATATTATGTCATTTACCACACCAGTATTCCCTGCCCACAATACCTCTAGATCACGAATTAGTTCATGTACATCATTCCAATATTTATAACCAATCGGCCTGTTTGTTAATTCCTTAAAAACATACTTCCCCCTCCTTTGGTTGTGGGTGATGATGATAGCAAGGGTTTTATTATTTGTGTATACTTTTTGCTGCGGCTTCATCGAATTTGCCCACTTACGTCATAATCTCGCCTTGCAACATTAGTAGCTTCTAAAATACTTCTATAATCTTTTCTAACTTTTGAATTTACTAGATTTAAATTGGGTTCATTCATAATGAGCAGATCATATAAACCTGGAGTCCCTTTATACGTGACACCTTTAATAATCATATTGTTTCCTTTAATTGTAACAGGAGTATTACCAATTGTCGATTTGTCAGTTTTGGTATCATAGTGGACTCCATAAGTATGATCAATAGCACCTTCAGAATCCCTCATAATACGTTTAACGTATATATGAAGTAACTCATGATACTGCTCGAGAAATTCTTCTGATATGGGTTCATTACGGGTAATAGAATCATCTTCAGTATTAATCTCTCCTACAACAGATAAGATAAGAAAGATGGTGTACGAAGACCTGGAGGAAGATTTGTTTGAAAAAACGGAAGCTGATCTAGTGGGCTAGTAGCACCCTTTCTTGAATAGAGTGAAGCCTGGAGTCCGTTGAACTTGAGCTAGCGGACTAGTGGGGGTAGTAGCGTGCTTTCTTGGAAATATGAATAGGAGTGGTTTTTTGGGTTTAACCACAATGGGCTCCTTTTTATATGTTTTTTTTTATCTGGATTGACTTTATTTACTATTTCAGTTAGAGGTTCAATTAGGGGTTTATAAGTACTTTCAAATATTCATTCATTATCAATGCGAGCAGTTTTAATACTATTATACTTCTGCTGTATTATTTTACGAGCCTGAATAATTTTTTTCTTTAATATCATTTCCTTGTTATCCATTGTAGCAAAACGGATTTACTGAACAGATAGCGGTTTACCTCGATCAGATAGCTATTTACACTAAACAGATAGCTGTTAATACCTAAACAGATCAGTACCTACTAAATTACTGTAAGCAGTTTAAGGTTAAGGTTCAAATCTTTTCCTATATCGACCATTGTTAACTTTAGCATCGTTGTTTATGACCATGAAACCAAACGGATCTACTCAGCACTTTGAACACGTGTCCCGAAGTAATTTCATGCTTACGGTGGGACTTATATGATCCTCATGCACATGCTTTAGGTTTAATAATATAATTAGATTTGCATTGTCACGAATTAACTGCTTCGGAATTTTACTGTAAGTTTGACCCAAATAGAAACAGTCAATATCATTATGCCTACCCATAGAAAAATATGCCCTTATGCTGTTTTGCTTTTCACAAGCGACATCATCGAAGATAAACATAAAGTTTGATTTTGCACAATTAGGCTAAATCACATCTTGATTATCACTGAAGGTGAAGTAACCTACATTCCTCATCGGAAGTAAGATTTTCTGTAAAAGTTTGTACTTTCAAACCATTTTTCTCAGTAAGCAGACTGATAATTGCGTTTATTTTGCCGCAATTGGAGGGGCTACATATAATACCACGTATACTATTAAGAAGTAAATCGCCATGTTTTGAAGTAATAGACTTTTCTTCAAAGTCATGATTTTGAATTGGGACTTTTTGTTTCTGAGCAACTGCTTTCATCGTTAGTGGATGAAATATAACTAAACGCTTAATTACAACATTTTTATTTATATACTAGACTACATTACAATAACTATAATTTTTTCACTTCCCCAGCGAGTGGGTTGTACTGCACAATAGCGTCATGGAGAATAAGACCATAGACAACGATTCCATTATCGAAAGGTGTTAGAGATTTCATTTCCAATTTTATATCTACTGTTGAGTTTTTTAAGGATTCATTTTGTTTAGAGCAGTCCATTACAAATACTGGACATGATTTTAATTCGGAATAGTTGAATAATGCGTCTTTATCGTCTTCACCATAGTAATCACAGCGGAATTTCAAAAAATTGCGATAGGCAGGTATGTATTGGTTAGTACTGAGGTTCAAATGCATTGCTTCATATGGATAGTACTCAGAATTCGGATGTGCTTTAAGATTTCTGATGTTAATGTGATAAAAATTTCCTGGCCCTTGCTGACATTGTGTACCTTTTACCTTGTTGTAATGCAACAATTATCCTACGCGGTTCTTCCAGATGCGTTGATGTTTTTATTGACCATATGTGTGAGGTTGCCTGTTTTAAAGAAGGTAATTCATATAACTCCCATTGACGAAATGGGACAGTAATAATAGAATTTTTATTGATTCCTTCAAACAAGTTAAGTTTAGCAGTATCACTAAGTATTAAGTGTGGTACTTTCCATTGAATTTTATTTAAGGTTATTGCGGCATCAACTTCACCATAGTAACACTTTGTATCGCTTCTAGATCGAATTAAAACCAACTCTTGGCGCATATTCACGATTACCCGACGATAATCCTTCATTATTCCAAATATGTGGTTCAACGGTATGCATACTGTAAAAGGTTTTTATCCATTTTGCTCATCGAACTTTACTTGTAATGGTTCTTCATTATTTGGCGACCACCCCAAATGGCTTAGTGCTTTGCTCTTGCTTGCCGTATAAGAAATATATCCCTTAAGTGCAGATGTTATGCCTAGATTTCTGCAAACGTCCACTCTTTGACCACCTAACTCATAACGAATTTCTTCGAAAAGAAAGTTAGGAAAAATATTGGTTAAGTTACATGATTTTCCTTCATCTTCTTTTTTGAGCTCAAGCTTACCTTCTATGTACAGAAAGCTATCGTGAGTAGCCGTAATTAGATCTTCGCTTTGAATTAAGATGTGTATTTCTTCAGAAGGTCCATATTTAGAAGATAGATACGGAAGATAAGTGTGAATATCTGATTTAATTATAGTTTCATAAAAATGTACGTTTTGAAACACGTTTAATGATTCGGCCATTGACGGTGACAACTTTTAAACCAATTGACGTTAAATAGTATTTCTCTGCAGATGTTAACCGCAATGAAGGTTGATGACTAATTAATGACTTATAGTAGGGATGATGTCTTTTATATGAATTTTTGAATGATGGAATTGGTCCTGGATTAATTCTCAGACCCATGTTCTTTTAGTTCTAAGCGTACTGTGAATGGTTCACTTTCACCAAAGTCTATTAATTCACCCTTTTGATTAGTCAAATTAATTGTCATATTACTAATTATGTCGGAGTTTACTTCTAAATATTGAGTATTGCTGTGTGTTTTATCAGACGATAACCTGGTGGAACTGAAACGTCAATCTCATATAATACTTATGCAGGGTTCCCGTTTCGATAAGATCCTTTTATAATGTTGCACTCTACGTGTAGATAAGTATGTTTAAGTATTTGGATGTCTAACGCAGACCTATGTCAAATATTTGGTTCTAATATTTTACACTCAAACCCTAGCATGCGGTCAATGCTATTTTCTTTAGTAAAATCGATCTCAACTCAACTGTTTATCACACATTGAAGTGTATTGTTTGCTCTAATGCTAAACTTTTCTGTGGGTATCTTAGATTTTAGATAATCACTAATTTCATCTAACGCATATGCACCGTGTGGGATATTAATTACTTGCAAATGAAATAGATTTGTTCTAAAATAAAATCTATCGTTGCCTGTATAAATGGTTCTAATGCTGTTGCAACCGTAAAATCCAACCAATCCAATAAGGTATTTCTTCCACAAATCTAGCTCTATCGTTGGATAGAAGTTGTAGTTAGCTGTGTTACTAGCACCTTCTAAACTGAAAGTTATTGACAATTTGATGTTGTATTGATTATTTATATAAAAATGGGAGGCATAGGTTGTCCGCAAATAATTGTATTAAATTCTTGAGCTTGGTTGTAATTGTAATAAATTTTACATCCCCGAAAGTAGTTAACCACTTCGATTGGTGGCGGAAGATTACCGAAACTATCGTAATACTGTACCTTTTTACCACGCTTTTTGTAGCAAACCCAATGTGTACCTGGTCCGCGTTGGCTATCCAAGTTAATAATTCCAGATTCATTTTTAGGCACATTTAGGGCACATTTTTGGTATATTTCTTTAATCAATATCTGTTAACGGTCTTTCGGGTAATCTATTGAGTTTTTTGGAAACGGTTTCAAGTATAACGCACCACCACCAGATTTGTATGGTTGTAGATAAAGTGCACCACCTTTCTTATTCACGGAGCATATAGCGATCGATTCCATTATACGATTATGCGCGATGTTTCTTGCAATTTTTTGGAATTTTTAGTTTCATTGACTGCTTTAACAATTCCTGATGTATCACCAGCTAATGCACCGATTGCTGATAATCCAGCGAATAACGGAATAAGAAATGGTAAAGACCCTCCTTGTTTAGGTATGGGAATTACTCTAGGAACTTGAATGTTTTTCTTTCCGCCTAAACTTTTTACTACACGTTTTGCTGCTGGAAGGGCTGGCTCTATTGTGTCTGTGAAATTACTGTTAAGTTTAATTTTTTTACCTATTGTTTTTCGTAAATGCAATACATTTTCACCATTGCGTAACAATTTTTTCTTCTTCAGATTAGATGGACGTTTACACCCCATTCCTAATTTTCTCGTTGCCTTTATGGCGTTACTGACTGGTAAAGCTTGTAATGATCCTGCAGATCCTTCCTGTAAAATTTAAATCCTTGTCAATAAATTCCTCCAAACTTATTTCCTATTTTCTTCCATAACTGATTTATATGATTTAAAACATATTATCAGTTGTTTCTCACTCTACCCGCTATCTTCCCAAAATCCCTATATAAACACTGCCTTCACATTCAACCAACACACTTGACACTTTGCGTTCATAATTTACTTTCCTTTTATAAATTAGTATTCCAGTATTATTGCTCAGATCCTGAATTCTCCTTATTACCTCATTTCCTTAATTAGTTATACGTTATTAGTATACTAATCCTATATTCATCCTGCCTGAACCTGCCTGATTCATTAATCCTGCATTACATTCTTTCCTACCATCCACTATTACATTCATCTACTACACGATTCCTGTGCCTATCCATCCCTTATACGTATACCAACTTATTGTGTCCTGGCTGATTTGGGTATACGTAAAGAAGTTTTTTGAAATCAGACGGAGGGCCTGTACACCGAATGGTTATGCACAACTACTGTTGCATCATTATCCTTATCAACCAAACAAGATATTTATCACTATCAACTTGTTGAAGGTGTAGCGACAAGGATAGTAATCCTAGAGATTATAGAGGAGTGACGGTATGTGCGAAACATCCTCTACAATCACACAGTTATTCAAATTTCTTTGACGGTTTAGCAGTCCCGAAAAATTTCTAACCACCATATTCAGCCTCTTTCTGTATCTTCATAAATCGTCGCCATCCTACAATAAATTCTCTTGCTACTCACATTCACCAGTTTACTTTGATCTTTTAACCACCTGTGCATAGAATCAACCTACAAAATCACTCACCCACCACCTTTTATTTATCCTACATAATAACATTCCTTAAGTAAACCGTTTATTGCCGACCTAAATAACCCTTGTTTACTGTTTAAATAATAGTGTGACCTTACATTGTATTTAAATCAGATTTTACTTACTTGCATAATCACCTCCTGATTGCCGTACTACTTAGCAGTTCACATTAATTATACAGTATCACTTATAATTTAACGAACCACAATTCACCGGTACACACGTTTTAAACATCTGTTTTAGAATTGAAAATACCACCATTACAGGAAGGTTGGGAACCGAACTAGACCATAGGCGTAGGCGATTTTAAAAAAACCGCAAGAATATTCGCACATATTTTAATAGTTTTGTACTGCATTATATAGCCAGTTAATTTCAGTTTATATATTTATTTGTTTTATATTAGAATTTATATTATAATTTCGTTTTGATATGTAAATAAACCTTTCATGTATGAAATGTTGTAAAACATTGGATAGGCAACCCAACCTGCATCTAGGTATACATCTGTAAAATTTTATCTGCTTTATGTCTACTTTCTAAATCTAGTAATCTCTGTGACTGATGTCATGAAGTTTGCATTGATTAATACCGGGGTCACCGCGTGCGAGCCGTTTCTCTAATTTTGTACCAGGACCACAATACTGGTAACCGGGTAAATACAATTCAAACGGAAGTTTATAGATTAGACCACCACCACTTGCACTCTTTCGCTTCTTACCTAACATCGTTTAACTAGATTGATAAAGCAGGGTGTTTATGCCTAAATTGAGATCACAAAAAAAACATAAATCATAGTTATTAATATTTCTTTATTTAGTAAATGATATACATTAGATAAGCAGGACGATAATACAATATTTCCATTAAGCATACAGTGTTAGGTGAATTAATATTATACTTAGCATTTATAACATCTTCAATGTCTGTATAAATGTCATCGTCACTACCATGGAATTCTTTCTCGCGAAAACGACGGTAGTCAACGACTTTTCACAGAAACACATCAGATTATAAAATTCAAGAAATTCCATTCTATAGCTTATTGTATCCTTTAAATTGAATAGTTCTGCTACATTATGGGCATTGAATGTGCAAGAACAGCAGTTGTAGTATTCTATCATAACAGTTTTCAAAATTCTGTCATAGCCTTTAGTCAGTTCCCAATTGTAATAAATACCAAGATTTCTAGATAGAGATTCATAATGTTGATCATAGATTATATCTTCTTCTTCGTTTACATTTGACCAGTCAATTTTGTTTTCAATTTCTTGGGATCAGAAAAATTGTAATTCTACATACGAATGCCATCTTAGACGCTCAATCCATTCCTTCATATGCAACATTACAATACCGCTTTGATCACAGTTAGCACACCCCATACGAACTACTGGTGCAAGATTGAGGTGTGTATTGTATCCAATTTATAAAATCGTTGAGGTAATACACATTTAAGATCATTTGTTTCCATTACTGTACGTTCGCCGTACTTAGTATTAATTACTGTCACATTAATCACTTTATAATTTCTCAATATCTCGAGAACGCACACATCTTTAAAGTGATTGCAATAGGTGCTTTGGTTTAACCTTACTAATTCCATATTTAACAATTACAGGTTGCTAACTGACTGATCTCAACACATATAGTTCTCTGCAGTTTATATGAGGAAAATGTGTCCTTGAGTACCTATCACAACATATTTAAACTTGTTAAATACCCATCTTGACCTATTTTTAATTTGTTGACCTATGACTATTGACCTTGGCTCATTTTAGTCACTTCTTGTTTCCATGAATTATTATATTTCTAAGAAATGTAATATGATACCCCCCGTGGGGGCCAACAATCTCTTTTGACCTTGAAAACTACGTCTTGTTTCCACGATCTGATTCTATTTTTATATTTCTAAGAAATGTAATATGATATCCCCTGCAGGCCATTACTCTTTGACCTTGAAAACTCTATTTTTAGATTTCTAAGAATTGTAATATGATCATGATGATGATGATGACCTTACAATTTCTATTTTTAGCTTTAAATTTTGACCTTGACATTTCGACCTCGACGCGCTCCACAAATTTAAATTTCCCCGCCAAAAGTTTGACCCTAAAAGAGCTGAAGAACAGTGACCTTGGACATTCACACATTTTCTCTCTCACTCGCACACTCATTTCAATCGTCGCGTCAGCCAGGATCGGCTCTATATGACAAGCCATGTGAGTTAGGATTGACCCTAGATGATTAGCGAAGGATTACGCACGTAGTCAAAACCGGACCTATATGACTACTCACACTCAACGTATTTAAATTAAGTAGGTACATCAACTCGGAAGCCTTTCAGTTAAGTAACTGAAATTAAAGTATACAAAATATTTTACTTAAATATTCTAACCCAAAAAAGCACCTTGTAAAAAAATATAGATTAGAAATTAATAATTTCCGACAGGATAATAATAGAACCTGTACCTAAGTTGCTTCAAATAAAAATTGTTACCGTGAAGAAAGAGACAAAATGGTTTTTTAATATATTGATAAGAAATCGTTATTTCATAATGTTGTTCAGGATATTTTATTTTATGTATTTTATGTAAGAAATATTCGAATGTATGTACTAAGGGTTGAAAAGAAAAAGCAAAAGATATCTTAGGGTAGAAACAGGTGTCCGATTGAAGCTGCCTTTACCGAAGGACCGTAACGAATCGTTGAAAATTTTTATACGAGCACTGTTGTTGTAAAAACGTCATTAGTTTAATAAAAATTACGTCGGGACATACCGAAAATCAAAAAATATCTTTGTTTGGTACTAGGAAATTCGAGACCGATAAGGTTTGTTACGGACGAATACATATTTTAAAAATTAATACGTCTCGTAGTAATAAATATGAAAATATTCCCACGTAATATTTCGTGTTTTTTTATAACTTTTAAAAACGGGTATGAATTTACGAAGTAAAAGCGGCAGCTGGGGTTTTGATTCAGTCGGATCGATCTGACTGTTTAATTATAAACCCTCACTGTAAACCGTTCCGCCTATAAATATTTGATAGTGTCCATTTTAGTAAAACTAGAACCGCGAATTTGTTTTTTTTTCCTTTAAATATTCGGGTTTTAATAAGGGGGCGTATAAACAATATATCTATAAATAATCGTTGTCGTCCGGGGTTTGAAGGGTGTATCTTAAACCGTTAAATATTGGTGAGTAAGTGGTTAATTGAAGGATTATGTTCAAACGTAAGTAGGTATTCTAATATAAATTAAAGCTCGCAGCGAACAATTCTACAAGCCTAAGTAGCTTATTAAAAATCAATCATTACTTTGCAAGAAGTCTCTATTTAATTACGCACACACCCTCATAAAAGTTGAAATCTGTTAAAATAAAAGGACTCCGCGATCAGACAGTACAGTGTCCCCTCCCTCACTGCTTGTATATATTGGTATTGTCGACTATTTACTAAAATTTTCTCCTGTGTAAGTAGTAATGCGTGGACAAACGTGACACGATAGGTCACGGTTAAGTTGTTATAAACAAGGCCGGGGTTTACAGATGCAGGTCCAGATGACCTTAAAAACAACTAAAATTCCATTGTTACTGTTAAACTAACCCATTCTTATTGTTTTTAAATGCAGAGAGCATATAGATGAATGTGTAAGCTGATAATGTAATGTCGTTTGTAAAGTAGTCATTTGCGGATAGGGTACCGGGCCCTTTGTTATGGTTTATTTACACCTTACCCTTGCAAGGCTTTCTTTTAATGGATTTTTTTTGTCTCTCTGATTCAGTCCGCTTATTCAGAATTGTTTGTCTACGAACTAATTTCTCTTTATATGTAATTTATTGTAATTGCTCTTAAGTATTTGGTGATTCTATTATTCAATATGCAATTGTATGTGTGTAAATTCCTTGCCGATTTTTGTTCTTGTCTAAGTGTAGTTTGCATTGCAGGTACCTTAATTTACGTGTTTAATTTTACTGTTTTTATATTTTATATGTACCGTAATCCGAATTATTGTTTTCCTATTTACTTAAAGACCGACATTGGTTGTGTAAGGACCACATGTTTGGTGTCACCATTTTTATTCTGATTTGTTTATAACACAATTGTGGGTGTGATTAGACTGTTTGTTTTTCATTATGGTTATGTGTAGTTAATTAATTGATTTTAATTTTTTTCATGTGTTACTTAATTGTATAATTTTGTACTCACTTTAGCCTGATCTAATGGTGTTTTGTTATATATTGAACCCTTTTATTGTTTTTTCTTATTCGATTTATTAATACAATTACTTATTTATGAATAAATTTGGTTTTCTTGGTGGTTCTTTCCCAAATTAATAAATTAAGGGTTTGAACCACCATTTCGCAAAGCTCGTTAATTATAATTTGAGTAGTTTTATTCGTTACCAGTCCCACATGATGCAGCACTTAACGTCATCCAATCCTATCTCATTCAAATAACACGGTGTAGCTACCACTAGATGGCCAAATCTTCTGATCGGATTTGAGATTTACGAGTAATTGAATATCAGACTTGTAAGTAAAGTCTAATTTCTTAATTATTGACAGGAAAGTTAATGTAAGGCAAGCAATTAATTTGAGTAATAGCGATATTATTATCAGTAAAGTCAAGATACATCCCTTAGCGATTGTTTTGTTCGTAAATTTGCGTTATTGCGAATAAGTTCAAAATACACTTTTTAAGATAGGATACCTGGGGAAACTACAGGATTCTGAACAAGTGAATTTACAAAACCAATTTACCACACCGTTTTGATTAATTATTGACGAAGATGTGCCCCATAACACTGGACAAATATAAAATAGTCGGACAAATGTCTGCTTTAAACAATAAACAAACCAAGAATGAATTTAATCCTCTTCTACCCGGTTATGGTATCAACGTAAAAATTGATAACTGCATTTAACGTAAATGTTGTAATATATAATTATCACAAAACTGTGACAGACTGTATATCTAAAAAATATTATATTCCACTTATGGCTGGCCCCATTAAGGTATATTTTTTTAAGAATTGTCAACAACTCATGTAATTTTCGTTCTAAGCCAAAGTCTATATTACAGGAAACTTAAAGATGAAATTCCTAAAATTATACAGAGAGACTAATCTCGTCCAACAGTGAACTTAATGTAAGGTAGTATTATTAGAGGTTTTCGAATGAAAACCGAAATATTATTTTGTAGTCTGTGTGATGTTGAATTTGATATAATAGTACCAACAGAAATAAAGAGACTACCCCGCCATCGTATGACCTACTGCTGTAATAGAAAATTACATATGGCCTGTCAACTTTGTAGAGAGGTTGTTTTAGCAGCAGCGAAGGACCACATCTGTTCAGAAAAACCCGGTCTTTTTAATATAACTGCTATCGTTTCCTATTAGACATCGTTGGGTGTACATGTTAATTTGATATATTAACATGTGAATTTATACAGCGCCCTGCATATAAATAGGTTTTTTGAAACTTTAAAATTCTCTACCTTCAAGAAACAAATAATAGTTAAAATATTGTTTTTCTTTACAAATCGCGATCTTTCTAATCGAGGCGCAGCCGAGATTAGAAACACTATGAGTAAAGAAGAGCCTACTTTTTTAAAGAATAATACATAAAAGTTTTTCGGACACTAAATGGAAATGGATTACGTTTTATAAGAAATTATTTAAAAAATACATGACACGAGAATCAAATTGCCGTTTCCATCACTGCAGCAACGAAACAAAAATAGGTAAACAAAAATTTTGTCAAGTGTTATCGCGTGAAAATGGAAATAAAAAATGAAAATCATCCAAATATCGAAATTAGTGCTTGAAGCTTTTACTAGTCTATTACCCTTGAAATGACGAGATAAATATGAGAAGACCTACAATATTTTCAATTCTTGCAGGACTTCAAAGAATGTAAGGGTTATCGACGAAGAAGTTATGCTTGCTTTTTTTCATGAAAAGGTTAGCTTTCCTGTATTTTTCAAGTATTTTGCAAGAGTCCTTTAATGTACTAGCATTCACTAGTTTTATATAAAGTGGCCAAAATTTATAAGTGGTGTATGTCAAATCTCCTTTTCATAGACATCTCAAAATGCAACAACGTTTCCTTCATACAGAAATTTAATCTAGCTGTATACGATCATGAACATAATAACCAACCTCTCTACGAGCTGATCTTATCAGAAATCTTACAGTTTAGTTATACAGGAACTATCATTGAACTACCATCTAGATAAAATAATACTGTGTGTTAGTAATGTCTAAACTAGAGTATGCTACGTTAATATGGAGTCCTACATCTAACGTACACAAACTAAGGTTGTAATGTGTCCAAAGATATTTTATTCACTTCAAATTATATGGTGTGTCCTATAAGGTATTGTGACCATATTGAACTTTTATTAGTGACACCCATTCCTTAGAATATCGTCGAACAAAAATGGAAATGCCATTTCTACATGCCTTGGAACATATTAGGATAGATTCGTCTGAATTATTACAATATTTAAAACTGTATGTTTCTCAAAATGTTATTGATTGCCCATTTTAAGTGAAATCGATTGTTCCCTTTACGGTATGTTCCGAAAGATCGTAAATGTTTCTATCTCTAATACGAGCTACGTATTGACTCTACACACATAACAATTTATTTGTTTTTAGTATCGTTGATGAAGATTTTACAAATAATTGCTTTAGCTAGATTTATTATGAAGTTACCCAAATTGTTTGCTGGTTACCTTTCATGTCGCATATTAAGTGCGTGTGCTTCAGTTATGGACGGTATTGTAAGTACTGAGTTTACTAGAAAATTTACTAGTTGCAAAGATCTTTTGTTTATGAGCAAAGTACAATAACGTATTTCGCAGTTACATTTTACTGTTTACAGTAATGACTCCTACTTATTCCTTCTTATGCAGGCACAGTATAAATACAAAGGATCGGCTAAGCGGTTTAATTCAAACCACCATGTTACTTCAGAAACATATCCTTTGTAATTTTGTCCATGAAATCTTTACATTCTGCACTGTCGGTATTGCAATAGTTATCTGTTGAGTGTTTCTCCTGAAAAATCTACATAATAATTGTTGAGCGAATCTGTTGATCCTAAAGTATGTTCCATGGTATGGTATTTGTAACTTCCGTTGTTAAAAGCACTGCCACATGATCTATAAAGGACCTGTTTTGTAATATAGGATTAGCAAATCGCCATTGAAATTGGCGATACTGCAAAATGATCTAAGAATGAGATATACACTTTAGTAAACTGTAGCTGTGCAATCAGTGGCGCGCCAACTTTGCCGAGCGCCGTCGTACGTTGTAATAAAAAATTTAACAAACCTTGTTATAAAATAGTAGAATTTTTTTTTGTTTTAACTTCTGTCTTGCACATATTCAGCTTAGAAATCTTCAAGTTAAAATCATACGAATACTTAACGAAATGATCAAAGCTGTTAATAGAAATTAATTAACATGGGATGTTAGATAATGGATAAAAGTGTTTTTAAAATAACATTGTACAATAATTTAAAATTTTAAAAATTTTATTCATAAATGCAAAAATTTATTGGAATATATTTTAACAGAATTGTTCTTTGAAGATTGTTATATTAACGTTTCAATGTCTAACTCTTGGTTTAAAGTAGACTCTATTGAAATGATGGAAAGATTTTCCATTCGTTCTTGTACCATAGTAGAACGTAAATAGTTTTTAATGATTTATAATTTAGAAAACGATCTTTCCGCTGTGGCTATGGAAACTGGCATTGTCAATAAGATTCGTAATTCCACAAAAATGTTTGGGTAAGAATAATGTAAATTATTGATTACAATGTAATTTAGGGTAGTAATTGGCGAATAAGTGACACTTTTCTCAAGATTTTGCAAAAACTGCAATTCTTGCATATGTTCTATACCATTTATATCAAATTAATTACCCTCAAGTTTTGTACAAAACGCTAGCTGTTCCGATTCAGAGTGACTGTTAAATTCCGAAATATTGGATCAAATTTTTAATTCTTTATTTTGTATTAGTTCATTGTCACCTTCGTAACTAAATTGTTTTGTAACTTTTCGAGGTCTTAAAACGCCTTGATCTTTAAATTTTGGATCGATATCTAATAAAATCGCGAATTTCCTAGCTTCCTCTAATAAATCATTAAAACTGTTATCTGAACGACAGTTTAAAAAAAAAAATCAATTAAATTACTTAAACCAGCACAAGCTTGCACAATATTAAAATTTTGAGTTTGTAAAATTTTGCACACTATATTAGCTTTTCTTAATATATTAAACCCTAAAATCATTACGCATACAAATTAAATTTTTTTTAACTATTTAGCAAGTGCCATAGCTACATTTTTTACAGCATTATCAAAATTTTGCGCAGAAGTAATTTCAAGCAGAGCAACGTATATTTCGCCTAGTTGATACCTTAAAGATGTTATAGCATCAGTTCGGCTCGACCATCTGGTATCTGACAACGGCTTTACAGCCAAATTTGATGTATGTTTTTATCAAAATCGCCCATCGATGGGTTGAACCAGAGAAGAAATTATGAAGTTCTTGAACTATAGAAAAAAATTTACAAATAATATATTTGACTTTCCGCCATCGCTAACGACAAGGTTCAAACTATGGTTACAACAGGGTACAAAGAATGCCCTTGGATTGATATTTTTTTTCGAAACTATTATACAAGAAAAAACTATGAACATTTTACAAGATATTCCACTGGCTCAACTGAACGATATATTCTTCCAGTAGGATGGGGCTCCAGCCCAAAATGCTAGAATAATGCAAAACTGGCTGAATGAACGTTTTCCCAAGAGATGGATTGGAACAAATGGACCTGTTCGATGACCACCACTATCACCGGATCTCTCGGTTTTGGATTTTTTTTGTGGGCGTATTTAAAGAGTAAAATTTATTCAAGGCAATATGCCAACATGCAATAATTAAAAATTGCAACTGAAAATGCTTTTGCAGAATTACGAAAACAATCATTCATTTTGGAAAATGCTATTAAAAGAATTTATAAACTTTGTGGAACTTGTAGGAGACATAATGGTCTGCAATTTGAACAATATTTGTGATTAATTAATTATTTTGTTTATCAATGTAAATTATAGAAAAAAATCATTGTCACGTTATTTATAAAAATAAATATAGTCTATGCTATATTTTTGAAAAGCTCTTGGCAAGGGGAAAAAGATTTAAAAAAAAATATATAGGGTGTCCCATTAAAAAAAAAGTAGGTTATGTCAATATCTCAAAAACTGTGACCTCTAAAGAAAATCTGAGTACGCCACTGGATTCTACGTAAAAAAATCTACAAATATCAGTTTTTACTTTTTTATTATGTCTGACAATAACAGAGTCACAGGGGATGACTGAAAATGCAACTTTTCCAAAATCACCCTGTAGCACACAAACTAAGATGGCTATGGCAAATTTGATTAGTGCATCTTTGGTTTCATTAATAAATAGCACGGTGTCGCGAAAACCGCAAGGTTCTAACCTAAACAATAAGCGAGATACCCCGTAAAACATACGAAAATGGGACAACCTGTACAGTCAAGGATGACAGAAAAATATTTAGCTTTTTTCCCCATGTTTAACATTTTAGATCTAACGCTACTGCCTAATAAAGTTATAACTTCGTTTAGGGTTTTGTCCCCAAGATAATGAACATACTTTTGTGCGCTTTCATTTGAGACCGGTTGACATGTTCAGACATAATAGGATGGAATTTTGCGATCATTTCGATACATTTCAAAAAGTTGCAATAAAAATAATATACAGAATTGTTTTCTTTAAGATATGACAACCATTCTCGTTTAACTTTTTCATTATTATGTAAAATTCTAGTAAAATACGAGTCTGAAAAACTTACGCCTTGATTTATTTGGTTTTTAATCTGATAATGACCTGCTCCATTTTTTACTAATAATTGAACATGATGAGGAAATGAAACTTTTGGCCATAACCCTGGATCTTCAGAAAGCGGCAAAAATCTTTCTTCACCGTTATCAAGTTCACAATCTTTGCTAGAAGTTAGCTGAACATTGACACTGCCTTCAAATTCCTTCTCCAGCAGTACTTCATCAGTAGTTGAGCGTACTGTAGGAATTAAGAAATCGGACACTATTTGGCTGCTAGTTGGTTCAGTTTCTAATTCCGCCGTTGATGTAGCCAGAAGGTCTTTGTTTTCTTGAGAAATAGTTGGTTTTTGAAAAAAACGTTATTTTTTAATTAGTTTTTTCTAAGTTTTCTCCTCGCTTTCGTTTGTTTAATAAGTTTTCATTTCCGGAATGTTTCTCTTTTCCTCTTTATACATCTATATATAAATCCAAATTAATTCGCTTCATATTTTATTAATTGCAAAAATAATTCCATCGTAAAAATTAATAAAAAAGAAAAAAGTTTAAATTTTTAAATATTCCTGAGGTTGCGGCAAAACTTTAAAGTAGTTTCTTTAAAACAATGTGAACAACAATTAAAAATGATTAGTGCTTAAACTTGAAAAATAATTAATTATAAACAGTTACTTTTCCACCAAATTGGTTACAAAACTTATTTAACTTACCTTAGATAGAAGCTTCTAAGTAATCAATTCGAACTAATAACTAACTAAGTAGTTAACGATTAAACGAACACAAAATTTACTAGGTACATAAATAACATTATTAAGATTATTTATTCTTAAGTATTTATCAAACGATATGATAATATAATAAATATAAAACAGATGTAGGAGATCGAAATACAACTCACAGGATGCGAGTTACAACACGGTTAATTGTACTCGTTAAAATACAAATTGTAACGCAACACGACAAATGGCTAAGCCTTTATTATGAACGAAGAATGATTTATCTATGTTTATTTTTTTTTTTTTTTGAACAAAATAAAACTCGCTGAAATTGCACGCAGAAAACTGTAATTATTGTAAAGTAATAAATAATTACTACTATTTTCGTTTTCAAATGACGGGAACACAACTTTTTTTTTTTTTTGTATTGTTGAAAATTTATAAATTGAAAGGCATCTACAGGCGCCTTTGCATCCACGGCGCCCATATTGACGGTGCGGGCCTGTGTGCAATTACCTTGTTTCTGAGAACAAAATCTACAACTTGATTTGTATTTGTATTCCATACTTATTCGTTTTCTTGATAGCTTTCGCACTGAGATTATTGGTTAAGTTTTGTATTTTTTTTTTGTTATATCCCGACGTTCTTTACTGTGCCGCTTATATTTTCATAATTTTCATTAATGCGTTGTTACCTAATGTAGGTCGATGGGGTCGTTTTTAAGACTCAATGGCTATCAAATACTTGTTTGTAATGCAGTATCAAATCGTGTACATTTTGAAACACTTAGGTGTAGGGAAAGACATTATAATACATAGAGTGTTCCATTTAAAAAAATTCAGAAAATGTAGCTATCCCTTCTTCTTGACTTGCGCTGTATACAAGATAATACTTTTTGACAAAGTACACGAATCTATTACCATTTTTCACAAAAAATGTGATTGCCTAATCATATTTTTAATATATCGGCCATAATATATCAAAAATATTTTACATCACACAGTGTAACCTACTATGCGCTAAATTGTACATATTAGAAAGGCTAGTAAGATTAAAAAACGCGATAATGTACATGACGTACTGCTAAGAAAATCCAAGCTTAATATTTCTTGCATCTGCTAATTTTAACTCGTGTTTCATTATTATGTAAATTTCTAGTAAAATACGTGTCTGAAAAACTTACGCCCTGATTTATCTTTAGGATAAATATGGTTTTTAATCTGATAATGACCTGGTCCATTATTTACTAATAATTGAACATGATGAGGAAATAAAACTTTTGGCCATAACCCTGGATCTTCAGAAAGCGGCAAATATCTTTCTTCACTACATCTTTTGCCTGAAACATTTTTTCTACCGTTAATAATAAAGCCTTAATCGACTGTGGCGTATTAAATAGATACACTGTATGCTTTTTTTATTGACGAGTGTGTGTGTAATTAACCAATACGTTTCACACAATAAATACTTACTTAAACAGAACTTTTTGTTCAAACTGTAAAGGTCTAGGCAAAAGGACAAAATAAAAAAAGGTATTTTTGTAAAACTTATTTATTATTAATTATTATTAAAAATTAAAAATAAATCATTTATTTTATGTACGATGGCTAATAGAGAATAAGTTTTTTTTTCATAACCTAAGTTTGACCTCCCGTGTCAAAGCACTCAGAAACGCTTAGGAGGATGGCTAGGAGGACATTGAATTACTAATATATGTCTATAAACGGTTACCTTAAATTTTTTTCACATGATAAGTCCAAAAAAGGCGAAATAGTAAACAAGGTGTCACATTTTCCATGCTAAGAATTTGATCAGCTATTCCCACTCTTTCAGAAAACTCTCCGGGAATGTCCATTCTATAATTCTTCTTCCATTTTGGAGCTGTTGTAATCGGTTTATTATTCCGTTGTATTAAGCTAGCCGGAATTAAAGTTGTTATAGTCGGTTACATGAACTTTTCCAATCGAATCGCCTAATAATACCGGTGGATTTGGCTGATCTTCTGTATCTTCTGCGTCATCCTCATCGCTACAAATACTCTCGTTACCCGAAGGAATGTCTTCCAACCAGTGATTTTCTATTTCTCTATCTGTTAGCCAGCGCGACATGCTGTAAGAAATATGAAAAAACACGTTTAGTTACATGCATAAGATTATGACCATAAACCCGGAACAGTCACGGTGGTTAGTTTACTAACCACTGAATTTTCCGCAACAGTCACGGTGGTTAGTTTACTAACCACTGAATTTTCGTTGTGATTGCACATCAAAAACACAAAACTAATACTGTTTTTATGTATATACATGTAAAATGAATATATAAGAAGACTTGTAAAAGACATTGAAAAAAAAAGCTTATTTGCCTGTTTCACAGATTTTTGTATCAAAAACATGAAAAACAGTACGTTACTGCACTATTCAATTCAACACAAGTACACTGTCTTACACTCAATATACAATTAACTTGTCAAGCATGGTCCGAACATTTACGATAAGTCATCCGATTGACACCAGATGGCGTGGATTTTAATTTAAAAATCCAGAAATAGGTGGTTAGTGGCACTAACCACCAAGACTGAAAGAGAAGGAATTCTTGCAACTCGTAGTCTACCAGAATTTACCTTTTTGGTTTAAAGGTTCCAGTCTGACGGCCCCGCCTGACTAAGTTCAAAAATATTTTTGAATCCAGAACACTTCTTCTTTTCCATCACATTCCCCTAATGTTAATAACATATCGGTATAGTCACTATTAGTGTACATTTTCATTTTCCAAGTTTTTAAAAGCGTTATTAGTTGTTAAACAAACCAAAACTATCAACAACCATGTGCCAAACAAAAAAATCGCGAGTCTACTTAATTCAAGTAAATCACATTAACTCAATATTTCTTTATTTTCTTGTTTTATGTGAAACATGTTAAAACCTCAAATAACTCAAAACCCAGTAATTTTTTTAACTTTCAACAAGAGTACCTTTTTTGTGGTAAACTGTTTTAAAAATACTATTTTTGCCCAAAAAATTAAAAATATCCCCATAAAAAAAGTTTCAAATATGCACTTTAGCGACGCTCCTGTACAAAATATCAAAAATTCGTCAACACAATATTTTCTGACCTAATCAAAGGTATTTGTGATCTAAATTTCATTTAGGTATCTTAAACCGGTTCAAAGATAATAAAAACAAAGAATTTCTTGGGCATTTTTACAGGGCCGTAATCTTCTTAAGGAGGCCTTTCCGCACTGTTTATTAACCAAACTAACGTTATTTTTTAATATTCTATTTACCCTAGAAATTTGTGGAACGTTTCTTGAAACACCCAGTATATTATACGTAAGGTAGCTGACTCTAGATGATTACAGGATAGTCGAACTACTCGCCAGTAAACTTTTTCTATCCCCAGAAAAACACCTCTTTACGATACTAATAATAATAATGTAAATACTTTTACAAGAATAAAAAGCTAATGTTCAACTGATAATTTTTATTAAAAAGTTATAAAACTTATCAATGTAGTATATGAAAAGAAATTTACCACACATGTTTATTAAAATTTAACGTTATTATTATAAATTCTATTTCTAGAAATTTGGAATTGTCAAAAAATTAAAAAATGTTTTAATTTTTCAAATTTGACAAAATTGTTTACAACATCTTTAACAATTTTTAACAAACATTACTACTGACGAAGATAACTGTAAGTGTTATCGAAACGTTTAGATTGTATAATTTAAAGTACACCATTAAAAAATCCCAAAAAAGATAAGTATTTTATTATGTATGCTATATGTTTCTTACAATTCTTAATTACGTTTACGAACATTGTGACAGGGATAAGGGTGGCAATAAGACAGTAAATAATTGTGCACACTAATAATAGAACACAGAAACGGTGTAAATGGTTCTAGCTTAATGTTTAAAGTAGTAAAAGGTACGACTTGAATATGCTCTCGCAGTTCGGTTATTAACCTGAATGTGGTGTTAAGAAAACGGAATATTTCATTCTCATAATTAACATTTTTTTAATGATACAACACGATGCTGTCCAAAAGTGAAATTTACGCGAATTCCTTGCAAAATGACTATAATATTACGAACAATTTTATAATACTTAAAATATAAGAACACTAAGGTTCACCCCAGATTTTTTTCCAGTACTGCTGTATATATCTCTATTTCAAACAAGAGAAGAATTTATTAAGGTGATAAAATCTCTTGCGCTTCCATTAATCATTTTATTTGGTTATTGTGCATATCTTTTATACCTTATTATAGTTTTAACGTAAATGTTTTTACCTTCTTCCTTCTTTTCTCTAAATTAAGGAAACAGAGAATAACATTTATTAGAAACATTTTATATTATGCAGTAACATGACAAAAACCTTACATCCGGCAATATCCATATTTTTTGTCTCATAAAAAAATGTCCTACAATCTTGCGGTACTTTTGGATCATAACAATTACGAGGAAACATGTTTGTATTTGTTGTTAACTATTAATCAAACTCATAAGCATTGTAGATATTTTTAAATACCTATTATATCTGTACCGAACTATATAGTTATTCAACAACTAACATATTTTTATCAGCGTCCAGTTTACCTTAGGCTTGCTAAAAACACCACTATTTGAGTTTTTTGTTTAAGTTGTCAATACTGACCATATACAAAGTAACGTGATTAAGTATAATTTATGTAGACTCTGGTGGAGAATAAATCCCTTTTCTTTATTGCCAAGTTTCGATCAGAAAACATGCCGACCTATTATTAATTGAAATTAATTTACAGCATAGTATATTGTACTCAATAACAAATTATTATTGTAATCGTTTATTTAATAAACTTAATTAAACGCTCAATTTTTGATGCAATAGTTAGGAAAGTAGTGTAAAAATCGCTAAAAATGCAACAAACGTAGATTCGTTTATTTGTTATTTTCTACGCATTATAATTCCTGTTAAAATCGAAATTGGAGTCGAGTACACTCAAAAAGTCTCTAGAGACGCACCTTTTCTATCTCACGTAACTTGATTAAAGTGTTTAATACAAAACGACAACTAAAATTGTATCACATAGACACATTTATAGTATTTCTGAACAATAACCATGTGCCATACATTTTTATCACACATGGATCAATTTTGTATGATTATGTGAAAAGCACGTTTTACTTTTTTTCTTTTACTCTTTTAATCAACATCCCAATAAAATATTAAATTATATTAATTTAAATATTCACGCTTTCAAATTAACGCCGTCGCTTTAAGAGAAATAAATTAGTTGGGCTCTATTGTGTATTATAAATGAAATTAAATTTAATCATATACCTCTATCATAACTTGGGAAAACCTGTAATAATTCAATTATTACAAGTCCTAAATAATTTTTCTAATTTTAACAGACTTATTATCATCTACGGATGTCATAGCCATTAATTGTTAGATTGAAAAAGCTTGATCCGAAATTATGTCATGCATGTTACTCTTACAAATGGTGTCAAAAACTTAGATGTGCGCAAATTCGCGATCATATTCTTGGCAGTTTCACGTATATCAGGGGGCGTACATGCAAGATTATCTTGATTATCTTCCATTTTCGTGTTTTGTGCCAGAATTTGGATAAAACAAAAGGTGACTAGATCAAATTTTTAATATTAAAATTAAGACATTAGCAACTGCCACATAAATCCCTAAATAGATATTTTGGTTTAAAAAGGGCATAAAAAGTGCAAATCACAAAAAATAGCATAAAACACGTGTTTCGTAAAACCTTGAAGCATTTATTCTCTAAAAAAACTCGCCTCTTTTAAACATGAATTCGTGCTTCAATACTGGTCTTATGAAACTTGCTTTATGTATACTATTTCAATTGGTATGTTATGTTTTAATTTTATAATGGATAGAAACGGTCCAGTTGCTTTATCAAGCAACTGTTACATTACATGTACGTATACATTTAACGTAAGTAGTACCAGGGCACTTGCGCCGCCATCTTGGATTTTGACGTCAAAAAAGCCCCGGGGGTGTGGGGCACTTGCGCGGCTATTTTTTTTTATGCCCACGTGGGCGACCGCGTTTTCAACCCTTTTTTATCCCTAATTATTTTTTTATACGCTTACGTGAGAGACCGTATTTTGTACCTTTATTTTTGTAATGATTTCTTTGGGTTATTTTGCGACCTTAATTATTATTGGTGATATTAAAGACCTTCTGGCAGCTAGGCCTTTTTTTGTAGTAGCTAACGTGATGGGCTGGGGGCTGGTCTTGGACTGGGAGGCTGGACCTGGAGCTAGGTCTTGGACTTGGAGTTGGTATTGGACCTGATGAGATTAACGTCCTGATTGAAAAGAATGTTATTTAGTCTATTTAAACGAAGTTGTTGGTGGAGTATCTGTTAGTATCGTTTAGCGATTCAAAATGAAAGGTCAGGTTAAGCACCCCTTTTCGGCGATAGTTGCGTGTCCGTCGGGTTGTGGGAAATCGTATTTTATAGTTGATTTTCTAAAAAATATCGAAACCGCCTGCGGTACAGCTTTTGAAAAAATTATCTGGTTTTACAGCCTTTATTCAAAGATCTCTCTGTGGAATTTCAAAAGGGTTTACCTGATATAGAACAGTTTGGCGGGGGAAAACCTGTCTTAATAATAATTGACGATCTAATGCGCGAAACTAACGGCTCTGTGGTTGATATTTTTACAAAGGGCTGTCATCATCGAAATCTAAGTGTGTTTTTCTTAACGCAGAACATATTTCATCAAGGACGTGGACAGAGGGATATTTCTCTCAACGCACATTATATAATTTTGTTTAAGAACCCATGTGACAGAGCTCAGATACAGTATTTAGCAAGACAGATTTCGTCGGACAACCCAAAGTTTTTAGAAGCAGCATACCAAGATGCTACTTCAAGACCTCACGAATATTTATTGTTCGATTTAAAACAAAATACACCGGATGTGCTACGTTATAGAACAAACATATTCGGACCTGAAGGTATCTGTCAGGTATATATAGCGAAAAAAGGGTTTAATTGGACAGTCAAGTATAACATATATGATGGCTGAAGTTTTAAGCGAGAACACTGATATCCTTGTCAGCAAT
Source organism: Vesta saturnalis (assembly GCA_036346205.1). Taxonomy (NCBI): domain Eukaryota; kingdom Metazoa; phylum Arthropoda; class Insecta; order Coleoptera; family Lampyridae; genus Vesta; species Vesta saturnalis. Next base: position 1,018,562 of record JARFJB010001104.1, read on the forward strand.
TAAGTAAAAGTCATCGTGATGCTTTATTGAAATGTTTGGATAGTAAGCAGGTAGAGTGTATTTAAGTTTTAAGCGAGAACATTTTAAAAGGTCGTGTACCTCTGTCAGCTGATCAGAAGCAGCGACTATCTCAACATAAGCACACTTTAAGACGATTGGCACAGAGAGGCGAATCTATAAAAAAGAAGAAACAGTTTCTTGTACAGAAAGGTGGTGCATTTCTACCACTCCTGTTAGGACCATTACTCGGCGGAATTCTGGGTAATCTCTTTCAATAACCATGGACCACAATCTGAAGATGGTGATTATTCTACCGATGGACTTTATACAGCGCTTACAGGCACCAGATGTTACACAAAACAACATTTTAACGCAGCTGGGTAACGATATGGATAAAGTTTTAAAAACTAAAATGACCGACCATGACAAACGGCAGCACTACAACCAAGTTCTTCAAAGGTATCTACAGTTTTCCAATCAGTTACGTCAGCCCACCAGTATAACAATCAGCGGTGACGCTGTTGCTGATGATATTAGAGATTTACCGCAACGCAAAGGTCTGACAAACGAAGAGATAGTATCAACGCTTTCGCCTTCATATAAGAGAAAAGGCGCGAATTTGTTACGTATACTGAATACGATCAGCGATGTTTTTTGGGATAAAAGGGGTACTGTCACAATAAATGGCGAGATCATACCACATTCCAACACTATCGATCTAGTTCACGAGACGTTAAGAAAACGAAAAACCACAAACCCGCGCGGTTGGTGTCAGTTTGCGACGTACATTAAAGAGATAAATATACCACGAGAGTTTATCGGAAATACGCAAAGGTATGATGTTTCTGTACCACCCAGCGTTGAACGGACCTTACAACTATAGGTGAGAATCACGATGCTGATAGTGAAACGCGGGAAACACCGAGAAGAATCTCTCAAAGAAGAAGAAGAGGACTTTCACTAGATTGGGATTCGAGGCGGCCGTAGCATAGATGCTGTATACCATGATCCCTCTCGCCCTGCAGGGTTCGCTGGTATAACACCTTTAACTAATGCTGTAAAGGGTAGATATGGTGAAGTGAAAAACTGGCTACAGGCACAGGAAGCTTATACGGTACATAAACCAGTCAAAAAAAAGTTTACACGTAATAAATATATTGTGAGTAACCTTTACTAGTTGTGGCAAGCGGATCTTTGTGATATGCGAACTTTAAGTAAACACAATAGTGGATAAAACTACATACTAACGGTAATTGATGTATTTAGCAAGAGGGCGAGAACACTTAAAACGAAGACAGCCTCATCTGTAATTGAAGCATTCGCTGATATTCTTAAGGATTGCGAAAATACTCAGGCAAATTCACAGACGGATAAAGGCAAAGGGTTTGTGGCGAGCAGTGTACAAAACTTTTTCAAGAAACAAAATATCAATTTCTATGTAACAAATAACCCCGGTATAAAAGCATCTGTAGTTGAAAGATTTAATAAAACATTGAAAACAAAGATGTGGCGTTATTTCACTTACAAAAATTCCTACAGGAATATTGATGTACTCGAAAGACTTGTGACTGCCTACAACAATGGCCCTCATTCAAGTATAAAGATGGCCCCCGCGGCTGTAAACGATAAAAACATTTTGGAAGTGTGAATTACCTGTACGCGAAAGGTTTAGGTCCAGTACGCCATCCTAAATATAATGTCGGTGAGCATGTCAGAATCGCCAGAACTAAGTACACTTTGAGAAGGGATATGAAACGAATTGGAGCGAGGAAGTTTTTACAATTAGTGTGGCGATAAAAAGAAGACCACCAGTTTATCGAATAATCGATCTGAATAACGATCCTGTTGGGGGTACCTTTTACGAAGAAGAATTGCAAGTTGTTACGGTTGATAAAGATACTCTATTCAAAGTCGATAAGATTCTAGCAGAGAAGGGCCGGGGGCAATATAAGCAATACCTGGTCAAGTGGCGTGGATACAGTGACAAATTTAATAGCTGGGTGTTAGCTTTGCAGTTGAGAGATATATAAAACTGGACTTTTATCTTACCTTATTGAGTAATAGGTCTATGACGTATTTTCCAGGCAATATAAGCCTTCAACGGTGACTACCCCTCAAACCCGTTCAATTTTCATCATTGCAATATTAACTACATGTCGTTATATATTGACGGACTACAAATTCCTTCGAAGGCCTTACAACCAGACTTTACAGCTAATGGTTTATATGTAAGAGCGTACGGGTATTCATTTTTTGAATGAAGGTAAAGATATATCGAGAAGTGATTACCCCAAGGGATACTGTTTAATGGCCATTGACCTAACACCTGCCCTGTCCGCAAATGCTAGTACGCACTGGAATTTAGCTAGAAACGGCTCCCTTGGGCTGGAAGTCGGGTTTAAAGAAGCGCTCACCGTAACCGTTAACTGTTTGGTGTATGCAGAATTCGATAACGTGATCGAGATCGATAAACATCGGAATGTCGTTGTGGATTTTAGCTATTAAAAGTGGTAGCTCTAACCTACAAGCTTCAGTGTACAGTAGCAGCCGCTAGAAGATGGACACATACTTGGACGTACAAGGGTTTAGTGGTGTTAACAACGAATTCATACCGAAAGAAATTGCCGTGGTTACAGATCACGGTCGTTTATCGTTGATGCTAATAAAACCACCACGAGGCTACTTTATATCAGGATCCATGTCACGACAGATAAAATTTATGGAGGATAATTACCACGGGCTGAAATGGTGGTGGGGTCATGTACATTACAACAATTTCCGTGAGGACTTGATGAGAGTGTTGCGCCCATTTAACAAAATTCACGTTAAGGGCCGTGAAAAACAACAGTTTTTAAGGTTTCTTAACAAACCAATAGTAAACCTGGAGGTGACTGGCTGCCCGTCGATTAAACAGTTGAAAAAGGAAACAAAAGCATATAGCTGTTTAAATCATAACATCACTGAGCCTATGTGTGCACTGGAAAACGCCTTACTACTGCATGACTGGACGCATACCAATTCCAGAGATGTATGCGGTGCAAGTGTTGAGATGCTTGAAATCGATCCCCAGCCACAAGAAGAATGTGTTTTGACTTGTATGTGCTTCTAATCAGCTATCGAAACACGCACCTAGACCGTGTGTAATTATCGTAAACACGGATCCTGCAAACAAACCAGGTCAGTATTGGACCGCTATCTCCATTGATGAGAATGGTAACAGAAAGTATTTTGATTCCTTTGGACGAGCACCGCAAGGATATCATTTACGTTTCCTAGAGAAGAATTCCAGATGCTTCGTATACAATAAAATAATACTACAAGACTACCGTTCGGTTGTGTTTGATTTTGTAAAAAACTATTTAAGTACATGTTTAATTGTAAAAAACAAATTATTGTTTAACGCCTGTTACCCAACCATTCTAGTCTGATAAATAAAGAGATTTTTTGTACCTTACTTTTTTTAATTAAGAATTGCGTGATACCTACTGTTTTTCTTTCTTTTTAATTCAGCATGTGTTTTTTAAAAGTCGTGTTAAAAAATTTATGATTTAGTGTTTTTAAAAAGAAATTATGTTAACCATTTATATTGGTAATCAAATTTTTAGACTATTAAATTTAACAGAGTTATATAATTACACGGTAATTAGCTAAAGTAAACATGAACAGTGATTTCTTACTACATATTGTTGTGTAATTTAAAACATGTAATTATTACATTCCAAACTCTTAATATGGTTTTTTATAAAACAATTTGTGTGTCCCCATGTACAATATGAATATTTTTCAAACCGATTTGTTATTAATTATTTTAAGCGAAAGGTAAATATGAGTTGCAGTAAGCGTGATAAAGATAATAAGGTTGTTTGTGTATTTACACTCTAATTATGGGAAATCAATAGCTAGTTTTTACATCAACGTAGAATGTTTTTTAGTTTGATTAGACAAGCAACACAAAGCAGTGACTATCACTCGTGCAGCAGTGCCTCAAAAACGTTCTTTAAGTACAGAGTTTGGTAAGTGTGCTGTTAACCCTTTTAATTATTTATAAAACACAACTAAGCTATACGTAACAAGTTTATTTAAAAAAAAAATATTAAGGCGTACAACATTTTAACGGTCGGATGGATATTAAACATATTTCAATGCAGGTAAAACAATCAGTTTTTAATATTCGTTTTAGAAGACAATATTGTAATAACTGTTATGTAGTTAATTAACTTAATAAAAAAAAATTTGTTTCATTAGACCCAAATCTAACATTTTAAAGCTAATTATACATTTGTTTATAATAAAAATCCTGTTGCAAATTACATTGTAAAATCAAAAGCAGTCATCTATATCAGAATTACGATCCGTATCAGATAAAAATTAATTTCTGCTTGTTACCTCAGACATCGATAAATTCGGATGCAGAGAACATGATCGATATGTTTTAATTTAAACAGATCTTATTACAGTCCGCGCGGCCAAAATGTGCCTCGTGTCGCGCATGGATGTTCGTGCATTCGGCCGCACTCGTTAACCCAATAGCGACTGAAAGCATTACCAGTGGCGTCGGTGTCGCGTTTTCAGTTATTCGTCACCAAACCACAAGAAATTTTAAAATATTTTATTTATTTGAATTACATATGAACAGTAATAATTTAAACATCTATAAAATAAAAAAATAATCGTGTTGACAAGTAATAAATTTTATATTTGAATTACAAATGAACACAACAGTTTAACCGTTTATGAAAATCAAAAAAGTATAAGTTCGATTTTTAATTATACAAACAGAGTAGGCTGTATTTTAAGAGTAGTATTCAGGATTTAAAAAAATTATGATATTTCTTAGGTAATCAATTTTTATATTTCCATATACTTTGGGGAAAAGTTACTCAAACGGCGATAATTACCTACTATGATAATATTAAATCACAGTTGAAAACGAACTAACTAATAAAAACATTTTTGAATATTTGCTAATCTGTTGTTAATGATACTAAGGAATGTCAACTATTAGGATTTCTTTAATGAGAATTTAAGCAAATGCCATTAGCATTACATGCGCCGCAAAAATAGTTATTTATTTTACTATGTATTGTGAAAGTAGTTGTTGTTTATACATATTTGTCTAATAAATTTGAGTATTATGAGCTTTAAAATTTACATAACACACAAAATGGTTCACTGTCGTTTTGATGCAATAATTGTAATAAAGTTACATTAACAAGTACGTATGTAAATTAATAACAGAAATAAATAATTAATTAGTGTAATACATGATAATAAACGGAACGCGCTTTTGGTGGCGACGCTACTGACATGCCGCGCTTAAAAGACTTGAAGTTAGACGAATGTGCATCCAACGTTCAGGCATTCTTTTGGCCGCGCGGACTGTAGATATTAATAACAATAAACATTTCATACGAGTGTATGTAGCTCATGGAAATATGAATAATGGTGCTACTAAAAAACAGTATCAAGTTACACGTTTTTAAGTGTGTATAATGTAGAGGGTAGTATTTTTTCTCAAAGGTAGAAAAGCAGCTGTTGTAATTTCGTATATGACTAAAACACGCTGTGTATTAATAGAAATATTTTTTTAATAACATTTTTCTTAACATAATAAATACACGTCAGCTTAAACCTACATGTAAATTTTTTTTTAGTATCTCCCAGGGTCAAAGGTCAAATTAAATCATTTAAAAGAGCTGATCAAACAAGAAAAAAATAACCCTAGCCCTAAATACAGCCCCATGCCTCAGTTAAATACCTAACCCTAAATACAACCCTCACGTTAGCTACTACAAAAAAAAGGCCTAGCTGCCAAAAGGTCTTTAATACCACCAATAATAATTAGGGTTGAAAAATAACCCAAAGAAATCATTACAAAAATAAGGATAAAAAATACGGTCTCTCACGTAAGCGTATAAAAAACAAAAAGGCTTCAATTAGGAATAAAAAATAAGGGTGAAAAAACGCGGTCGCCCACGTGGGCATAAAAAAAATGGCCGCGCAAGTGTCCCACAGCCACGGGGCTTTTGTGACGTCAAAATCCAAGATGGCGGCGCAAGTGCCCTGGTACAACTAACGTAGCAAACAAATTTGTATTTAACCTTTCTACTGTTTATGGGTAAGCCCGGACCCATTTAAATTATTGTATATTTGTTATAACTAATGTTATAATATAATGTTTCTATGTTATCCTCAAGTTGATATTTATACACAAATTGGCGGATTTATTTCTAGAAAAATGATTATGATAGTTGCCTAGTTAAGAGAAACACATTTATTGTTTCTGGGTATGCTTGTACCCATCGTGTTTTCTACCACGACTAGATTTACGAGACTTGTCGTCTCGTAAATCTATTGGGTCATAGTTTTTACTAAGAGGGGACGCAAAATAGCATTGTTGTGCGCGTTATTTCCATTAACGGATGTTATGTCTTCGGTC